>CM052654.1:7292361-7419656 GCA_028533165.1 Leontopithecus rosalia
TGTTCATTGCAGCACTGTTTACAATAGCAAAGACCTGGAATCAACCCAAATGCCCATCAATGATAGACTGGACTGGGAAAATGTGGCATATATACACCATGGAATATTATGCAGCAATCAAAAATGATGAGTTCGTGTCCTTTGTAGGGAAATGGATGAATCTGGAGAACATCATTCTCAGCAAATTGACACAAGAACAGAAAAGGAAACACCGTATATACTCACTCATAGGTGGGTGATGAATAATGAGGACACATGGACACAGGGAAGGGAGCACCACACACTGAGGTCTATTGGGGGAAATAGGGGAGGGACAGCGGGGGGGGGAGCGGGGCAGGGATGGCATCGGGAGAAATGCCAAATATGGGTGAGGGGGCAGAAGGCAGCAAAACACACTGCCACGTGTGTACCTATGCAACTATCTTGCATGTTCTGCACATGTACCCCCAAACCTAAAATGCAATAAAAATTTAAAAAAAAAACACTTATGATTAAATAAGGCCCACAAGGAAAATCCCCCTTTAAGGTCAGCTCACAGGCAATGTTAATTCCATCTGCAACCTAATTCTTCTTTGTCATATAACCTAACACACTCACGCCTTCCAAGGATTAGGATGTGGACAACTTTGGGAATCATTATTCTGCCTATCACAGCTACCCTTTGCCAGGAGTGCCTGGAATGTGTGCCTCTACCCAAGCCCTCTGGCTAATCAAGTCCCTAACTCATAAATTCCAGAAACTTCTTCCTAACTAGTTGGAAGTCTTATGGTAATTGCCTCAGATGTGACTCCCTCAATGCATCCATTCCCAATAAGCTTATTGACTTTATTTATTTCTGTTTTTGTTTGCTTGTTTAGTACATAGCCTTTCTATCTTTGACTGCTATTATTGTTGTCTGGCTAAGCCTATAAATTAGAAGGCTGATGCAGACAAGTAAAATAAATGTTGCTGATAAAAAAAACTCCTCTTAATGTTTATCTTAAAATACCTTTGTTGAAATATAATCATATTTTTTCTTGTCTTCACTTTGGCAGTAACAGAAAACAACTACTCAATATTCACCTTATAGAAACATTCTAGATTTACTCTTTCTAATGTCAAAAATGCCTGTCAATATTTCAACCAACCAGCCAATCCAGGATAAAGACTAATCCAGGATAAAACAGCAACTTCAAGATGCCTTCAGAAATGATGGAGTGACATAGTCAAGCCCTTAGATTAACAGCCATCCATAAAGGTGACCTGTGTGATAACTTCAACTTTTCCCCCTTAGCCAACATTCATCCTGGCCTATTTCCTAAAATTCTCATAGTTCTGACTCAAATCCTTCACGAGTCTCCCATACAAGCTCAACTTGGATCTGCAGCTGTTTCTTCTCCAACTGGCAAAATTTCATTCTTCTTTCAAGACTTTCTGCATGTTGCTTTTCTCTCCCACAGGAACAATTAGCCTCTTCTCTGTGCTCCTGTGGGATGCTCTGGGAGTTCATACCTCTAACACAACCTTAACTTATGGTGCTATAATTGTCTATATTACCATCAGTTTTTTATTTCAAGTCTGGTTATTAGTCTATAAATTCCAAGAAGGCAGCGACTGTGTTTGTTAAATGAGTCCTCCTGGATTTCTTCCTACCTCTCTGGCTACCTGAAAATTCAGATAAAGGATAATTCAATTTCATTTTAATATTGGAATTCTTCAACACTTTTTTCTTGGTTCTCTCATCTTTTCAGTGTATATTTCTCACCCTGGTTGATTTCATTCATGCCATCAGTTTCAACCACTACCTTTATGCAAATTATACCCAAAGTATATTTCTAGCCCAGAATTCTCCGGTGAGATTAAACCCAAGTGTCCAAACTCTTTTGAATATCTTTAAGGCACCTCAAATACATAATGTTCAAAACACAGCCCAGGAACTTTCTTGCTAGTAATGAGAATTTTTGGTTACCTTCTGATAGGGTTTAGCTCTGTGTCCCTGCCTAAATCTCACATCGAGTTGTAATCCCCAGTGTTGGAGGTGGAGCCAGGTAGGAGCTGATTGGATCATGGGGACACATTTCCGTATTGGTGCTATTTTCTTGATAGCAAGTGAGTTATCACAAGACCTGGTTGTTTAATAGTGGATGGCACCTCCCCAGACCTCTTGCTCCCGTTCTGGCCATGTAAGACATGCCCACTTATTCACCTTCCACCATGATTCTAAGTTTCCTGAGACCTCCCCAGAAGCAGAAGGCATTTGCTTTCTGTACAGCCTGCAGAACCATGGACCAATTATACCCCTTTTCTTTATAAATTACCCTGTCTTCGATATTTCTTCATAGCAGTGTGAGAAAAGACTAATGTACCTTCCCAGCATCAATTTCCCTGTATCTTCCAGCAGCAGCATCCTAATTTCCTCTAAGGACTTTATTACTCCAACTCTTGGCCAACCTGGTCTCCATGAGGTTCCTCCATTCTCATCTACTACTCTGGCCAGGGTGACTCTTGGGCTGTGAGTATATAATCCAATCAAAACAAGCAAGTCACAGTGATGCCTTAGCCGGGGCTCCTAGAAAGAGAAGACCTTGCCCTTTCTCTGTACTTGGTGGAGTGAGTAGAGTATATGGTCATCTTATTTCCATAAGTGGCCAAAGGTACCCAAGGGAAGCAGAGCCAAAAAACTGACTCTTACCATATTGTTTGACCACTAAGTAAGTCACGCCATGACTAACGCCAATATATCTTTCTTTCCAGTTTAGTCAAATAATTCCCTTTCTGTATAAGCCAATTTGTGTTAGGTTTTCTATCACTCGGATCATGAAGAACTTGAACTGAGACCCTCTACTCCATACCTGATCTTCCAGAGTCTCCAATTTAGTAAACTATGTCATCATCCATCCAGCTAAGAAATCAGACACTTGAGAGTCATTTCAAATCCCTCCTTCTCCCTTGCCTCCTATATCCAATTGGTCACCAGGTCCTGTCAATTAGAGGCCCTAAATATTCTCAGATCTGTCTATTTCTTGCCACTTTTATTGTCCCCCCTAACTATCTAATGTTCGCCTGGACTAGCAAAGCCCATTAATTACTCTACCCTCACCCACTCTAGTCTTCCTCCAATTCATTCTCCACTCTACAACCAAAATGATCTCTTTGAAGTGCTAAAGTATTAACTTTAGACCAGGGGCAACGGCTCATGCCTGTAATTCCAGCACTTTGAGAGGTCGAAGTGGATGGATTACCTGAGGTCAGGAGTTCAAGACCAGCCTGACCAACATGGTGAAACCCCGTCTCTACTGAAAATACAAAAAAATTAGCTGGGCATGGTGGCACATGCCTGTTGTCCCAGCTACTGGGGAAGCTGAGGCACAAGAAGGGATTGAACCCGGGAGGCAGAGGTTGCAGTGAGCCAAGATTACACCATTTCACTCCAGCCTGGGCGACGACACAGTGAGACTCTGTCTCAATATAAATAAATAAATAAATAAATAAATAAATAAATAAATAAATAAAGTATTAACTTCACTGTCATGTCAAAACATGCAATTATTTTCCATTACTTTTAAGACAAAGACAAAACTCCTTAACATGGTGTCTCTGTCTGGCTTCCTGCAAATCAGCAAATCACAAAAGTATGCCTGCATGTAGTTTTATTTGGGACATGACTCCCAAGATTAGGGAAAGTGGGTAAAACAGAGAAGGAAGGAATGAATGAATGAATAAGTTGATCACCATTGTGAGCAACTATGACCAATTCTGTGAGGAATTTCTGAGGGACCATGGGATATGTGTCTCAGAAATGTCCACCAGAGACAAAAGGTAGAAACATTCACCCATTGTCTTTCATTCACCAATGGTTGAGAGTTGCTCCACGGACACTAACTCCCTGGTACATCTGGATTGCTCACACATGGCTGCCAGGTCTGCAAAGGCCTAGGCCTAGAACCAAAGAAACTCCAGGCACATCTAGGATGAGGTCAGTATAGAGCTGACAGGAGCTGGTGTGGCACTGTTCACCATAGCCTTGGCTGGACTTAAAGTGGGAGTGATGTGGTGTAGCACAGATACCTGATGCCATGCATGGTCTGGCCTCTACCCACCTCTCCAGCTTCCTATCGCCCTCTAACATTATTCAAACCATGCTAGTCTTATAGCTCCTAGACTCCTCACATTGTCACCCATCACCAGGTCTTTGAAGGTGTTTCCTCTACCTGGAATACTTTTTCCTTCCCTCTTGTTCTGGTTCCTCTGCTCATTCATCAGAAGTCAACTTGAGCATCACTTTCTCGGGGGAGCCTTCCCTGACTGTGTGAAATCCACACATTAGGGGCACTCACAGCTCTGTGTGCTTCTCCTTTGAGACTCATATGAAAGCTACAACTGCCCACTTGTGTGATCATGTGAGATCATCCAACTTCTACTGGACTGTGAGCAACATGAGTAAAACCACAGCATCCCCAACATTAACACAGTATATCACAGTTGAAAGGATAAATAGATTTATTTTTGAATTCCTGTTAGTGTCTGGAACATCTAGGTGTGCAAATATTTTTAACATAATTAATCAATTAATAAATGAAGCTAAGACTTTAAGAAGCAGAAATGTCACTTTCTGGAGAACTGCATTTAACTTTCTGTAGAAAGAATTGCATTCTATTTCAAATTGTTATACTGAGACTCTTCTCTTAGATGCCCTAGGACAGAAACTGTATCAATTTCCCTTTTTTTAAATGTGTAAAAACTGTAAATAGCAACTCTAGTCCACAAGAAAGAATAGTCAAGATAAAGAAAAACAAGAGAAATCATCCATGTAGCTAAGAAAGCTTCATTGTGAGTTAAGACAGGGGTGATATCTAGAGCAAATTAATATAGGTTACTGACCATAGAAGAATAAAATTTATTGGTATGTGAAAACAAACTCCCCAGAACCACTCTGAACTCTCCCTGTTAGCCAACACCATCAATTATGATTATTAAGTGCCTGCTCAGCTGCTGTGCAGTAGAAAAGGCAGGGAGGTTTGGTAGCTAGGCAACGGGCTGGAAACTCAAAGGGTAGGAGCTGTGATTCTGGCTCCTTCATAAAAGTGATAAGTGGCCTTGGGTAAACTCCCCCTTCCCTGTTTTCTTCATCTGAAAAAATAGCATCACCAGTCTGCCTTTCTACACTGAGGTAAGAAAAACAGAGAAAATTGTACCCTGCAATTACAGGAAAGTGAGCTTATGGGGGCTAGGAAATGAAGAACACATCAGGGAATCAGCTTTTCACTCAAATCACCACTTCATTACTAAAGGTTTAAGCCTGAGTATTCTGTGCCTGAGTTTATCCATCTGGAATTATTCACAGATAATGGCCAAGTCCTAGATTAAAATACAAAGTAAAAGATACGGTTTTATTTCGATAGGATCTAGGAGAAACCCTGGGCAGAAAAACCTCTCCCTCAAAGTGCCCTTGGAATTTCTCAATTACCCCTTGCCCATCTACTTTGTCCAAGCTCCAACAATACTTTGTTTGTATCCCTATTAAAAGTCTGTATTGTCTTGTAGCTTACTTGTTTGGACATTTGACTCACTTGTGAGCTCCAAAAGAGCCAGACCATGCATCCATGTCTGAATCTTTACATAAGCTTCTTATCTAGAGTGAGTGTTCAACAAATCTTTACTGGAAGAATGAATAAAACAATAAGTGAATGAATGAACAGGACAGAAGGAACCAACTGACCTTCCTGCACATCAACAACCCTCTTCTTACTTCCTCACGCTGTTCCCTCCTTCCTCGAATGATGACACTGTGCTGACTTTGAAGAAAGGCAATCACAAAGAACAAAGGAATGTGGAAAGCCAGTAAGGGGACGTGAGGTTTCCAGGTGTGGGTGATGGGAAGAGGAGAGAGAAGACAGGAAGCAAAAGCAGAGGTGTGGAGTTTCTTGCAGAGACCATGGAAATCCCAGTAAGAGAACAGAAGAGCTGGCATGGAGAAGAGAAGTGGGGCAGGCAACAGGAGTGAAGTCTGAGAGCTTGAGTGAAGTCGGGCAGAACCCTGGCACCTGCAGATGCACTTGGGTCAGAGTGATGGGGGTGGCAGTACGCTACTGAGGACAGAAGAACTCAGTTCACCTTTTGTTTCCTCTCCTGTTAGTTTCTTATATATAAGGTGAAAAAAATCTACTTTGGGGAAAAAAATAAACTAGTGGACTCAAATGTTTATGACAGCACTATTCACAATAGCCAAAAGGCAGAAATAGTACAATCCTCCATCGATGAATGAATAGATAAACCAAATATGGTCTATCTATACAATGGAATATTGTTCAGCCATAAAAAATTATAATAAAGTACCAAAACATGCTATAACATAGATGAACCACAAAAACATCATGCTGTGTGAAGGAAGCAAGTCACTAAGAGTTATACATTGCATAATTCCATTTATATGAAGCCACCAGGGTATGTAAATTCATGGACACAGAAAGCAGGCTGATGGGTTTCCAGAGGCTTGGGGGAGAAGGATTAGGAGTATGATGGAGCTTAATGGGCATGAGTTTTCCTTTTGGGGTGATGAAAATATGTCAGAACTAGATAGAAATAGTGGTTATACAATATCATGAATGCACTTAATGCCACTGAATTGTACACTTTAAAGTGGTTAATGGTTAATTTTTTATTATGTGAATTTTACCTCAATTAAGAAAACATAAACGGGGATGAGCATGGTGGCTCATGTCTGCAATCCTAGCACTTTGGAAGGCCAATGTGGGCGGATCACTTGAGACCAGGAGTTTGAGAACAGCCTGGCCGAAATGGTGAAACCTCATCTCTCCAAAAACATACAAAAATGAGCCAGATCTGGTGGAGCACGCCTGTAATCCCAGCTACTCCAGAGGCTAAGGTAGGAGAATCACTTGAACCTGAAAAGCAGAAGTTGCAGTGTGCCAAGATTATGCCACTGCACTCCAGTCTGGAGTATAGAGCAAGATTCTGTCTCAAATAAATAAGTAAATAAATAAGCTGGCAGAAAATACCTCCACCTTGAATTAATTAATTGTTGGAGGCTTCCTTCATTTTACGCAGAGAGAAGCTGCAGTTAAAGCAGAAGCAGGGCCTCTCCCAGCTTGTAGCCAAAGTGCCCCTGATAGTCCCTGCCTGACTCTGTCATAGGAAAGCTATCCCTGTGGCCCCTAGATCTTCGTTCGCTTTCTCCCTCCCTCCCATGGAATATAAACTCTGGGAAGTCAGGGACTGGTCTATCCTGCTCAACTGCCATTTCCCAGCACCTAGCATGGTGCCTGACGTGGTGTATGACTGCTGTGCCTGCTGATCCATTTTCCACACTGTCTTAGGTGATCTCTTCAAAAAGAATTTTCATGGGTCCCCCTACTTCCATTTTCAACCCTAATGGCTTCATATTGCTCTAGAATGAAGACCAAAGTTTTGCTCTGAACCATAAGCTAAGCATAATCTGCCTCCTGCCCAGCTCACCTTGAATCTGCCCACCTCTATGACCCAGGCCCAGGGCCTACTTTCAGTGAAAGTCACCACACTTCCTGCTGTTATGTGGCCTTTCTATTTGCTTCCTTCCCCTCTGTCTTCCTCCACTTCAGCCTAATTGACTCTACTCATCCTTCATGTATGTGCCAAAAGCTGTCCCCTCCACCTGCCAGCATCCATTCTCAGCTTTCTTTTAAATAGAATCCCCATGCAGCTATCACCACTAACAACGTCTTCTGGCCTACTTTGTAGCTAGGTGTGGTTATGCGACTAAATTCTGGCCAAGCAACAAAGATGTGTACAGCTGCCAAGTCACCTCTTGAAAACCATTTCGTTCTCTCCTTCTGGCTCAAAATGGTACCCACAGTGGTAGGATTGGAAGCCAGATGTTAAAGATGGAAGACCTACCTACCAACCTTGAACTGCCCACCTCTGTCACATAAAAGAGAAAGAAACTTACATCTTACTGAAGTCATGACAATGTAGCATCTTTGTGAACGCAGTTTAGCTTGCATCAGAACTCATCTATACCTACCTCCACTGAATCATATCCAAGCCTTTCCCTGTCCTGTGTAATCAGTTTGACTCTTATTATGTGTTTTCAAGTCACCATAGACCTCTTATTTCTATCACTGGGTGTGTGTGTGTGTGTGTGTGTGTGTGTGTGTGTCTGTGTGTGTGTGTGTGTGAGAGAGAGAGAGAGAGACAGAGACAGAGAGAGAGCAAGAGAGACAGAGACAGAAAATTTTTTTAATCCCTGTCCCTCTCCTCTAAACTGTA
Source organism: Leontopithecus rosalia (assembly GCA_028533165.1). Classification (NCBI taxonomy): domain Eukaryota; kingdom Metazoa; phylum Chordata; class Mammalia; order Primates; family Cebidae; genus Leontopithecus; species Leontopithecus rosalia. The sequence continues at coordinate 7,300,606 of CM052654.1, forward strand.
AGTTCCCCCAAAGGCAGAGGTCACATCTACCTGATTCACCATGCAAATCCCAGAACACAAGCCCCAGGCGCTGTGTCTGGCACACAGTAGGTGCTCAGTTATGTTTAATTCATTAATTATTTAAATAATACCATCTCTGTAAATGGGAACAAGATGATATACATTCTTAAGTAAAGCAAAACTAGTGCGGAAAGGAAAAAAGTCCACCGAATAACTTTGGAGGAAGTGGACTTGCTTGATCAGTGTATCCTTGCTAGGTCATAAATAGCCATGAAATGAGATTTTGCTTCAACTGATTCCCTTTTATTATTTTTACTATTATTTAGAACCATCCCAAATAATATAGTTACAGCCCAGCAGCGTTCTTCCCTTCAAATATAACTGTCATTCCTGTAGAGCAAGTTTCAGAAATGTTTATATATTATCAAAATTAAGTTTCAAAATGAGCTACAGTATCTGGGAAAGGGGGATAACAATATTTCACAGAAACTAATTGGAAACTTGTTTTGAAATAAAGTAGTTATTACTTCCATCATGGAGAGATGAAAGCAGAGAGATTTCCTTTTATCTTACCCAGGCTAGTATCTTACATTATTTATTCAAACTAAAATTAAAACCTGGACAAATCCTACTGAGGCACTGCATATCAGTTAGAGATTATTCTTCTGGAAATGAACTTTTGTTCACAAATTTCATTATGCAGTTACAAATGACTATTATTGAAATGTAACATACAAAATGAAATTGTCTTTTCTTTTTCTGGCCACGTGCAAGGTTCACTTTCCTATGTCGTATGATTCTTTAATTCTGAACTTGGCAGCATGGCCCAAGCATTCAGAGAATCCCACAAAACCCACAGAATCCCACTCTACTGTCCTGCTGACCTCCTTGCCAAAAGGCTCACTGGGTTCTCCACCGAAGTCCTGGGGACCCCCTCAATTCCGCTGTATTGTCCCACCCCTTGCACCCCAAGGAACAAACATCAAGAAATGTTCTCCACCTGGTGACTTTGTCAAAACTCAAACTTCTTTCTACAGACTCAAACTCATGCAAAGTCACTACCTGTCAAAAGTGCCCGGAGTGTGGCGTTAACCTACTTTCAGGTTTCTGAATCCTAAATTTTGTAGCTTTTTCTCACCTATCCCCCAGGCATTCCCACATCCTACTCACTTGGCCTGGAATGTTCTTCCTTGTTCCTTGATTGCCTAACTCCAACTTGTCCTTCACATCTCAGCTTAGACATAACTTCCTCCAGAAAGATTCCCCCAACTTCACTCCCAGCTACTGGGTCAAGTACAGTCTATGTGTTGCCATGACACCCTGTACCACTTAGCACTTGCAATTTTTTACTTATTCTTCTGATTTTTAGGGAAGGTCTCTCACTCTGTTGCCCAGGCTGGAGTGCAGTGGTGTAATCATAGCTCACTGCAGCCTCAAATCCCTGGGCTTAAACGATCTTCTGGCTTCAGCCTCCCATGTGGCTGGGACTACAGCCTCCCAGCTATTTTTTATTTATTTATTTATTTATTGTACAGACAATGTCTTGCTTTGTTGCCCAGCCTGCTCTCAAATTTCTGGCCTCAAGTGATCCACTGCCTTGGCACTGAGATTACAAACATGAGCCACCACACCTGGCTTACAACTTTTTAATTTGCTGTACCTCCTACTGAATTGTAAGCCCCAGGAGGGTGGGAGTTACATTGTCCTGCCCCCTACCACTGCCCCCATTCTATCTTCAATACCCAGCACAGTGATAGGCACAGAGCAGTTGATCAATAAATGTTTTATTCATTTTTATTTTAGATTCAACTCTGGTATCTGGCCCCTAGAAAAACCAATCCCTAATCTGCATCCCAAAGAATACTATCTCCAGGCTTCCCCAGCATGAACGGTTTGGCTCACCACCAGAGTTCTCTCTGCTTCTTCATCTTGAGAACTAATTTCTTCTCTTCTCATTTCCTTCTATGCTTGGAAGGTCCTGCCTAGTGCATCCAGGGTCTTCTCTTCTGGTCAATCTGTTTGAATTACACTCATTAACTAGGTTTTAATTCTGGTCCTATTTTTGGGGTTCTTTGCACTAATATCCCATCTCCTGTACATTAGGTCACCTTTTAGCTTTCCACCCTCCAGTCTACTCTAGTTCTCTCTGGCTCAGCAAGGATTTAAGCTTAGTTTGTACTGGTTAAGAGGAGACAAAAGATGTCTCTAGCTACTGCATAGTTATTGCATAGACAAAAACTTTAAGAAATTTCCTATCTTTGTTTCTTTGCATCTATATGACCTCTGCTCTTGATCCTGCTCAAACTTTCTCTTTTCCCCAACACAATGACATTCCTCTATCTCCCAACTAAAAAAAAAAAGCCTCACGCCCTAGCCCCAGAAAGTCACCTTCCAATCAGCTCAGCTTAGCTTTTGTCTCTGCCTACATGCTGCCAACAGCTCCTTTTTCATCACAGCTCCCTAGACTTATGTTTTCTTTATTTGTCTGTCTGTTTGCTTAACCATGATGAAAGGTGTAAAAAAGGGCAGGTTTGCCCAGATGGAAGTCAATCAGATCCTTCTTTCACAGGTTGCCTAAAGACTGTTAGATCAATTAAACAATTCATCTCTCAGATGTATTTAGCTGAAGAATTTGTCCCTGGGTATTTGTATTAGAACACATTAAAACCAAAAGTCAAAACACAGTATTATTTAACAGGAAATTGTTATAACATATATAGTAAAAAGGAATGAAAACCATGGTTTCTAAATCAACTCCCATGACATAAATTTGGCCAAATGTGAGTCCAACATACTGCAATAAACTCCTCTCATGATTTTACACTTGCTTTACATTCTTTCCAACAGAATGCCATGTGTTTTGGGTAAGCACACCAAGAGGTGACATGAAAGAGAAGTTAGGATCAACATGGTTAACTTGAGCATATTGGAAACCAAGGATCGGCTGAATGATACTATGCACAGCCCAAAAATTGGAGTGAATGATAGAACTAGAATAAGCATGAACTATACATTGCAAAATAGGCAGGCAGCAAAGTCTGGACAAAGAAAGACACCAACGATTTCCAAATAACCAACAGCTGATTGATAGTTAGTATCTAGGACACTAAATATCCCTATTTTCCTCTCCAGAGCATGGCCTCAGTGATGTTTGATTTTCATTGACTCATACGGATAAATTGTTCAACTGACGCAAACTGTCTTGGTTCACATCTTGGTTACATGTAAAAGAAAGGAGCTAATGACTCTTGCTTACTCTTCTTGTTTGTATCATTTGAGGTATGAGGAGATCAATAAATAACGGCTCTCTCTTCCCTTCTCAAGTTAAGAACCCATTGAGAAACAAGACACAGGAGATAGAAAAATAGAGACAAAAATATCAGCTTTATTATTATAACTGATAAGACTAAGAGAATTTCATTGGCTAGTTGGGCAAACATGGACTTGCTAATACCCCTTAATTAGTCAGATTTACCGGCCAGTCCCAGGCATCCCTGGAATTCTGGAGGGCCCTCCTTACTCAGGCAGTGGCTGCTTCTGTAAGTTTCTAACATACATCAGTGTCCTGGAAATAAGAGAGCTCAAATAAAGAAAGAAATTTCTGTGTTAAGTAGATTTACTTCCTTCTTCAACCAAAGAAGGCCAGGAGGGTCGAGCACCATGGCTCACATCTGTAATCCCAACACTTTGGGAAGCCGAGGAGGGTAGATCACCTGAGGTCAGGAGTTCAATACCAGTCTGGCCAACATAGTGAAACCCTGACTCTACCAAAAATACAAAATTAGCCAGGTGTGGTGGTGTGGGGCTGTAGTCCCAGCTGGTGCATGCCTGTAGTTTCAGCTACTCGAGAGGCTGAGGCAGGAGAATGGCTTGAACCCAGGAGGCAGAGGTTGCAGTGAGCCAAGATCACACCACTGCACTCCAGCCTGGGGGACAGAGCAGAACTCCGTTACCAAAAAAAAAAAATAAAAGAAGAAGAAGAAAGAAGCCAGGAATGTGACAGCTGTTACACCAAAGGCAATGCATTATGAAAATATAAGTGCACAGGCACTCCATAGAGCAATCAATTACATTGTATCAAATGTTCCACCAGCAGCTTTCAGATGGTTCAAAGGTCGATAAGCTGAGGATTCCCTTAGGGATTCCAAGTTTACCTTTTAATACAGACATGAAACAGTATTTTCGCATTCCCATGAGTTGTTATAGATTTGTTTCTCCTTGTGTGGGACCAAGGTAAGTTTTTCCTTGAGCATTTGAACTAAGCCAGAAGGCTTGAAAATGGTTATGTTGGTTACTTGGGTTCTCTGATTAAAAAGACAATTCTTTGGTCTGTGCATCCCAGAGACCCCCCCACCCCCGGAACAAACTCAGCTCTATCTAGCTTCTATTAGTTAGAGCAAGAATATTATTAAAGTCTCTGTTCTGTTTCAAACAAGACTCAGCTGAGAGCCTTTGTAAAATGTGCCCATTCCCTTTCTGCTGCCATGAGTACATTAAACATAATTTCATATTTCTTTGATGATTTATGCTCTTTGAGAGCTTCACATCATCATCATTTATGTCAGTGCTCACTGTTGGGGCCTAAATACACAGAGATAAAATATACAAAGAATTGGATTAAGTGTGTCCTAACCATAAGACAAACTGTGGCTGACCAGGAAGATCTCTGAAATATCTATATGAAATATGATGGGAATATGTAAAAGGTGATGATGGTGGTGATTTGCCAGATGTGCCAGACACTCTTCTAAGCCCTTTATGTACATTAAATCATTTACTCTTAAGTTTTGTGTTCCTTTTTTGAGTCAGAGTCTCCTTCTCCCACCTACACTACAGTGCAGTGGTGCGATCTTGGCTTACTGCAACCTCTGCCTCCCAGGTTCAAGCACTTCTCATGTGTCAGCCTCCTGAGTAGCTGGGACTACAAGCATATGCATCAAACCTGGCCAATTTTTGTATTTTTACTAGAGACAGCATTTTGCCACATTGGCCAGGCTGGCCTCAAACTCCTGACCTCAGGTGATCCATCTGCCTTGGCCTCCCAGAGTGCTGGGTTACAGATATGAGCAACTGCACCTGGCCTCAAAGTCCTTAACATAATGAAAAGACCTTCATTTCATAGATAAGGCCAACTCAGGTTCATAGAAGTGAACTAAGTTGCCCATGGTCTCACTGCTAGAGGAAGTGAAATCACCAGGATTTCACCCTGAATGGTGTGATTCTAGAGCCTTCATGCAAAAACATACACTGAAGCAAGGAAAAATATGCAGAGGAGTCTTGAACTGAATGAAAAAGATGGGAGAACTCATCCCTCAATAAGAATTGAAGTGAAATACACTTAAGCCTTCATCTACAAACTCAGAAACACATATATGCACACACACACACACACACACACACACACACACACACCCCTTTTATCTGCTACAATCAAAGTAAAAAAGACAAACCTAAAAAACACAGACTCACTCCTTGGGGCAAATGATATAACATGAACAAACAACAAAGAGAAAGTCATAAAACTCCACTCCTGTTGTATTTCTATCCTCTGTATCGGGGACAATGATCTTTAAACTCAGGAGAGTTGAATAAATGTAGTTCAGAAGGAACTGAAACGTGAGATAGGTAAGGTGATAGTAGGAGACCATCTCATTGTTTTAAAAGAGTTTGTGTCTCCAGGCCTAAACAAATTACATCCTGGAGTTTGAAGAGACTTTGTAGATAAAATCTAAGAGTCATTGTCAGTCATCTTTACAGGGTCAGAGAGAATAGAAAAACTGCTGCGGCAATGTACTAGAGACATGTAGAGCTAGGAAATTAGCATTCTAATTTTTCAAACTGAGGTGGGACATGGGAATTCACTCAGGGTGGTGGCAAAAATGTTAATGGAAAAATAGTAGTGGAAATTATAAAGAATATAGTCTCAAACCCTTTTGGAAGACCTACGGGCTTTTTACATAGTTTCAGTTGATGGCAGCCTAAATTGCCCTTTACATTTAGTTAATAAGTAAAGCAAATAGCTAGGGTATGTAGAGGAGTTTACCTAACTAACTTGTTTACTCATGTGGTCTTAAAAGAAACCTTTGAGCCAGATGGCCCTCTCAGAAGGAGGTTGACCAGAGAGATAACCCACAAATGGTGTTAGCTTTGGGCATCAGAATCTGTGCTTTATATCTGCACTCTAGTGGTGTTGACTCAAGCTTTTGTCAATTAAACTTCACTAAACAAATGCAAGTCCCACTGGCTGGTGGAGGCCGGCAGTTACAACTGTTTACAGGACTATCCAGGATGCCTCTTAAGTCATACAGATTTTTCCCCCACCAGTAGGGGAAAAGTGTACTATGTGACCTACAGATCTTCAAGCTTGATTTTGAAACCGCTTATGACTAGATGATGTGTCAGTCCCTCAAAAGGAAGTGGTGATCACTAGGAACCAGGATGGATTCACCAAAGAAAAATAACAAAGATTTTTGCCTGCCTTTTTTGTGTGTGTGGCTTTAGGTGAAAATGAAGATGTCACGTGTACAATAAGGGGTGGAAGAGCAACCTGGATAGGGCTTCTATCACCCCATGGGCCACTAGGGTTGGTTCATTTGATCTGGCTGGGTTATGGGTCCCCTTCTTTGCTTTATGTTCCATGAAGTTGCATACTTCCTCAAGGAGAAATATCAGAGAGAAAAAGGCCTTCATATGGGCAAGGGAATACAAATCCTATATGACTCCCCATAGTCCCCAGACAAGCTCAGATCCATCTGTGGTTTAGACAACTTAGGGCAAGCACACTTACAACCTCTCCTGGAGATCTCATGGATAAGATAGTGTTTTAAGAAAACAAACAGGCCGGCTGTGGTGGCTCATGCCTGTAATCCCAGCACTTTGGGAGGCTAAGGAGGGTGGATCACTTGAGGCCAGGAGTTTGAGACCAACCTGGTCAAGATGGTGAGACCTCATCTCTACTAAAAATACAAAAGTGAGCTGGACATGGTGGTGGGTACCTGTAATCTCAGCTATGCAGGAGGCTGAGGCAGAGAATTGCTTGAATCTGGGAGGCAGAGGTTGCAGTAAGCCGAGATCCCACCACTGCACTCCAGCCTCAGTGACAAAGCGAGACTCCATCTCAAAAAATTAATAACAATAAATAAATAAATAAATAAATAAAGAGAATAAATACCTGGTTGACCATTTATACTAAAAATGCTTACATTTATGAATCAATGTCCTTCTGATTAGAACATTTTTCTTTCAGAGAGTTGCATAGCTCATGGTCTCCCTCCATTACGAGTTTACCCCAGTTTCACCTTCTTAAAGAGGTCTTTAACCATGTGATATAAGATAGCATTTTCCCTCTCTAATACACTGAATACCTTGTTTTATTTTTCTGTATAATTCATGCCATTATCTAATATCACATTGTATATTCTAGCCTTGTCACTACCTGACATTGTATTATGTATATTTTATATATTAAGTATGTATGTACATCCACACATAATTTGTCTCTCTCCTCCTCTTGCAAAGCCAACAAACTCTATGTGAATTATGTCCCTATGTTATGCATAGGGACATATGCATATGTCCCTGTGAAATGTCAACTCCATGAGGGCAGGGACTTTGCTGTCTTTTTTACCACTGTGTTCCTAGTCACCAGAAGAGTACTGAAACATAGCTGTACTCAACAAATACTTACTGCTCAATAACATTTGTCAGTTAGTAGATATCAACCTGAAGAATGGCCTCTAGTGGCTACAGCATTCTGTCCTTGGCCTTATATAAAATAATAACTCTGACACAGAAAAGAAGAAAGATAACAAGAATATTGATTCTGATTGGCAGTCAAGAAAATATTTATCTTTATTATTATTATTACTATCACCATTACTTACTATGTGATAGGCACTATATTCTGCTCTTATACTACTGGAGATGCTCACAACAAAACTAAGAGGTAGAAATTATCATCATCTTTATTTTTAGATGGGCAAAACTGGTCTCAGGGAGTTTAAATAACTGGCTAACATCAGATAGCAGTTACATGATGAAGCTGGGATTAAAATCCAAGATCTGTCTAACTAAAAAATGTGTCCTTTTTTACAAGATAATGATAATACTTACAAAAATGTAGAAAACCTACTTTAATTTGCAGCTGACCGGAAAAACTAGTACATTAGATGAAAAAAATCAAGATTTTATTAGAGTTTGAGATTTAAATGGCAGGCCAGAATTCAAAAATGTATATATTAGGTATAAAGATGAATTTTCATATACCAATTCTAAGCATCACATGCATATATTGGGGGAAAGGGGGGAGAGGGGGTGGGGATAGTCATTTATTTGAAATAGACCAAGAGGCATCAACTGACCACAAGCTTAGTCGAAACCAATAATAATATGTGGCTGTAAAATGAACTAAAACAATTTTAAACTGCATTATCAAAAATTTTTTTGAGGGAAGGGGGTTCCAGTTTTATTCTGCAAAAGTTAAACCAGGAAAAACCAATGTTAAGGTAGAGTGTTAAGACCCCTAGAATGGTGAAAATCTCATGAATGAAAAGATTGAAGGGCTTGGTAAACCTTGATCAGGGAGAGGGGAGTCTCAGATATATGAAGATATCCATCTTCATATCTATAGAAATGTCAAAAACAAATAAGATAACATTCTCTGTTGTTCCTGATGAGTGAGACTGTAGGAAAGAGTCTGATTAAAAATACAAAGCTAACTAATAATTACATGCCTTCCCAGCTATGAGTGAGTTTCCAACCTATCAGGGGAGATATTCAAGCAGAAGCTGTGTCACAACCTGGACTGGAAACTCTAGTACCTACCCAAAGGGGTGGAAGATTAGGTTGATTTTAGGGTTTTTGTTTTGTTTTGTTTTCTGTTCTATCTCCTTATACATGTGATGACCTTATTTTCTGAACCCCAAACCAAGACCTATGATCCTGTAAAATACTTTCATGTTGCTTTCAGATTTGAAAGACAGCCTAGCAGGTACAACCACCAAAATATTGTCATTTCTAGGAGATATCCATGATTGAAATAATGGGGAAAATATGTGAAATTGGAACTTCCCTGGATCAAAGAAGATGTGAAATCACTCTATAGTGGGCATCTACCACTCTGAATACTCACGTTTCAACCAAAAAGGCAGAAACTCTGCGTAAAAATTTGTTATTTTTGGGCTGGCTTTGGTAGCTCACACCTGTAATCCCAGAACTTTGGAAGGCCAAGGCGGGCAAATCACCTGAGATCGGGAGTTCAAGACCAGCAGAGCCAACATGATGAAACCATCTCTACTAAACATACAAAGTCAGCCGGGTATGGTGGTGGATGCCTGTAAGCACAGTTACTCTGGAGGCTGAGGCAGGAGAATCGCTTGAACCCAGAGATGGAGGTTGCAGTGAGCCAAGATCACACCAGTACACTCCAGTCTGGGTGACAGAGCAAGACTCCATCTCGGGGAAAAAAAAAAGTTCCTTTTTTTTTGTTCTTGCACAGCAAATTTTATGGCACTAAGACCTCTTCCTCCAAAGGCTGAGTGCCAAAATATAATTACAAATATAATTATAATCTAGTTCCTTCTCATTGAGAAAATCAAGTAATTGGAAAAGCTTCTTGGAGCATCATCAAGATTTACAGGCCCCACTACAGGAGCTATGCAAACCCTTCCTTCATGACATTGCTTCCACCTTTGTGCATATACACGGCAGATGTTCTAGACTGCAGCTCATCAAGATCCCAAACTATCCTTGTTTCTCCACCCTGGACCAGAGTGACTCCCCACCAACTCCACACTTTGGGGTTGTCATACTAAGAGTTGAGGGGCCAAAGACTCTCCCTTGGCCAAATCTGGACTCTACTCTGCCAGTGAGGAACTATTCAGACTGATTAAGATATAATTCTGGATAGCCCAATCAGCTGTTCCCTATTAGACATAATGTTCTTTTCAATAGACTACTGTGTTTCACACTGACAGTCATTTTTCACCCTGCAGAATTTCAAAGCCAAGAATCCTGTATTACAAAGTAAACAAACAAAATTAGACTCAAAATTGCCTTTTCTGATTTTGATATATTAATCAACTCTTCAGGAAAGCTTCTAAACACTTTCAATTACATCAAAACAGGCTGGAAACATTTTCCAACTTCAAAAAAAATTAGGCTTAGTTAAAGGTTTGTTTTCTATTCCATTGATACTCTATATTACATATTGGAACTGTTTCTGTTTTAGTACAGATTGATTAATAGCATCAGTTCTAAAATCCCAGCATGTTCACAGAAACACAAAAAAGTATTTCCATCTGTGATCTTCATTAACCAAGGGATAGCTATCAATTTTGGCGTGTCTGCTTCTTCCTTCAGCTGCAGTCTTGAGTTCTTGCAAATCTCAGTGACTGTGAGCCTCAAAGTTGCCACTAAATACTAATTGTAGGGCAGGTGTGCACTGTTTTTTTTTCCTTCTTTTTTTTTTTTTGAGACAGAGTTTCACTCTTGTTGCCCAGGCTGAAGTGCAATGGCGCTATCTCAGCTTACCGCAACCTCCACCTCCTGGGTTCAAGCAATTCTCCTGCCTCAGCCTCCCAAGTACCTGGGATTACAGGCATGCGCCACCATGCCTAGCTAATTTTTGTATTTTCAGTAGAGACGGGGTTTCACCATGTTGACCAGGATGGTCTCGATCTCTTGACCTCGTGGTCCACCCACCTCGTCCTCCCAAAGGGCTGGGATTATAGGCGTGAGCCACCACGCCCGGCCTGGTGTGCACTCTTGAGATGGAAGCCCAAAAAAATGGATCAAATGAGCCAAAGAGAAAGAGAAGTCTTGACTCCCAAAAGAAGCAATCCCCTCTATGCTTTACACCTTACTTGACTGGACAGGAAAACTGGCATTTGAACTAATAACGAAAATACTCTAAACAATGAAACAAGAAGCTGGTATGATCCATAGGGGTCAAAAAAGAAAGTGTATACTGGACAATTATGTGCTTATTAGATTAGATGATGCCAGCAGATAAGGTGCTTAAATTACTTCTATGGTTACCTTCTTTAAGAAGTGGAAATCATAGGAATAATGCTACCAAGACAACTGAAATGTTTTCACATCCTTCCCTAAATGTATTCCTTAAGAAAAAAAAATAAAGCTTAAAACTGCTGCTGCTGCTACTTGCTCAAGTTTTTCCTAACCTTTAAAGAACTGTCATATCTGCTAGTTAAAACCAGCTAGTCATCAGAGTTTAATGAATCCCCACAGTTTGCAGTAGGTATTATGTGCAAGAATACAAAAAGAATTAGAATACAAATCTGTTTCCTCAAAAGGGGTTACAATCTGTAATAGAAAACGGATTTGGAAAAACACCTGCAAAACATGTAAAAATACTCAGTGAAAATTAATGTGATCTATTATATAATTAGATGGGGATGTATATACCACTACATTGGGAATTTCACCTCCTTTATTAAAATGAAATGCGGAATTTTCAGCACTTGAAGGAGCTTCTCCAAGAGGATACGGGGGCTGGCTACATTAGCACAGCTCCACTCTAAGGAATTTCTTTCTCTTCTCTCTCTCTCTCTCTCTCTCTCTCTCTCTCTCTCTCTCTCTCTCTGACACACACACACACACACACACACACACACACACACACAGAGAGAGAGAGAGAGAGAGAGAGAGAGACAGAGACAGAGACAGAGTCAGAGAGGAGAGACCACTTTTCTTGGCACTCAACATAAATCAGATAGATTAAAATTTTCAAAAATATTTTATTATTTCACTTTGTGCAAGATGCATAAAAGCAGTCAAGCTTATAAAGTCCAGCACAATAGCTACATAAACCCCCTAACCCCCAAGATCCTTATACAATAAGAATATTCCCATTCTTATTCCCCAAAGGAGCTAGTGATTTAAACTAATGAGACTGCTGGCATTAGGGCCTGTTCTAGGATATTGCAAAATTGGGAATACATCTCTTATCTTCAGCAGAAACTGTACTTTAAGTCTTTATATCATGGTGGTGAAGCAATTTCAAGATGTCAGAAGATAGAGACTCATAAAAAGACCTCACATGTTTTTATTTCCTGTCAAATACAATGCAAAACAATATCTCAGTATGATTCATACTGCTTCCAGTATTTTTGCCTAAAGATGGGAATTTCTAATCATATAAACCTGGTATTGCTCAGTTAGGGAGTGAAGCAAGAGAATGGAAAAAAAGTTTCACTTCTACCAGTGCGTTTCTATGGGGAATGAGTTGGAAGGGGGTTTCCCAGCATGTAAACCAAGAATCCTGAGAAAGTTTTACATTTCTACAGCAGAAACTGAAAACTCACATTGACACCAAGTCACACCTTTGTTCTGCCTTACATGGGACAGGAAGGAATCAGTTTCTCACCAATCTCTCTCCAGACATACATACTAAAAATGTGCTAGCAGGCAGAAGTATTCTAAATAAATAAGCTTTAAGCATAAGCAGATATAGCTTAAGCTTTATTACATACTTCTTATTTTCTTTCTCGATGTAGATATACAGCAGCCTATCTATCAGAAAAAGGCTTAGGAGTCTGGTTCTTTGATTGAGAAAAATAATCATGGTCTATTAGTCTATTTATTACTCAGAGAAGAATAATTTGCTATGTGGCAATGCCAAGGATTAAGACTCCACCTGAAGACCTTCCTAAGGGTCTCTCTTAACAGGATGCATCTGTTCAGTTCACTTCCAATTTGCTTTGCCTAAAGTGCTGATAGAAGGACTGATAGAAATACCTGCCTTCACAGTGCCACCTTTAAACAAAACCCCATTCCCCACATTCATCGTTTGGTCCTTAGAGGGTCCGAAGGTAAATCTCTTGATGAAACCACAGCATTTAAAGAAGAGTTACTCACAGAGTAAAAGGGGATATTATTGTCTCAGTAACTGTGTTACAACTTTCTTATATTGCTATACAGAAATATCTGAAACTGGATAATTTGCAAAGAAAGGAGGTTTTGTTGGCTCACAGTTAAGCAGGCTGTGTAAGAAGCATGGCTGGGGAAGGCTCAGGAAACTTAGAATCATGGCAAAGATGAAGGAGAAGCAGGCACATCTTACATGGCTGGAGCAGAAGGAAGAGAGAGAAGAGGGAGGTGCTACATACTTTAATGATCAGATCTTGTGATAACTCACTCACTGTCATAAAAACAGCACCAGAAGGGAAATCCGTCCCCACAATCCAATCGCCTCCCACCAGGCCCCACTTCCAACACTGGGAATTACAATTTGACATGAAATTTGGGCAGGGACATGGACCCAAACCATGTCAGTAACTATACATGGTACAGACATGTAAACGTGGTAGTCAAAATGCAGTGACTTATCAGGAATGAAAGGGAGGACAATTTTCTAAAGGTAGTAAGACTTCCCTGCAGACTTGATCATTATCTAATTGCACTTATTTTTAAAAGGCTCCCATAAACTGTAACCCTGGTGAATTACATGAATCCATTAACATCTGTGTGTAGTAATCACCCAGCAGAAAAATATGTTACATATATGTCAAATTATATGTTGGCTTCATTTAACATACCAGTCTCAATTCACACATGCTCAGTTTTCTTAATCCACAGCTGCTATTGCATGATCACCTTAAAAAAAGAGAAAATTTAATTTTAAGAAATCTAAATTGAGAAATTATGTTAGAAAAACAGTACATCAAGCAGCTCAAAGGAGATGGTCATGCTAATGTAACAAAAGGTTTACCTCATTCCTTGTGCTTACTGAGGTAATCCCCATTCAAGTTGATATTCTTAGGTGAGCTGTGCTGAAAAATGATTGCATCCAAGGAGCTTAGTAGGAGGAAAAGAAACCGCAGCACAAAAAGAAATCTTATGAGATTAATTTTATTATTTAATATTTGTAAGATTGTACCTAAAATGCTAACTCAAGGATGTAGAAATGTCACTGGTTAACATAAGTTTAAATACTTACAAATATTGAAATAGTGGGAATTGTCAAGTGAAAACACAAGAGACAAGGACAATGCTATGCCTGATCCTATGAGTAATTTTCAGACATTAGCTCATTCTGACAACTATGATCAAAGAACACAAAGAACTGAGAATTATAATAAAGTGATTTTACATGGTTTTGATTAGTGTGTCTGTTGGAAATAAAGAAGGCAAACTAAAATTGGCTTAAATAATGACTTTTATTATATCATGAAGCAGGAAGTCCAGAGCTAGAGTAGCTTCACAGTGAGTTCACTTAGTAATTCACTGATGTCAACAGGAACCTTCTTTACAACTTTCTACTCTTCCATCCTAAGCATGCTGCCTTGCCCTCTGAGCCTGGTTCTCTTCTAGATCCTAAAGATGGCTTCTGCAACTCCAGGCATCACATAAGGATGACAATCATCAGAGGCAGAAACGTTTGCTTCTAAGTGTAAATTTTACACAAAAGCACCCCACAGCTAAGCCAAAGACTCCCCCTCAATAACTACTGGACAAAATCACATCACAAACCCATGTCTAAGTCAATCGCTGGAAGGGTAGAATTAGAATTAGAATGTCTGGTTTCGAACATTCAAGATTCACCCCCTCTCAAAGCTGATGGAAACTCTAACTTTCCCTAAAACACATGACTACCCAGTATTTGAGAAAATTTAGAGTTCCACCAGTAACAAATAAGGCTGGTGAGAATGACAGTGGGGTAGGCAGCTTGAAGTATCAACCACATATACCTAATAGAAATAGAATAGAGCTTAACTCACTACACTACAGCTCAATTCCTAGAGTTGACACAGTTGAATAGGTGGACAGCATCATGTATCTAAGATTAGCCATTGTTGTTACAGCAATATATCTTCATAAAGAGTTGGAAAGACATGACTCTCCCTTTAAAAGGCAGTAAGTGATTATAATTGAAGCACAAATCATTGCTAAATCCATATCATCTACATGGACCCAAAATAGATATTTCCTCTTTTATTGAAAAATCAAGGGTTCCTTTTACTGGAAATTTGAGTTCCAATGAGTTTCCAGTAACAGTTTCACATTACAGACACGCATTTGTAGTAAGTTTAAAGTGGTTAATTTGGCTCAATTTATCTAATGAGCTACTAGAGTGGTCAATTGTTATGCAAATTAGGAATCAAGGCTGTATTAAAAAGTAATGTATTGTATGACATATTACCTGAATATATTCCAATATACATTGTTTCATTTTCATTTCATTCTAAATTTTCATTTATCATATTGCTATCTCTCAGAAAAAATGGATACAATACCTGATTACTGTGTGCTCTTCTCTAAAATATTTAATCAATTCTAATGAGAAATAATACTATTGAAATATTTTACTCTGTCTAAAGGATGTCGGGAAAGACAATGTGGTGTAATAATAAAGCAATCAACTAAGAAGTAGGAAACAGAATTCTAATTCTGATAGCATTTATTGAGTACTCACTATGTACCAGGCACTGTGCTACGTGTTTAATCCATATTCATTTATTTAATTCTCCCAATAACTCTGTAAATGAGGTACTATGATTATTACATTTCAAACTGAAGCACAAAACTGAGGCACAGAGTCACTTGCACAGGCTTACACACTTAGTAAGTGTCAGGGGCAAGATTCAAACCCAGACCACATGACGTCAGAATCAAAGCACTTAACCGTGGTGCCATACCACCTCTCTAGTTCTGGAACTGCCACTAGCTGCTTAAATTGGCAGCAGCAGGGGATGGGGGTGTTACAGTTTTCTAATGAATTAAGAATTTGAGTAGAGATACTGAAGAACATTTCCAGCCCTAACACTAAAAATGTCATGAAAGCCATGACCTTATAGACATTCTCCTCTGCCATACGGTTTATATTAAGATTACATTTATTACACAACTCAATACCATTTCTGGACTTTTTTCTTATTCATTTCCTTTTTTTTGTGTGTGTGTGTTGGAGTCTCTCTCTGTCTCTCAGCCTGGAGTGCAGTGGTGCAATCTCGGATCACAGCAACCTCCGCCTCCCAGTATCAAGCGATTCTCATGCCTCAGCCTCCTGAGTAGCTAGGACTACAGGTGCATACCACCACGCTTGGCTAATTTTTTTTTGTATTTTTAGTAGAGATGGGGTTTCACTGTGTTCACCAGGATGGTCTTGATCTCCTGACCTCGTGATCTGCTGGCCTCGGCCTCCCAAAGTGCTGGGATTACAGGTGTGAGCCACCGCGCCTAGCCCCATCTCTCGACTTTCTAAGTACCAACAACTGCAAGGTAATTTGGAAGAAGGAACTGAAAGCCAACCATGACATATAAGTCACATAAAAAAATACATCCCCTTGGAGAAATAATGTTACAGTTTATGAGTACTAAATCCATAAGGTATCCCAAATACTAGTATGAGATCCACCTGGACGGTATGCTACAGAACTGAATTTCCTACACTATGGCTCCTGAATTTACCAAATACCTTTCAAAGCACACTACAATGTTTCGTGGCAATAAACAATAGAAAATTCTTTCCTCTCTTTGAGCCTCCTAAAGAGTTAGAACTAAGGTATTTTAAACAATCTCACCATTATGAGTATTCATAGGATTTCTCAAAATATCCTCTTTGGGTGTACCCAAACAGAGGCATAGAGATCTATACATTTGCAGAAGAATTAATATTACATTTTCTTTCTCCAAATACTGTGTACTAACTACTCACTAGAAGGACCTGCCATTAAGATTACCTGAAGGGCGAAATCTGTAATCTAAAGGACTAAAGTCTGTAATCTTATTTTAAGAATACAAGCAGGATTGTGCAGCATCTTCCTGTGGTCTGTGAAGAAGTTCATCCTTGATGTACTTTCTCATTACGTGTAAAGAGAGACATGGAGAGGTCTAAGTTCTGGAAACTCTGCCTGGTCAGAGGTGTTTTCTCAACCCAGTCTCCATAGCTATAGCACAGAAGTGCAAAGGATAGAAACGTTTTCTTCTAAAACTATCACTGGAATACAAAAATTAGCCATTTTTTTTTGTTAAGGATCAACTTTCTTTGGGGTATAGACAGTTCCCTTTTGGGCATACAGTAATATCTCAATTATCTCCAACAGACAAGGGAAATAATAGTGTGAATAAGCAAATAACTCATGTCTCATACTATGTGTTTGTGTGTATGTGGGCATCTCATTTTATAGATTTTCCATTAAAATACCATTCTTCTTATACTACATTAAAAAATTAATTTGTTATTCCCGAACAAAAGATGAAGAAAAAGTCCCAAATCATATGGAGGCCAAGGTCAAGTTGCGAAAAATAAATCTGCTATAGTATGCAAGGGCTAATCCATAACAACTTGCTTAAAAAGATGGTGACAGCTTGTTTACATCTGTAATGTGAAATGTATTCCAAATAAAAGTGCTATGCACTTCTGTTCCCACATACTTGCTCTATCTTTGTCCTAAGTTTACAGAATAGATAAATTAAAGAGCTTTACGACATTTTTCACAAAGGAAAAAACTTTAGGCAGTTGAAGAACAATACAGAAAGCTACTGATGACAAGAACCAACTGCTTGTCATGTAAATGTTACCTAAATCAGAAAAGCACGAAGTTCTTTTTGTGTTGTTTCTCCCTTTCATCTTTCAAGTCAATCAAATTCTATGGACAAGAAATAAAATGGGAGGAATTATTACTCTGTCTTGCCTGAGTCATTGAGTTCATCGTAAAATAAAGATAATATGGCAGTTCAGCAACAAAAAAGGCAAACAAGTATGAATTGAAATAACAAAACTCATTTGGTAATATTGAAACTTCAGGACCCAGGGAAGTAGAATGATCAATGAAGTGAGTGGAGCGATGGCAATGGAGTCCCACCAGCTCAGGACCAAGCCTGAGTCAGCCTCTTCCAAACTTCTGGCAAGTAGTTTAACTGCTCTAGATCACGTTTCGTTCCTTTCCTTTTCTTTTCATTTTTTCTTTTAGAGATAGGGTCATACTCTGCCACCCCAGGACATAGTGCAGTGACTCAATCATAGCTCACTGCAGCCTCAAACTCCTGGGCTCAAATAATCCTCCCACTTCAACCTCCAAGCAGCTGAGACTACAGGCATGACCATCACTCGGGCTAATTTTTTTTTTGTAGTGATGAGTTCTCACTATATTTCCCAGGCTGGGCTTGAATTCTTGGCCTCAAGCAATGTTCCCATCTTAGCCTTCCAAGCCAGGCACTGGGATTTCAGTAGGTCATGTTTTTTTTTTCTCTCTTTTTCTTTGTTTTTTAGAAAGAAAGGAAGAAAAAGAGAGAGAAAGAAAAAGGAAGAGAAAGAGGGAGAGAGAATGGAAATCTTGCTCTATTGCCCAGGCTAGAATGCAGTCTTAAAATGGGTATTAAAACCTCTTTTATGCCAATAAATGTGCTTAACCATGAAGACAGGAAGGAATAAGGGAGGAAAATAACAAACTGGCAGCCAACCAATACTTCATTTAAACCTGTGAAATGCTGTGCAATTGCTGAGGAGTGATGTACTTCCAATTTTGTGGTCACTTTTAGAATAGGTGTGATGTGATACTGAGAAAAATGTATGTTTTGTGGATTTGGGGTGGAGAGTTCTGTAAATGTTTATTAATTTCAGTTACTTATTTCAGGTCTGAGTTCAAGTCCTGCATATCTTTGTCAATTTTCTGTCTTGTGATCTATCTAATATTGACAATGTAGTGTTAAAGTCTCCCACTGTTATTATGTGGGAGTCTAAGTCTCTTTGTAAGTCATTAAGAACCTGCCTTATGTATCTGGGTGCTGCTGTATTGGGTACGTTTATATTTAGGATCGTTAGCTCTTCTTGTTGCATTGATCCTTTTACCATTATGTAATGTCTTTCTTGGTCTCTTTTGGTCTTTGTTGCTTTAAAGTCTATTTTACCAGAGACAAGAATTTCAACTCCTGCTTTTTTTTTTTTCTCTACGTTTGGTTGGTAAATCTTCCTCCATCCCTTTGTTTTGAGTCTTTGTGTATCCTTGCATGTGAGATGGGTCTGGATACCGAAGGGTTTTGGCTTTTTATCCAATTTCCCTGTCTGTGTCTTTTGATTGGGGCATATAGTCCATTTAAATTTGGGATTGAGGTCATGTTTCTTAATCTGTGAAATGGGCATAATAACAATACCTATTTCAAAGTGTTATGGTGAGAAATAAATCATCAGCTTGAAAGCACCTATCACAGTGCCTGGCACATGGCCAGCAATCTATACAGGCCAGCTGCTAATCTTATTAACCTAGGAGTAAAATCATCCAACTAAGGGATAATATTTCCATAGCACATCCTGACCTGAGAATGTCTCTCATTTCACATGTTAACAAAATGTATTCAAGTTCTTCCTTTCATAAATTGTCCTCTGAAAGTTTAATTCCAAAAGTAGTATACATATTCAGCCAGGAGCGGTGGCTCATACCTATAATCCTGGAATTTTGGGAGGTTGAGGCGGACAGATGTCTTAAGGCAAGGAGTTCGAGACCAGCCTTGCCAACATGGCGAAACCCCATCTCTACTAAAAATAAAAAATTAGCCAGGTGTGATGGTGCAGGCCTACAATCCTAGCTACTCAGAGGCTGAGGCACAAGAATTGCTTGAACCCAGGAGGCAGATGTTGCAGCGAGCCAACATCACATCACTGTACTCCAGCCTGGGTGACAAAGTGAGACTCTGTCTCAAAAATGAAAAAGAAATGGTAACATAAGTTTTGAAAAAAAAAATTTAATGCAGGTTTTAAAGTGAGAGTCTCTTCACTACCCACAATATCAGCTGTAATCATTACTTTTAAAACTACTGTTCTTGATTTGGGATATATGCTTCTAACATTTTACATGTTTAAATGAACATAGATATCATTTTTAAAATAGAAATTAAATCACGTTGTAGAAGTTATTGCTACTTACTCTTTCACTTAACATATCCTGCATATCCTTCATAATACGTTAGGAGTAATTTATGCTGTTGACATAAATTTAATATTAAATTTTAAATGATAAGGAGATAAATGATGAAAATAAGAAGATCATTGAAAAGTGTTCTTTCATTGTTGTTTAGATTTTAAGTATGATGATGGCATTGGGAGTATCTTTCGTTGTAAGTCCTTACCTTTTACAGATATCTATTGGAATATTTACAGATAAATTACATGATGCCTAGGTATAGCTTTAAACTGAAAGAGGGATGGAAAGAGGAAAACTGAGAAATGTAAATAAAACAAGATTGGCCATAGGTTGATAATTAAGCTGACTCATGAATACTTAGGGATTAAAGTATTCTCTTCTTTGCACTTTTGAATATTTTTGGAACTTTCCATAGCAAAAAAAAAGAATAACAACATTTTCTCTCCTTAAAATTGATCTACTGAATGCCAAATAGCTACATATCTAAATCACAGCAGTTAATTCCTCCTGACTGGGTAAATAATAATTTAATCAACAAGACTAAGCATTTCTAACACGTATCCCCTAAGCAGCACAAACCAAATGCAACTTAGCTTTCTTACAGTTTGAATGATGCCATAAAAATTCAAATACAATAACAAAATCATAGAAGCTGGTTATTGTATTCCACTAATGTTAAAGGAGCTATTTATTTATCGACAAGTGCAAATTATAAACTATTACAATTATTGTTTCTTAGACTTAATGAAGTATTTTCCTTTTTCTCTTATATTGGAATTATTGCAGCTAGATGAATAATCAAAAACAGTTGTTTAGTCTAGGTATAGTCAATAAATCAAAAAGATCACGTAGAGTCTTCTGTTCACCCAGATAGGAGAACAAATACAATCTGGAGTGTGCTCACCAAAATTTTGATATGCTGAAGCCAAGAGAAGCTCTTTGTTACGCCACTTGGAACAGAATAATTTTTTTGAGCTTCACGTTTTACTCCATACATACCTCAACACTTCCTGGAAGGTGGTCAGGCCCTTAGTATCTCTTGTCTCAGGGGCAGGAGAGGAGGTTTATAGGACATAGAGAGGAAACTGCCTGAACACTACAGTTTTTATTGGCTTTTGTAAAAGTTTACACACACTGAAGAGGTATGTCCCTGAAACCCAGAGGCAGACAGGAAAGACAATACTTTCTGGAACAGCATAAGGAAAGAACACATTTTTTTCAATACTGGGAAGAGGTCAGCATTCAGAAGGTCCAGTGAGACACAGAATCTTACAAGGCAAAGAGTATCTGTACAGTGCATCCAGAGATGTTGGATGCTAGGAATCCAGTCCTTTCAAAGATCTCTGACACCGAATATGGACTGGAAGCAAGGAAGAAGCAGAATCTAAAAAGATCAAGATGAATGGAAAATGGGTATCTCTCTTCATTATCAGTGAGATCTAATGATCAATGACAAGGGGATCTTCACCTATGGTATGGCATCATTTAATATTCTGAACGCTTGCACTATGCTTGGTGCAAGAAATCACTAATAAATATTTAAATTTAATTTCTGCCAGCCCGTAAGTATAATGAGATGTGAGATTTAAGTTTAAGTGGCTTTAACGAAAATAAAAATGTGCAATAGTACAGGTCTTGGTTTGTGGTAGTTAATTCCTACAGGCTACTCCGTTAAAAATCCACCATGCTAATAAAGGAGACTATAAAAGCAACCTACCTCCATTCTCTAATAACCATCCTTGACATCTGCACCCTTTGTATTGGTAAGGTGTTTTCACATACCTTGTTTCATCTGATCCTCACAGTTTAGAGTGTTCAGTGGTTCTTGGGCTGCTGAGAGTAGATGGGCAGGAGTGAAATGGCTCAATGGAAGAGAGGACTTTCTCAACTGGTCACTAGACATTTATTTTGCTCGCTCACTCTCTCGTTCTGATTCTTGCTAGAAACAAGAGAAACCGTTTATTCAACACTGCATTTAAAAACATTTGTGCAGGTCATGTGCAGTGGCTCACGCCTGTAATCCCAGCACTCTGGGAGGCCAAGGGGGGTGAATCATGAGGTCAAGACATCAATACCATTCTCGCCAACATGGTGAAACCCCATCTCCACTAAAAATACAAAAATTATCTGAGCATGGTGGTATGTGCTTGTAGTCCCAACTATTCAGGAGACTGAGGTAGGAGAATCACTTCAACCCAGGAGGCAGAGGTTGCAGTGAGCCAAGATCGTGCCACTGTACCCCAGCCTAGCGACAGAGTGAGACTCCATTTAAAAAAAAAATGCAAAATTGTCACTTGTAAGATGGGTTTCATGGAACCTAATGTCAAGGACTAATTCACTTCCTGAGGGGTCACAATTTAGGCTGCCACCCAATGGTGGTAGTTAAGTCATGGCCAAATGTTACCCAGCAGAAAAATAATAAAACAAAACAAATGTTTGTAGGTATATTTAAGAAGAAAAATCAATTACAGCACTTTGCAATGCCTTCTTACTGTAAGAAGCAGATACCCTTCTTAAAACAATTCAACAGAAGAAAAAAGTTGATTTAAAGAGCATTCTTTTAGTGCAAACTTTTGAAGCCAGAAGATTTAATGGAAATTGCCACTAAGGAATGGGAGTTGGGGAAATAAAGTAGGCGAGACTTTCATTTTTCTAATTTGTACATTTCTATTTTTATGTGTTATAGTTTGAAAAAATCATCTTTTTTAATCAAATGAATCTAATATCTAATTGAATTATTTTCTTCTTTATCACATATCATTGCTAACAAAATATCTACAAACAAAACTGTTCTTTAATAACTTACAGGGCCTTAAAAAGAGAACGTTGATTCCTAACTGCTCACTTTTGTCACTAAAACCCCTGCCCTGGTTTGTCCATGGTCTTTAGGCCAGGGATTCCAACTATGGTAAGAATACCCGTGGGATACAGGAGTCCTCAAAATCAGCAACAGAATTAAGAATTCACTTTCCATCAATCTACGCCATCTGGTGAGTATGCAAGGTTTAACGCATCTGCCCTTGATTTCTCAGGCAAATCCTCAGCATACAAGAAGTCATCTAGGAGAGTAGTTTTTTGTTTCTATTTTAAACTTGTAACAGGAAAAAAATGCCCTGAAAGACAAACTCCATTTTTATGTCTGCAAACTTACTACAGGTTTTTATGGCTAGAAATCCTAGAAACAGATTCAAATTCGAGTCTTTCTGTGTCTAAAGATTGTATTATTTCCACTCCACTCTGCAACTTCCCCTAGAGATCATTTTCATAAATTTAGTTTTAAAACAGCAAATAGGATTTGCAGTTTCTTTCAGCCCCTGCTGCTGTGTGAAACAGAGACGATGTCTCACTGTTTTGGTCAGCAGTGCCTGGGTGCCACCAGAAATGTGTCGGGGTGATTTGTGTCCAGGTACATTTGATGGCATCCTTCTCCAAAAGCTGTGAACACCTGTGTAGCTTGATTTCAGCTTAGATGGAACTTTACAGTAGCCAGAGAACAAACAAGCCTTCCTAGCACAACTAATAAAAGAATGAACTTTTAAAAACCTTACTACAAATAATAAATAACAAAGTTAAAATTATTTAACTGTCCTGATAAGAAAAATATTGGCTTTTTGTTTTTTAATGGGGGGAGGCATATTCTTAGAGTATTAGAGGGATATAGAAATGTGAGATCCACTGTCCCAGCAGCCTTCTTTTCAGCTGGCATTGGCTTCTATAACCTGGTCTCTCCTTTTCTAGGAGTAAGGGTCTGTTGTAGGTAGAGAAGACTGACCTCTTCAGTCCTCTGATTTAAGACCTTTGTCGTGTTCCTTCTCATTAGTAAACACACCAATTACCCCTTTCTTTGGGAAAGTAACAATCCCATGTTGAACTGTGGCCAGATTTCCAGTTATAACATGTTCCCCTAACACTTTATTTCCACATTCTTCCTCTGAAACCTCCTCCATCCCTCCCAAATGTCTTCGAGGTTTAGACCTTGTGGCTTCGTTTGCATGAATTGATTATATTTTTTAAATTTTTTCTCTTCATAATCCCCATAGCAACTGGCTTCTTTAGAAATTTTGTCACAGTCCAAAGATATCATATCTCTTTTAACCGAAAAGAACATACTAGTACAGGAAAATAAGCTGTATCATAACTTTGTCCTTGGCTTCTCATTTATTTTTCTTTTGTAAAATTGAAAAAAAAATTTTAACTGTGAACTTAGCTGGATGGAATTTGTTGAGTATTATGGGGCTTAGAAGTTTTTAAAGGATGTGCATAATTTTTTAAATGCTGTCTCACCCATGTTACAGAGCAGGCAGTTTTTCACTTATTCAATAAGTGCTTTTTTAAGTATCTTAAGAACTGTGTTTAAAGCTGTGAAACATTTAAGGTAAGTATGAAACACAGGATTGTCCTCCTGCACCTGAAATCATTTTAGGTAACAATAAAACAGTGTGTAATTAAACACTGAAACTATAAAGCAGCCCTATCATCATTTTCAGTTGATGCAAGTAGAAGGTGAAATTTGAATTGGGCCCCAAGGGGTATGATTTGAAAAGCTGAAGGAACCAAAAACATTATTCTAGGCATCATTCCAGAAAAGAAGGCAGTGTTAGTATTTATATGGAGGATAAATATGGAATGTTTGGAGAACGATGAGCAGATCAACTTGGCTAGAGGAGAGTACATTGAGACACGTACGGCAGGGATAAAAAGCTAGAAAATAAGGCTAGAAGACAGGTGTAGAAGGTCTTACCCAGGAAGTCTCGACCTGGGTTTGGATTTCATCTCATAGGTGATAGGATTAACTAGTTAAAATGGAAAAGTAATCTACAGGAAATGAGGAAGTGTCATCTAAACCAATCTTGAAAATGGCTTGAGGGTCAGGATTTCTCCCTGTCTTCAGTTCTGTTTTTCCTTCCTCCATTTTGCTACTCTACTGTCAGCCAGTGATCTTAGGAATCACACAAGTCTATCTTGCAATTTTTAAATGGTGTTGTTCTCCTGCTTAAAAGAGTTCAACAGCCTTGCAGAGACTTTCAGATAAAATCCCACCAATTTAACACATGGCCTTTAGGATTTGGCCCTAACTTGCCTCTCCAGACTTGTTACCTATACAATAGGCATCACTTTAACCCTTTTCTATTGGACTGAAACATCCTTCACCTTTCCATGCCCATTCCCATTTTATTTTTGTCTGACAAACATGTAACTCATCTTGAGATTTCAACTTAGATGTTACTTCCCCAAGGAAGGCTCTTAGAGGGCCTCAAATCCAGATTATGCTGCCTGCCACAGCTCCCATTTCTATGACAGTACTTAGAATCCATTTCGTTGTCTTGGGCATACCCATATGGGGTGGGTTAGTTTCCCCAGTACCTAAAAAGCACCAGAAACCTAAGAGATGCTTTAAAAATTTTGGTAAACAAAATAATTAAAAAGGAAGAAGCCAGAAAAATAGGAGTCTATGGCAATTGGATGGTCATAAAATAGTAAGATTTAGGCATAAATACCAGGATAGGCTTGCAGCAATGGAAAAGAGATGGATGGAGGTAACGTTAAAAAAAAACCTAGGTGGAATGCTAACAAATCTCTATTTTGACTGAGCTGACATAATGTGGTATACAGTTAAAAGGTCCATCTAAGTCTATAGTTTCCAAATTCTGGCAGATCATTCAGAATCATCCAGAGAATCAGGAATCTTTTTTGGTTTCGATGTGTTTTAATTTTTCATGATCATTCTCATAATGACTTACTGATGTTTAGGAATTACCTAGATGTCATATATGGCCATTTTCTGTACTAATGTTCTGATTTAACCAAGACACCCATGAAAGGCAATAAGTAATTGAATGTAAGAGCAGAAGGAATGCCTTACACTACTACATTTTTAGACTGGTTGACCTGTAGTCACAATTTGCATATAACAGGCAGCCAAAAAAAACCATGAATAAATCAGGGAAGCAGAAAGAGAGAGCATATTTTGTGAGATGGATTTGATGTTGGATACGAGTTTCTCACCTGACACTCAACCATTTGTGTGTTCTTCCAGCTGTCTTAACAGAACTCTCACCCTGCTTTAAGTGGATATGTCCTTGGCATTACTGTTTTGGCTAGTACAGCAACTACCTCTGAGGAACAGCACCCAATTTCTCTTTAAAGAATTACCCTTCCCTATTGTGTATAGTCTTGTTGGAATTGTAAATCAAGTCCTGCCCTCCTTAGCTGAGTTATAACAAAACTCTCTCCTTGATTTTGAAAACCTGAGTAAAGCGTCCAAAGAGCAGAGAAATCAATGGGTGTTCATCATTCTCGCTGCGTCATTAAGCTCCCTCGAATGCCCTGGTTTCTGTTCTTTTAACTTAGCCTCGTTATCAAGCCTTCTCATCATCTATGAACTACTCAGTATCCTTCTGTACCACAATTTTACTTAATAAGTCATTACAATATCTGGTACCTACAAACAAACAAATGAACAAAAACTAATACTTAACATACCATCTTCATTGTCTCATTGCATAAAAGAGTTCCTTCCCACATTCACCCCAGACTCTTCTCTAATTTCTGCACTGGGAAGGTATGCAGTCATTGCAGTATTAAAAAAAATAAAAGAAAAAAAATGCAAGCCACACATGTAATGTTGGATATTCTAGCAGCCATATTTTAAAAAGTAAGCAGAAACAGATGAAATTAGTTTTCGGCCATTTTTTATTTAAACAAATATCTTAATTATTAACACACAATATGAAAAAAATTGAGGTTTTTTTAGTGTCTTTTGAAGTGTGGTATGTATTTTACACTTACAGCACATCTCAATTCAGATGCTAAATTCTGAAAGGTTAAAGTGATATATGTTCCTTTCAAACAATAAAGCCGCATATACAGAAAAATAACTCACAGTTACTTTTAAAATTTAAATTGCTGGGCATGGTGGCTCCGCCTGTAATCCCAGCACTTTGGGAGGCTGAGGTGGCAGACTGCTTGAAGCCACGAGTTCTATAGCAGCCTTGCCAACATGGCAAAACCCCGTCTCTACTAAAAATTCAAATATTAGCTGACTGTGGTGGTGGGTGCCTATAATCCCAACTAATCAGGAGGCTGAGTCATGAGAATTGCTTGAATCTGGGAAGCAGAGGTTGCAGTGAGCCAAGATCATACCACTGCACTCCAGCCTGAGAATAGAGCAAGACTCTGTCTCAAAAAAATAAAGTTAATAAAATAAAAAATTTAAATAAAATATTGTTAATAATTTTTCTCAGTTGCACTAGCCATATTTCAAGTGCTCAGTAGCCAAATACAACAAGCATCTATGTACTAGGCACCACAGCCTTAGTTCTGCTACAGGAGCTAAGAGACATAGGGAACCTTTTCTTGATGGATCCAGTAGTTGGCAAGAACTGGAGGCTTTCACACCTCCAACAAATTCCATTATGACAGGACTCAAAACTGTGTGGAGACCTACTTGAAATATTTCTTCCCCCAAGATGATGTTTCTTTGGCTGGGTAACTACAACAGGTTAACACATTGATTCTGAGATCTATCCTCTGTGCTCTGCAATTCAGGTGCATGGAAAGATCAAGGAATTATCTTCTCAGGTAGTTTTCAAAGTTAAAATTACACTATTACTCTTAAATCACTTCTCATTTATAACATGTTGAGGGGTGGGAAGAGACTTGGGGGATTCTTTTTAATTATAAGGATTTCCACCACCAAATAGAAAAATGGAATTTGGAGTGGCAGGTTGAAGAAGGTGACCTTTATCTCTCAGACAATAATGGATATCTTAAATTTTAGAGTGAAAGAATAACATAATAATGTCAATGTTTCAGCAAAACAAATCAGAATCCAGACTGGTATGATAGGGGTCCATAGAGAAGGTGTGGTGTTTCTAGCATCCTTGGATGACAGATATATGCTCTTACATCTGCTGAGAATGCGGTCTTCCTCTTCTGAAGCTGAGAGGACATGTGCTCATCCAGTTGTCATCTCTGTTTCCCAAGTACAGATGGCAGACTGAGTCCCTTTCCCTTTCACCTCTACTCTCACAGCACCTCTTTGAAAATCCTGCACAAAAAGCAAATTTGTAGAGACAGACAGCAGTCCTGAGGGGCTAAGCAATTATTGCTTAATGGGAACTTGCAAGTTGGAGTACTATGGATGGATGCTGGTGAAAGTAGCACAGCAACGTGAGATTGGCGGGCCTTTCCCCTGATTAACTCCTCTCCACATTTAGGAGAGTCCTTTTTCCAGGCCAGAATGGTTTAGGTACCCTTGCTGTACCGTCAGGATCCCCATACTTTCTTTACCGGCTTCTCATCAAAACTGTCGTCTACAACTAATTATATGCTGCATTAGTTTGCTAGGGTTACCGTTAGAAAACACCACAGACTGGGTGCCTTATACACACTGGGTGTGATTTCCTCATAGTGCTGGAGGCTAGAAGTCTAAGATCAAGGTGTTGGTAGGTTTGGTTTCTCCAGATGCTTTTTTTTGGCTTTCAGATAGCCTTTCTTTTATGCAAACACAACCTGGGTGTTTGTGTCCAATTTCCTCTTCTTTTATTGTTTTTTTTGTTTGTTTGTTTTGAGATGGAGTCTTGCTCTGTTGCCCAGACTGGAGTGCAGCTGCAGGATCTCGATTCACTGCAGCCTCGCCTCCTGGGTTCCCGTGATTCTCCTAAGTCTCCCTAGTAGCTGGGATTACAGGTGCACATGCCACCACGCCTGGCTAATTTTTTTGTATTTTTAGTAGACAGGGTTTCACCATGTTGGCCAGGGTGGTCTCGAATTCCTGACCAGCCTGGTGATCCGCCCACTTCGGCCTCCCAAAGTGCTGGGATTACAGGTGTAAGCAACTGCACCCAGCCCCAAATTTCCTCTTCTTATGAGGACGTCAGACCGGATTAGGGCTCACCCTAAGAGATGCCTTTTAACTTAATCACATCTTTAAAGGCCCTATCTCCAAATACACTCACATTCTGAGGTACTAGAAGTTGGGACTCCAACGTATGAATTTTAGGGGATGCAGTGTGGCTTATGATTAACCTCACTGTTTGCACTGTTAAACTTTATAACAGGGACTTTGTTTTGTCCATATTTCAGGAACTTAACAGTTGCTGCTGTCTCCTGAGCACGCTCTACCTCCAACTCTTCATACAACAGGTTCTTCTCAGCCTTCAAGCCTTAGCACCATCATCTGACAAAGGCCGTTCCGGGCCACCTTGTCTAAAGTAACCCTAAACGTTACTTTATCACGTCACTGTTCTCTTTCACAGCATTCACCACTTATTTATGTCCAGAATGCCAGCTTCCGGCAAAGTGGGAATACGTTTTTATACGGTATTTTGTCCTGGTATCTCACACACAGTCACAAGTGAATGAGATTCTATAGCTACTTAGCACATTAAAATTTTATTCATTCCTGGGAAAACCTAAAGGGCTTTTAACATCCAAATCGGTTTTTGAATTTCATCTCTAACATGGAGTAACTGTGTGAACTTCAGCAAGTCCCTAACACGATTACGATACCTTCTTCCCGTTCTCATGAAGATTAAGTGAACTAATTACTCTTAAGTGCCCACCTCAAGAATCTGACACAGAGCCCATGCTTGTCAGCTGAGATGCTACTAGCTTTAGGACGTTCCACAGCATCGACCTGGGAATGGTTTTCGAAAACGTCTTTAGGGGGCACCCAGAGCATTAAACAACGGGGTATGAACGCTACCCTATTTTCAGTGTTTACTTCTTTTTTGTTCTGTTGTTTTGTTTTTGAGACAGGATGTCGCTCTGTAGCCCATACTGGAGTCCAGTGGCGGGATTTCAGCTCACTGCAGCCTCGACCTCCCGAGTTCCGGCAATTCTCCAGCCTCAGCCTCCCAAGTAGCGGGGACCACAGGTCCAAGACACCACACCCAGTTATTTACTTATTTATTGTTGGGTGGGATGGGGTCTCCCTGTGCTGCCCAG
This sequence comes from Leontopithecus rosalia, assembly GCA_028533165.1. Taxonomy (NCBI): domain Eukaryota; kingdom Metazoa; phylum Chordata; class Mammalia; order Primates; family Cebidae; genus Leontopithecus; species Leontopithecus rosalia. Next base: position 7,330,437 of record CM052654.1, read on the forward strand.
GCTGGTCTTTTTTTTTTTTTTTTTTTTTTTGAGACGGAGTTTCGCTCGTTACCCAGGATGGAGTGCAATGGCGCGATCTTGGCTCACCGCAACCTCCGCCTCCTGGGTTCAGGCAATTCTCCCGCCTCAGCCTCCTGAGTAGCCGGGATTACAGGCATGTGCCACCATGCCCAGCTAATTTTTTTGTATTTTTAGTAGAGACGGGGTTTCACCATGTTGACCAGGTTGGTCTTGATCTCTCGACCTCGTGATCCACCCGCCTCGGCCTCCCAAAGTGCTGGGCCTTCCTCTCATGCGCGTGTGTTTGGCACCCATCCCTGCCTCCGTCTCTTGCTGCTGCTTGCAATTCTTCTGTTGAGCGGAGCTCCCGCAGCCAGAGTCGCACCCGCAGCAGCCCGCGGGTTGAAGGTGGCTCTGCGCGGGGACCGGAAGTCAGACTGCCTGGGGCGGCCCCGGCCGCGTTCCCCCGGGACTCCGGGCTGCTGTCCGGACGGGAGCAACCCGCGGGGTCCTACTGAAAACGACGTGGCCCCTGCAAAGCCACCCGGAACACGGGCAGCCCGCCACTCACGTTATGAAGACTGCCCGGGCGGGTGGCAGGCACAGCGGGACCCTATGGGGCCGGCGCGGACTACTGGGTCTGGAGGGGGTGCCTGAGGAAGGGGGCCCCGAGGGAGGACAGGCCTTCGAGGTGGCCAGGCCCACGTCCCGGGAAGGCGGCCCACAGCCCGGGGCAGCAAGGCTCTGGGGGTCTCCTCTGACTTGGGCCTGTTTAGTTTAACCTGCCGCGCTCATCCCCGCGCGCTTACCCGAGGCTTTCCGTCGGCAGAACGCCCACAGAGGGGCCGCGCCGGTGCGCGAGACACCGGGCGGGGCGCCAGGGTGGGGAGGGGAGGGGCGTGCGCGTTACGCACGCGACGCAGCTCCGCACGCGGCTCCGCGCATGTGCGGTGAGGCTCGCGTCCGAGGGCGGCGCTGGGCGGGCGGCGCTGGGCGGGAGGCACCATGGCGGCCGAGCGCAAGACAAAGTTGTCCAAGAATCTGCTACGCATGAAGGTGCGGGGACGCTGAGCCACGCCGGGCGGTAGGGGCACCCGGTCCTTCCGACTTGACCTGGGCCGAAGCGGCGGGCGGACGGGGGACACCAGAGAGGCCCCAAAGGCTTCCAGCCCTTGTGCTCATTCACTCACTTAGCGCCTGCTCTGCACTGTTTACTGGGAACCAGGTTGTGAATTAGGCTGACTCTCTCCGGAGGCCCGCGGGCGGATCGGAGCTTATATACACATAAGCAAGCAGTCAGGGTACAGCTTAGCAAGTTCAGTGAGGGTAGAAGCGCCGGGGACCCTGGGAACTCACTGAACTCGCGGGGTACTGGTCCCTCTAGGTTACTGGGAGGGTGGGAGGCACAGCGTCCTAAAGTAGGAGAAACTGAGTTCAGAAGTCCCAGAGGCAAGAAGGAAAAAGAAAAGCATGGAGATTTCCAGGAACTAGAGATAATTCAGTATGTTTGGAAGGCAAATACTAAGAAATGAGGTTGCAGAGTAGGCCATGGTCACAACGTGCAGGGAATTTTAGGGCTGATTAAGGATATTTTCCTTTGTTTTGTGAGCAATGGAAAGCTCAAAAATAGCAAATATTTACATTTTTTGGGTACTCGACAATGTTTTAAGTGTTTTGCATATATTAATCTATGCAGTTAACATAATGACACTTTGAGGTGACTACAGGCAGTAACTATTTTTGCAACTAAGGCAACTGAAACGGAAATAAGTAACTTACCCAAAGTTACACAGCTAATAAGTAGTGCAGACGGGATGGAACTCAGTCTAGCTCCAGAACCCTGGCTCTTTATTACTACTCTGTAATGCCTCTCACTGAGCACTACTAATAGAGAGTAGCAAACTGTTACATGTCATGTTTAAAGAGGTGGAATTTCAAAAAAAAAAAAAAGGGAAGGAAGCTATTCATAGTGTTTTGAAAGATTGGAGAGAGAGCCCATTCACAGTGTCTCATGCCTGTAATACCAGCACTTTGGGAGGCTGAGGTAGACAAATCGCTTAAGCCCAGGAGTTTCATACCAGCCTGGTAACGTGGTGAAACCCCATCTCTACAAAAAATACAAAATAGTAACCAGGCGTGGTGGCACGCACCTGTAGTCCCAGCTACTTGGGAGGCTGAGGTAGGAGGATCGCTTGAGCCTGGGAGATCGAGGCTACAATGAGCTGAGATGGTGCCACTGCACCCCAGCCTGGGTGACAGAGGGAGACCCTGTCTCAAAACGAGAAAGATTAGAGAGTAAACAATGAATGGGTGAATGAGGGTGGAGGATAAATTGTAGCATAACTTATAGTTTGTCAAGCACTTTCATGGGTAATAGCAAAATTTGAATCTTTACTGAACAGAGTTTGCTTTTGGTTTTAGGATTTGTAATAACATTAATTTCAGAGAAGTGGAGTGAATTGACCAAGACAGATACCGAAAAAATTTTAGCAATTGTTTTAGCTCTTGGAATAAGCCAGATGATGTACTACGTGACTCAGGCTCAAACTAAAGATCTGAGTTGCAACTAAAAAGGAGGAAATTAACCAAACAAGTGTCCACCCCCACCAAGTGGGGAGACCAAATTGAACATTGGAAGCAAAGGAGAGGGAAGAAGATCACCCAAGTTCTCTATTTGGTTTAGAAGCTTTTGGTCATCGATAAGAAAGAACTTACTGGCAGGATAGCAGGAGACACTACCTGTACTAATTGAACAGAGTATACTGTGAAAAGGCATGGAGCAGCTGCACTTGAGTGCCATAGCCAGAGCTAAGTCCCATAGAGCATGGGTCTCCAACCTCTGGGCCATGGACCAGTACCAGTCCAGGCCTGTTAGGACTGAGCCACACAGCAGGAGGTGAGTGGTGGGCAGCCAAGCAAGTGAGGGAAGCTTCATCTGCATTTACAGTTGCTCTCCATAGCTTGCATTACCACCTGAGCTCTGCCTCCTGTCAGATCAGTGGCAGCATTAGATTCTCCTAGGAACACAAACCCTACTGTGAACTGCACATAGGAGCCACCTACCTTGCACGCTGCTTAGGAGAACCTAATGCCTGATGGTCTGTCATTGTCTCCCATCACCCCCAGCTGGGACTGTCCCAGTTGCAGGAAAACAAGCTCAGGGCTTCTACTGTTTGTACATTATGGTGAGTTGTATAATTATTTCGTTACATATTACAATATTAGAAACAAAGTGCACAGTAAATGTAATACACTTGAATCATCCCTAAACCATTTGTCCCTCCACCCCACCCATGGAAAAATTGTCTTCCAGGAAACCAATCCCTGGTGCCAAAAAGGTTGGGAACCACTTTTTATGGCAAATATGAGAGGGTTGAGGATTTAATCCTGACTCACTTGAATGCCTCTGACTTGGTAAGCCATCGAGGGGTGATCCTGGTGGGAAACAGAAAAAGGAGGATGTGGATAGAAGGTCCACCAGTATGGAATGGTTGTAGAGAGGGTGCTTATTTGTGATTTTAGCACTATTAGACTCTTAGAACAGGGCTTGGCAAACTTTCTGCAAAGGACCAAATAAATATTTTGGACTTATGAGCCAGGCAATCTCTGTTACAACTACTCAGTTCTGCCATTGTTGTTTAGGACCAAATGACCATGGCTGTGTACCAGTAAAACTTTATCGACAACGACAGACATCCAGCCTGAGGACTGTATTGTGCTGATGTCTCCTCTGAGTCCTCACTAGTTTTAGAATGCGTTCAGAAATGCTCTAGAGTAAGAGAATTGAACTTCTGTGTAAGTCTGGAGGTGCTTGATTTATATTCACAGGGAGTTCTATCCTTTCCCTATGTACAGAACATTAAGTTTATGGCTCTTTTGTATACCAGAAGAATAGGTACATGACTAAATGGGAGAAAAAAAGGGCAGTTGGGCAGTACTGATGAGTTTTACCATGAGGAATATTAATGATTAAATGAGGCATCTGCGTTTCAAGAAAACCATCCCAGAAAGAGAGTCTGGAAAAATAAGACAAGTCTAGGTTCATTTACATTCAGAGAACCTTGACTGAGTGAGCTCTTTTGTGTCCCAGGGGTGCAGCCTAAGTACCAATGGTACAAGATGAATGAGAGTCATGGTCTATTCAGAATCGTAGTCTTGGGAGACACCAAAGCAGCACAATGATGGACAATAATCCAGTGTTGATAAGGCTGTCTTGGAAAGGTACTCTTTTATAGGAGCAGGCCTAGGAAGAGCCAGTCAGGGAAGTCTTACCAGAGGACACATGCTATGGGCCTACAAGAGTAAATATTGTGCGAGGCAAAAAATGGAAACATGTTAAGTAGCAAAGGCAGAAGGACTGGGTTGTATAATGTGTACATTCCAGAAAGTGCAGTTCTTTCCTGGAATGCGGATATAGACACAGGTGAAATGGGTGAGGACTACAAGACAGTAGTCTACAAACTTGTTTTCATTTCTTATTTAAAATAGTAATATATCCCAGGGAGTTGCAAAAAGTGTTCAGGGGTATCTCGGGCATCCTTCATGCCACCTCCCCCAGCAGCAACATTTTATATCACTAGAGGACAATAAAGAGCTAGGACATTGACAGTGAGCTTACTCAGTCACCATTTCGCATGCACTCACTTTGTGCAGACAGTTGCTGGGTCATATGGTTAAGTGTATGTTTAGTTTGCTAAGAAACTGCCAAGGTGTTTTCCACAGCGGCTGTACCATTTACTTTCCCAGCAGCCATGTATGAGTGATCAGTTTCTTCACATTCTCATCAGCACTTGATGCTATCACAGGCATGTGTTACTTGACAGGGATACATTCTGTAAAATGCAATGTTAGGGGATTTCGTCATTGTGAGAGCATCATAGAGTTGATGTACACAAACCTGGATGGGATAGCCTGCCACATACCTAGGCTGTATGGCACAGCCTGTTGTTCGTGGGCTACAAACCTGTACAGCATGCTGCTATACTGAATACTGTAGGCTGTTGTAACACAGTGGTAAGTATTTGTATATCTAAACATATCTAGACATAGAAAAGGTACAGTAAAAATGCAGTATTATAGTATTAGGGGACCACCATCATATACGGGTTTCTTCGTTGACCAAACATCATTTTGCAGCACATGACTGTGTTTTATTCATGAACGTTCTTAAGGTTTTTTTCATTTAACTTAGTAGTCATTGTTAAAGGCTTTATGCCTAAAAAGGCTTGTTTTTCTTTTTGGAAGAACTGGAATAGAAAGAGAAGAAATATGGGGCCTGAATAAGGGAAATAAATGGGGGCACACAGAAACCAGTAAAGCTGGAACCTAACTGCTAGGAGCGCCGGGGTGTTTTCTGATTTTATTTTCTCCAGTGTTGGTATTTTATCATTTTGTTCTGGTTTGCCTCTTAAGTTTGTTCACTTGTTCCCAGAAGAAAAGTAGATATTCATGCTGGCAAGAGACCAGCAGCAGGACTGTTATTTACTGCCGTATTTTGAGTCAGGTTTCTGCAGATTTGATAATAAGAGTAGCTGAAGAGTTTAGCAGCATTTCAGAGGACAAATAAAAAAGAGCAGACTTACAGATGCACCTTTGCGTCTGTCTACATTTATCGGGCGCTTACTGTGCTTCAGTCACCTTTCTGGGACAGATGAAGGAGATGACTCAGACACAGTCCCGGTCCTAAAGGTCTCCAGAAGAGGTGGACGCTCAAAAAATTAAGATGTGGTGAGTCTGTTGGAGAGAGACATGAAAGAATTTAGGACAGAGACACTGATTTTACTGGCACCTGCCAGGGTTGGCGTCACAGAAGTGGCCTAAGTTTACATATGTCGGACAGGTGAGGAGTTGGCCAGGTGGCAGAGGGTAGGAAGAGCATTTCAACCCAAGATCAGCAGGTGCCAAAGCCAGTGGGCTCTGTGGGTGAGAAGACCCTTGAATGTGGTGTCTTAGCCCTTAAGTTTTCTAGAGGAAGCATACATTGTGCATTTTCACGTGTACTGACACAGTCCCTCATCATCTAGTGTAAAGTTGGAAGGGAACAGCTAAACCATTTGATCATTTGCCCCAACTCTCAATCTTGAGGTAGGCTCTATAGATAACTGAGGGATAGCAAGTAGAAGGAAATTATTTGAGGTTTCCTCAGTTCTAAAATGGAAAAAGGTTCTGACATTGATTTTTTTTTTCCACAGTTTATGCAAAGGGGACTGGACTCAGAAACCAAGAAACAGCTGGAAGAGGAAGAAAAGAAAATCATTAGTGAAGAGCACTGGTACTTGGATTTGCCAGAGCTTAAAGAGAAAGAGTAGGTTTATTACAGTTTCTGTTAATGATGCTTGGGCCATTCAGAAGGAAACTCCTGGTAAATTTAACTCATCATTCCAGCAACATAAAGCCCATGAAATGGTTTCTTTGCAGTTTGTTGAGTTAGGGGCACAAGTAAAAAATATTAAACCTATAAAAGTTGCACATGGATTTATACATTTTTACTACTCCCTCCCCCAGCCACTATGTATCATGTTGTCCTTTTTTACATTGAATAAAGGAACCTAGCCCACATATCTCAGATAGTAACAGCAGACCTTGGGGGGAAGCTGTAATGTTCTATCACCTTAAGTTCTAAAGATTACATGTGTACTTCAGGCCTCTCCAGTTTTGTTTCAATTACACAGTTCATGATGTGGAGCATTTTAAGGCAGGTCAGGAGTTTTTGTTTGTTTCTTTTTTTGAAATTGTTACTACTTGTAGTACCATCCATTTTAGCTAACATTTACTGAATCTGTAGGGTGTACCAAGACCTGGGCTAAAACACTTTACATCCTTAGTGATCGAATCTTCACAGCAAACTTAGGAGCTCCCTCCTGTCATTCTGTCCATTTTGTAGTTGAGGAACTGAAGTGTCAGGGAGGGTAACTTGCCTGGGGTCACCCAGCTAGTCAGTGCTGAAGCTGGGGTACACTGTTTGTGGCCTACCCCCAAGCTTGGCTGGTGCCTGTTCAACAGTTCTGAATGAGGGTGTGATGGATTTGTTTCATCCATTAATTCAGCTAAATCCTTCTGGTAGCTATTTTTCATTTTCTTTGATACTTTTGTTACCTTAGTAAGCTCTGTGGCATGATGGTTTTACTTAAACTTTGGTCAAAGGATTGAAGATGCTGCTTACTTCAGTTACGTTTATATGACTTACCTTCAGACACGTATATGTCTTTCCATTCTGCACCTGACATTTGGGCTTTGATTTGGTATGTTATATTCCCTTGTTCATTTGGCTGACCTATGGACATTATTTGAAAGGTTAGATATCTTTCTCTAAAGATAGAAAGAATGTCCCACCAGGAGGAATGGGGGAAGATTATTTTTTCTTTTTTTTACTTGTCAGAGGAAGCAAGATGTTGGTGAGGAGGGTGAAGATAATGCCAGGGCCGGGATCGGGGAGGAAGGGACATTTGCTGCTAAGGAGCTATAATTTAATTTTATGCCTTGACTAAACTTGCCAAAGTATTCCTTCCAGTTGTTTATTAAAGAGCAGGACTGTGTCTATCTTGTTTCCAATAGTAGTCTCCCCTCCCCAATACAGCATATTGTTCCCAGAAAATGACCTTTACATTCCTTTCCTGGGAAGGTAAATGATAACATTTTGCCATTACTCAGCATCTTGTTTATGCATAGGTGCGTGTTTCAGCTTAGGATGTTGGCCCCAAAAGATGGCACTCTCAGATTGAGGAGACACTATCAAGGTGTAGGTGGGGCATAAGGGAACCCCTCAGGACAGTGTAGTACCTTCCTAGCTTGTGTAGTAGCAGCAGTTACCACCTGAGCTTGCAGAGTCAACGGGTGGGTGGGGAATGGTGACCGAATCTGGAGATAAGCTGTGTAGAGAGAGCACCTTACAAGAGCTGCTACTTCCATCCAGGGGTAGAGCCAGCCCAAGGTCATCCTAGCAAGGGAGCCATGTACCTGGCATCAAAGGAGCCCTTCCGTGCATTATATTCAAGTCAGCCTCCCAGGCCAGAGAGCAGGGGTGAAGACGGAAAGTAGATCTGAAGGGGTAAATGGATAACATATACTTGAAATACGTGTTGTATTGTAGTTGTTGTCTTTAACGCTCTAAGTGGGGAGTCCATGGAATGGATTGGTTAATACATGGGCTCTGAAGTCAGGCAGACCTGGGTGTGATGCCCTGCTCCACCACTTGTTTACTTGTCACCTTGGGTGAGTTACTTAACCTGTTTTGTGTCATTTGTGTATTGGGTATGATAATAGTACCTGTCCAGTACATTCTGAGAAGTAAATAAGATAATGTATATAAAACAGTCACCACAGCGCCAGGCAGAAAGCACAGTGATTGTTGCCATTGTGTGTATTTCCTTATTCCCGAAAATAGGAAGGACACCCATTATTTCTCCTCTTGTATATTTGTGCCTCCTTTTTCGCTAGTGTTATCTGAACTATTCCAGAGTGTTACTACTATCTGTGCAGTTAGAGATTGCATGTGTATATGCTCTCAAAGTCTCAAGTTTCCCGTTTTTAACGTCAGCTGTATCAGTCTGTAATTCAGTGAAGATAATGAAGGCTATTCAGTGTTAACACTGCCTCCCAGGGGACACCTTTAGCCAGTGACTAGACCATCTAGGGGAATCATGATCTGCCCCAACTTGGACCAACTGAAGGGCTTTCCTGACTCCAGAGCTCCTATGTGGCTGACGCCTTGGTAAAGCCACATTGCACATCATCGTCTCCCTCTGCCCAATCTCCTGTCTCTGTTTTCCTAGAAGGGTATCTGCTGAACAACACTTCCTACTAAATTTCCTGCATATAACTCTGTCTCAAGTTCTCTTTCCAGGGAAGCTGATATAATATAAATTCCTAAGAGTGAAATTTACCAGATCAAAGATTTTGCTATGTGTTGCCATGTTGTTTTTTCCCCCAAAGGATGTGGCCCAGTAACCGTGCGCAATACAGGCAGTTTAATTACTCCTTTGTCGTAGCAAGTTGTTTAAGAAGTATTTTTGGCTATTGTGTGTCTTGTGCTTCTACTTTGTGCTCTGATTGGAGTCGGAAGCTATAGGGACCTGAAACTAACAAGTTAGCCTGCCATACTTTCACTGATGCTAGTGGAAGATAGGAGCCTTCTGGGTCTGAGATGCTGGGGAGGGACAATATTCTTTCCTTCTGCCCATTTGAGGTTCTTTAGTTGGGGTGTCTGTAACAAAAGACAGATTAACAAGAGAAAGTCATACACATTATTTCATAAAAGTTTTATGTGACACAGGAGCCTTCATAAGAAAATGAAGACTGAAGAATTGGTTGAATCTGAGTGTTCTTATGTTAGGTTTGGTGAAGAGTGGAAAATTGTAGAGAAATAGGATAGGACCAAGTGGTATGAGCGAAAAGTAATAAGCTAGGAGAAATTTAGCAAGTCCTTTATTCAGATTCCTCTCTGTCCCTTCCTCTTCTGAGATAAAGATGTTGCTTTCCTCCGAGGGGGTCACGTCTCACGTGAGGGTTTTATGACATGCTTCAGGGGATGGTCAGAAAATCCTACCTGCATGTCATTTTTCAGATTCCTCCAGCGTAAAATATCAGTATGCCAGGATGCCATATTTTGGGGGTAATGTGTCCTGAACACCGTCAGAGACAACAGAATTACCACAAAGAAAGCCGCACAAGCATCAAGTTTGTACCATTTCTCTTTTGTTCTCAATTCCTATGAGGGATGACATGAAGCGACCCAGGCGGATGCTGTGCGCCCAGTGGATTAGCATCACAGCCGAGATCTCCTCATCTTAGGAAACTGGAATCTTAGATAACGGACCACAAGCAGACTTGCCTTCAGCCCCAAGAGCAGCCTCTATATTATGCTGGACAGTAACCAAATCTGCCCTGTGCTTTAGAGGAAGACTTTTTCAAGGCTGCTCACTATGCAGTTAACAAAGATAATCCAGGGCAAAAGGGCAGTTAGTACCTCACTCGAAAAATATTCAGGAATGTGAGACCCACTGAGAATGGTTTCCTAACTGGAGTTTTGCGATGCATATTATTTGTGGCTTTAGGAAAGCCAAGTCTGGCTTTTTTTCCTGAGCAGTAGTTTCTTATCTGCAAAACAGATGAAATAAATAATTTTGTGGGTGTGTTTTAATCGTAAAATTATAGAACCTCATTAATGAAAACTGGATCATTAAAATACAGAAACAGTTAAATTTTGAAATATTTCACTGTTGCCAAGTCTGTAATTAAACTTTTCTAATTCTTAAAACCATGCATGTAGATACAAAACACCTGTGCTCCTTTTTAAAGTATGGTGTCAATGCAAAGCCATGGTAAGACCTCTGAGGGGCCAGTGGTCCTGCTCTGAACCCAGTCCTGGCCTCTAGTGGTTGCCTCTCTCTGGGTCCCTCATTTGTCTTAAGTGAAAGCTTCTGTGAAGTTGGTGATTGCATGTCTATATGGTGTTCTCCTCAGAGAGGTGATTTACTTGGGAATTGAGGAGGTCTCATCAGCTGCTCACTCTATAAGGAATAAGACTGGACAGTTCAGAGGGAATCCCAAGTGCATAGAAAAAGCTGAACAGCAAGTTCTGTGCCCAAATTTAGATTCCCTCAGGGATAGTTGGTTCTGAAGTAAGTGAGGTGCTGGCCAGACTAGAGGGCCAGTGAGAGAGAAACCAAAATCCCAGTGGTTCTCAAAGTTTTAGAACTCAGGAGCTATTTTTTTTTTTGAGACGGAGTTTTGCTCTTGTTACCCAGGCTGGAGTGCAGTGGCGCGATCTCGGCTCACTGCAACCTCCGCCTCCTGGGTTCAGGCAATTCTCCTGCCTCAGCCTCCTGAGTAGCTGGGATTACAGGCACACGCCACCATGCCCAGCTAATTTTTTGTATTTTGAGTAGAGACAGGGTTTCACCATATTGACCAGGATGGTCTCGATCTCTTGACCTTGTGATCCACCCGCCTCGGCCTCCCAAAGTGCTGGGATTACAGGCTTGAGCCACCGTGCCCGGCCAGGAGCTATTTACATTCATAAAAATTATTTAGAACTCTTGGAGAGTGTTTTACATGATTTATATTTGTCAAAATTTACTATATAAGAAATTGTTGAAATTATTTAAATATTCATTTAAAAAACAAACTTGTAACACATTTTTCATGAAAAATAACTTTTTCAAGACAAAAAATTGAATGAGAAGAGTGGCACCCTTTTCTGTTTTTGCAAATCTCTTTAACATTCTGGCATAATAGAAGACAGCTGGACTCTGAACACCTGCAGTTGGCCTGTTAAAGCATGTTTTTGTTGAAGTATATGAAGAAAATCCACCCTCACACAGGTGATACAGTTGAAAAAAGTGGAGTATTTCAGTGGCCTTTTCAGGTAAGTCTTCTTTGGTATGATTCCAAAACTCAATCAGTGGTAGTTTCTTAAGAGTAAATTGCAGTGTGGAATCTGAAAACACCAGTGAACTTTCTCTAAGTCTTGGTCTGTCTTGTATTCTAAATAGATCTTTTACCCATATATGATTTCGTAACATCATGCATCTGTCATTTGGAAAATGAGTTGTATAGATTTTCCCAATGATAACTCATCTTGTTATACAGTATCAAAAATCACACTCATTAGTATCACCGTGGGTTTCATCAGAAAAGTCTTTTAAGTGTTGGGAATCTATCAAGCCCAAGATGACAGATACAAGCTATTCAGAGTTCTGACTTTTGCTTGAAAGCTTGAATTTTGTTATTGGCAATAAATAATATCAGTTGTTCCCCTTGAAGTGTCAGGTTCGCTTTATTAATTTTCAAGAAAATGTCTGCCAAATAACCCAAGCCCAAAAAAACACTATGGTGTCTCATTGAAAAAAAATTGTCTGATTCATCTCTCAGTTCAGTCACACAAGTGCAGATACATGATCTGACTCTCAAAAAGTATCTTATATATAGTTTCTATTTTGTGCACAGAATGTTTTTTAAAGTAATTGAGGGCTAAGAGTAAAAACAAATGTGTGGTATATCATCAAGAACATACTCACGTGAAACTGGCTTTCTTTGAACTCTGAGGGCCTAGCAGGGGAGCATGTAAACTACTAGGATACTCTGGTATCACCACTGCTTTAACTCATGCTAAGATTTCATTTTACACATAGTTGCTTTCACACAGTCTGCAAATGTCAACACAGTAAGAGACGACATCTTAGTGTTATCATGCAAGTAATTCTGACCTCCTGCTACTCTTCATTCTCTGATTCCAGCTGTCAGGGCTTTCTGTTTCTTAGGTCAGCTAGATTCCTTTCTTAGGGCCGGCACTTAGGACTAGGCCTCAGGTGTTCTTCACCTGGGCGTCCTCATATCTTGCTTCCTCACTGCCTTCTGGTCATTGCTCAGATGTCACCCCATCCAAGAGGCCTGCCCAGACTATTTTTTATAAGACAATGCCCCTCCTCTAGTCTGCCCTCACTGTCTTCCCTTAAACTGCTGTCTGTGGGGGTGGGGGTGGGGGTGGTCATTTCATTCAGTGGAATGTACTTAAGTCTACAGCTGTTTGTGTTTTGACTGCATGCATCTTTGTAAACCATATTCCTGTCAAGGCAACATTTCCATCACCCCATAAAGATCTTCATCCCTCTTTCTAGTCAGTCTCACCCCTGCTCTGACGTAAGCCCTGTTCTGATTTCTTAAACCATAGATTAATTTTGTCTGTTCTTGAACTTCATAAAAAAGGAATCGTGCAATATGTACTTTATTGTGTCAGCAAAATGTTTTTGAGGTTCATCCTTGTTTTGAAACATCAGTGATTTGTTTCTGTTGCTAAGTGGTATTTCATTTTACAGATACACCACAGTGTATCTTCATTCTTCTATTAATGGACATTAATAGAAGTGTTATCGTAACACTTTCACTGAGGAAGTATGAGAGTTCAACATTTGGAATTATATATCTTTTTAATTTTATTCTAGTGGCATCTCATTATGATTTTTAATTAGCATTTTCCTGATGACTAATAATGTTAAAGAACTCTTTATTGGATTGTTTCCAATTTTTTATTGTTTTTTTGAGACAGAGTCTCACTCTTCTGCTCAAGCTGGAGTGCACTGGCAGTCTCAACTCACTGCAACCTCTGCCTCCCAGGTTCAAGCAGTTCTCCTGCCTCAGCCCCCCGAGTAGCTGGAATTACAGGCATGCGCTACCATGCCCAGCTAATTTTTATTTTTAGTAGAGATGGGGTTTTGCCATGTTGGCCAGGCTGGTCTTGAACTCCTGACCTCAGCTGACCCACTGGCCTTGGTCACCCAAAGTGCTGGGATTACAGGTATGAGCCACCATACACAGCCTTGTTTTTTTACTCTTATGGATAAAGCATTATGAACATTTATACTCAAGTTTTGTTTTGTTATGTTTTCATTTCTCTTGTAACTGTGGAATTGTACTTAACTTTAACAGAAATTTTCAGACCAGTTTCCAAACTGTTCTATGATATTACATTTTCACTAAAGAAGCATTAGAGTCCAATATTTGGAGTTATGTATCTTTTTAATTTTAACTATTTTAGTGGCATCTCATTATGGTTTTTAATTTGCATTTTCCTGGTGACTAATGTTAAAGAACGTCTTGCTTTTTGGCTATTTCCACGTCTGCCTTTGTGAAGTGCCTTTTCAAATATTTTGCCCATTTTAAAAATTGAGAAAGTTTTATTTCTGGTTTTTTTTCAAATATTTTATATCACGTATTTGTTCACCCCCTAAACATCCATCCTTTTATTGTATTTTTGATACAGTAAGAGTAAGTTGCAGACATCAGTACATTTCCTCCCAAAATATTACACCATGCATATCATTAACTCAAACTCAAGTGTTTCTAGGGTTTTTGGTTTTTTTTTTGAGGCAAAACTTAGATAGGTCTGTGCACATAGGAATTATTTATGTTCTGAATACAAGTTCTTTGCCACTCACATGTATAGTGAATATTTTCTTCTAGTCTGTTAATGTTGTCTTTTGATGAGTTTTTATCATTTTGTTTCATTAATTTTTTTTTCTTTTATGGTTTATTCCTTACAAGTTCTGTCTAATGAATCCTTGACTATGGCAACTTGGTTAGATATTTTCTGTTTTCTTCTAGAATTTTTGTAGTTTTAGTGCTGACATTTTAATCTGTGGTTTGCCTCTAATTGTTTATGTACAGCATGAAGTAGATTAAAGGATATATTTTTCATAGATAACCTGTGGTCCTATGAACTTTTTTTTTTTTGAGACAATCTCACCCTATTGCCCAGGCTCGGGTGCAGTGGCGCAATCTCAACTCTCTGCAACCTCTGCCTCCTGGGTTCAAGTGATTCTCCTGCCTCAGCCTCCCGAGTAGCTGGGATTGCAGGTGCCTGCCACCATGCCCAGCTAATTTTTGTATTTTTAGTAGAGATGGAGTTTCACTGTGTTGGCCAGGCTGGTCTTGAACTCCTGACCTCAGGTGATCTGCCCACCTTGGCCTCCCAAAGTGCTGGGATTACAGGCATGAGCCACTGCACCTATTAAAATTTACTGAAAAAATCTTTTATACTCATTGCATTGTTTATCCCTAAGTACTTCATAGTTTTATGTATCATATCAAACTCGTTTGTGGTATGTATGTATGGGATTGGGGAGTGTGTAGAAATTGACGGTTGTATGTTAACTTTGTATTCTGTAATGGTAAAATGACTCACTGACAAGTAGTTTTTGGTGGATTCCTTAAAAGTGATTAATTATGCAGATGATAATTGTGTCATCTGCAAAGAAAGAGAGTTATACATTTTATCTCTTCTTGTTTTATTTCGTGGCTAAGGACCTCAGTACCATATTGAATAGAAACGACAAGAGTGCTCCTTGAGTTGTTTCTGATCATAGTTGGGAAGGCATTTGCTTTTTCTCTATTACATATGAAGTGCTGTGTTTTCACGAATGCCCTTTATCAGTGTCAGAGATACTCCTTTATTTTCCTAGTTTGCTGTGGGTTTTCATCATAAATGATGTTGAATTTTGTCAAATAATTTTTTATGAGAAGACTATGATTTTTATTTTGTTAATGTATTGAAAACTGTATTGACTTGAATATCAGAACAGCCTTGTATTTCTGATGTACACTCTACTTGGTATTCATATGTAACATTAAAATTTTTTTTTTTTGAGACAGAGTTTTGCTGTTGTTACCCAGGCTGGAGTGCAATGGCATAATCTCGGCTCACCGCAACCTCCACCTTCTGGGTTCAAGCAATTCTCCTGCCTCAGCCTCCCGAGTAGCTGGGACTACAAGCACGCACCACCATGCCCAGCTAATTTTTGTATTTTTAGTAGAGACGGGGTTTCACCTTGCTGACCAGGATGGACTCGATCTCTTGACCTTGTGATCCACCCACCTCGGCCTCCCAAAGTGCTGGGATTATAGGTGTGAGCCACCATGCCCAGCCATAACATTTAAAATTTTTAAATTCAGTTTGCTGACATTTTATTAATGATTTTTGCATCTATATTTATAAAAGATACTAGACTGTGGAGTTCTTGTAATGTCTTTGGTTTTGGCCATAAAATGAATTGGAAAGTGTTCCTGTCTCCTTTTCTCAGTTCTTGGTTTATGTAAAATTGAAATTATTTCTTTGTAAATGCTTGGTGAAAT
Source organism: Leontopithecus rosalia (assembly GCA_028533165.1). Lineage (NCBI taxonomy): Eukaryota > Metazoa > Chordata > Mammalia > Primates > Cebidae > Leontopithecus > Leontopithecus rosalia. Next base: position 7,346,064 of record CM052654.1, read on the forward strand.
TCACCGGTGTAGCCCTCTGGATCTGAATCTTTCTCTGTGAAAAGATTTTTAGCAATGAATTCCATGTATTTAATAGACATAGGACTAATCCAATTTTTCACTTCAGATTTTTTTTCAGTTATATAATTTCTTTTTTTAAAGTGTTTTTTCCTTTAATTATATAAATGCTACCTAGTGTTTTTTTGCAGTCTATTTCTTAATTCAGGCTTTCTATTTGTTTCTTCATTGCATTCATGTTTTCATATAAATCCTTGAACATGTTTACAATAACTGTTTTAAAGTCCATTTCTGCTAATTCATTCATCTTTTTCTGTTGTTCTTTCTATGAGGGAGTTACATTTTCTTGCTTCTTTGCATGTCTAGTAATTTTTTATTGTGTGCTGCACATTTATATGTATTACATAGCTGACTGCCTGGATTTTGTAACTTTTCTTAATAGAGTGTTGAATTTTGTTTCATTAGGCAGTTAACTTACATACCAGTCAGCTTGTTTTTGTCAGGGTGTGTTTTGTAGCTTCTACCCTAAAGCTAAATTGTCTCTACTCCTAAGATGTGGCCTTTCTGCTAAATCCACAGGGTGTTTAGCGTGGTCTCTCTTTCCTCTCTGGCCAGGCAGAACTCAAACATTTCCTTTCTTTGTGCAAACTCTATTATTTCTTTTTTTTTTTCCCCACCACGTTGGCCAGGACAGCTTTGATCTATTGACCTTGTGATCCGCCCGACTCAGCCTCTTAAAGTGCTGGGATTACAGGCATTTTACTATATACGTGCATCTTTAAAAAGACATTTCCCTGGGCAGGAAAAGTCTTTAAAGATGCACGTATATAGTAAGATGCATGTCCCAACACAAACATCGTTGCACCTGTTGATATGTATCTTAAGCCTGAGGTAGGGAAGTTTGGTAGGTGAAAGTTACTTTCCATCTCCTTTCTCATAGCATGGCACATGGAAGATAAGATTTGGGCTTTATTTTTTTTTTAATTTCTGCATCTTGCCTTTTTCTTTTTTCTTTTCTTTTTTTTAAAGAAAAAAGGAAGAGAAATAAAAGTGGGAGAGAGAACAGGAGTCTTGCTCTATTGCCCAGGCTGGAATACAATCTAAAAATAGGTATTAAAAACCTCTTTTTTGCCAAAAATTGTGCTTAACAGCGGAGGCAAGAAGGAATAGGGAAAGAAAATAACAAACAGCCAACCAATATTTCATTTAAATCTGTGAAATGCTGTGCAAATGCTAAAGAGTGATTTGCTTCCATTTTATTTGGTCACTTTCAAAATAGGTGTAATGTGATACTAAAAAAAAATGTTCTATGGACCTGGGGTGAAGAATTCTATAAATATTCATTGAGTTTACTTGATCCAGATCTGAGTTCAAATCATAAATGTCCCTGTTATTTTTCTATCTCGTTTATCTGTCGAATATTAACAATGTGGTGTCAAAGTCTCCCGCTACTATTGTGTGGGAGTCCAAGTCTCTTTATAAGTCATTGAAAACTTGTCTTATGTATCTGGGTGCTCCTATATTGGGTGCATATATATTTATGATCATTGACTCCTATTGCTGCATTGATCCTTTTATCATTATGTAATGTCCTTCTTTGTTTCTTTTAGTCTTTGTTGCTATTGTAGTCTATTTTGTCAAAGACAAAAGTTACAATTCCTGGTTTTTTTTTTCCCTCTCCATTTGACTGGTAAGTCTTCCTCTAACCTTTTGTTTTGCGTCTTTGTGTGTCCTTGCTTATGAGCTGGATCTGGATACAGAGTGCCGATGTGTTTTGACTTTTTGTTCAGTTTGCATATCTATGTCTTTGATTGGGGCATTTAATCCATTTAAATTCAGGATTAATATTGATATTTGTGAGTTTAATATTATCATTTAATGCTAGCTGGCTATTTTGCCCATTAGTTGGTATAAATTCTTCATTATGGAGATACTCTTTACCTCTTGGTAAGTTTTGGGATGACTGATACTGTTTGTTCCGTTCTGTGTATAGCACTTCTTTCAGAAGTTCTTGTAAAGCAGGTCTGGTAGTGATGAAATCTCTGTATTTCTTCAACATAGAATTGCAGGGTACATTTTTTTCCCCCCAGGTATAGTAGGCTGGAAAATAGTTTCCCAGGTAACATCTAGGTTTTGATCTCTGGAACCTGTGAGTGTTACCTTATATGGCAAAATTTACCTTGGATATATGAGTAAATTACAGATCTTTAGATGAGAGATTATCCTGGGTTATCTGTGCGGGCCCTAAATGTAATCACCTTTCCTTACAAGGAGGAAGCTGAGGGAGATTTGACACACAGAAGGCCCTGTACCCTGGGAAGCTTCTGGAGGGATCCCAGGCCTACCAACATCTGGATTTTGTACAGAACTGTAGGAGCATAAGTTTCTGTTGCTTTAAGAAACCAATTTTGTCAGCTTAAATTTGTTACAGCAGCCGTGGGAAAGTAATACAGCTGGTATTCTCCCAGAACTCATCTCACCAGCAGTTATTTTTCTCCTAAATCTGAAGACTCATCCTCCACATGTGCAGCTTAATAGCCAAAGGTTCAAGGGAACCCCACATGCTGGTCCTGAATTCCATGGTGTAGCTCCCTTTTTGTGGTCTCCTCACCCAGATATTGCAGCCATCTGCATAGCCCCAAACTTCAGTTTGTGTATTTGTTTTTTTTGTTTTTTTTTGTTTTTTTTTTCAGCTGAAGCCCCAATGAAACAGTTGGTCTCTCTTGAGCTCAGCAAGACTGGGCCTTATGTGAGCTTCCACTCACTGCTCCACAATCTTGAAATTGCCCCTAGGCGGAAAACTGTGCATTCATGGGGCTTATTTCATTTGCTTTTCTCTCAGGCATCATAGTCCTATGCTTGGACTGGTTTATTATCTTAAAATAGTCATTTAATATTTTGTCCTGTTTTATAGTTATGGTGTGGGAAAGCTAGTTCCATACTAATTACTCCCCTACAGCTAGGGATGGAATAACCTATATTTTCATCCATTTTATGATAGAAATGTTTCATTCATTATTTAGCCCCTCTTTCTATAGATTGTAACCTCCATGAGAACAGAGGCCTTTTTTTTTTTTTTTTTTTTTTTTTTTTTTTTTCAGTCGGAGTCTCTGTCACCCATGGAATGCAGTGGCATAGTGTTGGCTCACTGCAACTTCCACTTCAGGGGTGCAAGCAGTTCTCCTGACTCAGCCGCCTGAGTAGCTGGAACTACAGGCGTGAGCTGCTATGCCTGGCTGAGGCTCTTTTATTGGTGGCTGTTTCCACAGTTTCTGGAACAGTGCCTGCACGCAGTTTGGTTTCGTAAGTGTTTGTTGGATGAGGGAATCTTTATGAGAATCAGAGCCTACTCCAGCAGACAAGCCTTAAAGGCCAGATGTTTGCTTTCTTGCCATACGTAAGGGTTTATGGCCAGGCTGGAGACAGATATGTCACCATGGATTTAGTGTTTTGAACTCGTGACTCAGCAAAGAAATTCTGCTGGAGACAATAAGGTCCTGGCCCAGGGGAATGCAGCCTGCCCCGATGCCGTCAGTGCTCAGCCCTGTCTGCATCAGCACTGGTTTTCCTGGAGTCATTCGGTAGCATGATTTTGGTTTCGGTGCAACTACCTAGCAACTGTTACTTCTGCCCATCTTCCAGTTCTGCCCCTCCAGCCTTCTCTGTGATCCTGAGATGCCCAGTACACTCAGCCCTTTGTATCATAGGTTTTGGTCTCCACAAGGAGTCCTGGAACCAGTTCCCCTTGGAAATAAAGAGCCTACAGTATTCTTACAGTAAATTCCTTCTCTGCTCAAGTCATTCAGGGTCAGTCTTTGGTGTTTTATAGCTAACAGTTCTGACTGATAACACTGTTAAAGCTGCCCAAGCCTCTGATTTCCCACTACTTCTCCTAGATATGGAATAAGAATTTGGTGGGGACCAAAATCTCAGAAGTCACTACTAAAAACCTTATCTGTGTAACCAAAAACCAGCTGTTCCCCCAAAACTATTGAAATATCTTATAAAACATCTGTGTATAAGTGCACCACACAGCTCAGACCTGTGTTCAAGAATCAGCATAAATGCAAGTGTAGAAAAGACTGGAAGGAAATGTTCCAATATAGTAACTAACAGTCCTTTTTAACCTCTTGGTGGGGAATTTCCAGGCAGTTTATAAACTCATACTTTATTCTGCTTTTCAAATTATGTTTCTTGAAAGGTGCTACTTTGGTAATTGGAGAATGGAATTTTTGAAATCCCTGAGAACAAAAGACAAAACATGCCAGAAACTTTTGTAAAATGATTTGCAGTAGTGTGTCATTGTATATTGTATGTGTATTTTTATATACACAGTATTTCCTTTCTGAAAAAGAATTGAAAAAACAGTTTGGTGAGGGGATTTAAACACAAAAGAAACTTTGCTTCATCTTTGGCAAATTCAAGTTTATTGTAAATACCTTAGGTCTTTATATCATGTAGGTATTTATGCAAATTAAATGTGGTGTTTAATAGAGGCTGTGCCTCCAGCCTGCTGCTCTTGTCTCCTTACGCCTTTGCTGACCAAATTAATCAGTTTCTATTTTTAAACCTAAGTTAGAAATCTTACTGTATTTTTACTTCATTCTATTGAGAACCATAAGGTTGATTTTTTATTCAATGTTTTGGCTTTTATTTGCTGTACTTTATAAAAGGAGACATGGTATTAATATAGGTTTATTTTCCCATTTAGGAGTTTCATAATAGAAGAGCAGAGTTTCTTATTATGTGAAGATCTTCTCTATGGAAGAATGTCATTCAGAGGATTTAATCCTGAGGTTGAGGTATTAAATATAATTGCTTCCAATTTAAACTTTTTCCAATTGAATTTTTTCTGCTAATAATTAGGCTTAGGTGTTTCCCCACCAGGTACAATTTCTACTTGTTATATAGAAAATAACAAGTCTTGAAATATTGCCATAGCTATTTAAAGAAATTGCAGGCATTGCAGTCTAGTTTTATGGTAGAGGTGAGTAGATCATTTAATATAGCAGTATGCAGCCCTTGACAGTGCCACTGCAAATATTAGAATTTCAACTTGAGTCTTTTACAGGAATGTCAAGATTTTATTCATATGATGCTGTTATGAAAAGTTATTTTTTGGCATCTGTAAATGTATTTTTTTCTAATGGAAAAATGTTACTTTAGAATTGTGTAATTTGACTTTTTAATCGACACGTTTTAATCCAAGATTGTAAGTAGATTTTTAAATGAATCCTTTGGAAAGTTTGCTTGAAAAATGAATCTTTGCCTTATAACTGAGCTATTCATTTAAATTTTCCTGCTCCAGGATAGAGAAGCAGAGCTTTATTTAACAGATATTCATTAGACCTCTGGCTCATATGTTAAAAGCCATTCTGTCAGGTACTTGATGAACCAAATGGACACTCGAGATATAAATCTTTAGTTTTGTAAATATTACTTGAAGCCAGGATTTCTCACCCACGGCAATGTTGACATTTGGAGGAAGATAATTCTTTGTGGTGGTGGCTGTCCTGAAAGGATGACGACCCACATGTCCTCTGTTCTCTACCAAGTAAATGTCATGAGCACACACACCCCCCACCCTCTCATCCAGTTGTGACAACAAAAAATGTTTCCAGACACTGCCACGGGTTCCCTGGTGGGGAGAATTATCCCCAGTGAAGAACCACTTCTCCACGAGCTGTAGTTAGCTAATCCAGTTGCCAGAGTTTATAGAAAGACTATAGGTTGACTTTCCTTTTCTGCTTTTTTGGCGAGGTGGAAGGAGGCATATTGATAATTAAGGTGTTATATTTACTTTACACAGAGTCAAACACTAGAAGTGTTTGTTTTTAGTATATACTGGTCTTGCTTTGAACTGCTTTAAGTTTTAGATTGAGAAGGAAAGGGTTGGGCAGTGGGTAAAGAGGGAAGAAAAAGGCATGGATTCTGAATATGCTGTATCCAAAGAATGGGGTTGTGGATAGGCGGGCATTCCAAAGTACGTCTGCTGCAATGGGAAAGGAGAGATGCAACTGCCCACAGAAGGTGATGCGGGGGCAGGGGCGGGTGTTAGCAAATGCCCCCAATTACTGGGTTCTGTAACACTGAGTACAGTCCTCCTGGGAAAAGGTTTTGAACTATTGTCACTCTTCTAAGCCTTAGAGAAACTAGTTGAGACTGGCTTCTTATCTTTTATTCCTTATCCTCCTCTTGCTATAAAAAAAAAAAGGTCACAGGATAATTATCACAAAAAGGTTAATATGAAAGAGATGGAGGAGAGACCTGTGTCGCATGGATGTTACATGGGATGCATTATCCACCCTCAGGTTTAGGAGGGTGAGGCTGAGGTGCAGATTCCCTCCATTATACCAGGGTCAAGGTTCCAGTTCTCCTGCCTCCTCCACCCACCATCACCACCACCCAAGAGATGCATTAAAAATTACTCTTGACTGCTGCCAAGTGCAGTGGCTCACGCCTATAAACCCAGCACTTTGGGAGGCCAAGGCAGGCGCATCATGAGGTCAGGAGTTCAAGACCAGCCTGGCCAACATGGCAACACCCCATGCCTACTAAAAATACAAAAAATTGGGCCGGGCGCAGTGGCTCAAGCCTGTAATCCCAGCATTTTGGGAGGCAGAGGCGGGTGGATCATGAGGTCAAGAGATCAAGACCATCCTGGTCAACGTGGTGAAACCCCGTCTCTACTAAAAATACAAAAAAATTAGCTGGGCATGGTGGCGCGTGCCTGTAATCCCAGCTACTTGGGAGGCTGAGGCAGGAGAATTGCCTGAACCCAGGACGCGGAGGCTGCGGTGAGCCGAGATCACACCATTGCACTCCAGCCTGGGTAACAAGAGCGAAACTCCGTCTCAAAAAATATATATATATACACACATATATATACACGTATGTATATGTGTGTATATATACACAAAAAAAAAATTAGCTGGGCGTGTTGGCAGGCACCTGTAATGCAAGCTACGCTGGAGGCTGAGGCAGGAGAATCGCTTGAACTCGGGAAGCGGAGCTTGCAGTGAGCTGAGATTGTGCCTGGGTGACAGAGTGAAACTCTGTCTCAAAAAAAAAAATTACTGTTGACTGTTAGTTCTTCTTCATTTGGCTCAAAGATAGGATAAGGGAAGTTAAGAGAAAATCTGAAAGTTTATCTCTTCCCCCACTCACTGGGGGAAGCAGTATGTCAGCAGTATGCCTGCTTTAGATATGAGTCACTAATACTAAGATTTATGATCTTGAATACACTTTCAATTCACACTAAATATAATCCAGTGGTGCTTCGCCTTACTGTTTTTTGACTTAGAGCTGACTTTTGTTAGACTGTTGTGGTATCAACTATTACAGAGAATCCCTTATCAGTTTTGACTAGTTCTCTAGAGTATTTGACTTTAGTTTCTCTGCCTTCAAATAAGTTTGACATCAGTTCCTTTCACAAGCCTTTTCTAGCCTGAAGGTCAGCACTGGTGTATTTTTCAGAAATTGATGCTTCATATGAATGCTAAGCACAAAGCAGAAGAAGTTGAAGATGAAACAGTGGAGCTCGATGTGTCAGATGAAGAGATGGCTAGAAGGTAACTTTGCTGGGCAGCAGCTTTCTCATCTGAACCAAGCATTCGTTGGCTCTCCCAGGAATACTCCTCTTACCCCACAGTCCACGGCAGCTTTAAAGGGAGTCCCCCAGTAGGACAATGACCGTGATTGGCCTTCTCTTACATGGCCTGCAGGGGCCACAGACCTGTCTCAGGCTGCCAGATGAGAGCCCATTTCCAGTGCTGCAGGAAATATGTATTTTAAAATGTATAACTCAATTTGTTTAGGCAATACCAAAATGGCAAGGAATTTAATCACTCTTAGAGAAGTTCATAAATTGTTAAATTGGATGGTTTCTTTTAATCATACTTTCTTTTACTTAATCTTTTTTATTGCATATTTGGTCTGATGTTCCTGACAAGGCTTAATTCGTGTGTGTGTGTGTGTGTGTGTGTGTGTGTGTGTGTGTGTGTGTGTGTGTGTTATGTATTACAATTCTTTTTTTATGTATATATTTTAAGTTCTGGGGTACATGTGCAGAACATGCAGGTTTGTTACATAGGTATACATGTGCCATGGTGGTTTGCTGCATCCATCACCCCGTCATCTACATTAGGTATTTCTCCTAATGCTGTCCCTTCCTTAGCCCCCAAGCCCCTGACAGGCCCTGGTGTGTGATGTTCCCCTCTGTGTCCCTGTGTTCTCATTGTTCAACACCCACTTAAGAGTGAGAACATGTGGTGTTTGTTTTCTGCTCTTATGTCAGTTTGCTAATAAGAATGATGGTTTCCAGCTTCATCCCTGTCCCTGCAAAGAACATGAACTCATCCTTGCTTATGGCTGCATAGTATGATTCCTACCTTTTTATTTGAAATTAAACGTTTGCTGTCTGTCCTCTTGACAGATATGAGACCTTGGTGGGGACAATTGGGAAAAAGTTTGCCAGAAAGAGGGACCATGCCAATTATGAAGAAGATGAAAATGGAGACATACAACCGATTAAAGCAAAGAAGATGTTCTTAAAGCCCCAGGATTAAGATGGATGCCTTAAGTCGTGGCCCACGGGTGCTTCACGGAAGTCAGTGGGGGATCTGGGGCTCATCCCAGTGGTGTCTCTGTAGTTATTAATACTATAATGTTTACTTTGTAAAGAGATGTATCATTTTAGAAACATGCTGTTTTTGAAACAGATGTTGATGGATGTTGTACATCCTTTGCTTAACAGTGTTCATTCAGAGTGGATTTTTAGCCCCCAATCCTTCAAATGTACGTTGTTAGAGGGCTCCTTCCTGAAGAGTGTTTTGACCTCTGGTTTCTCTTAATGCAGTTCTCCAGTCACTGACCTTGAATTGACTCATGTAAACTAATGCCAAAGTTTAAATTGCCCTTTATTATATTTATCAAGAGTAAACATGCCTCTCCGGCCTTAAGTATTTACATGCTACCAGGTCATTGTCAGTTTATGATATTATGTTGTTTTATTTAAAGCATTAAATTAATATAAAAAATTATTCTGTAATAAAAATCTACTTTGACATACTTTCTGTATTTTCTCGTACTTTCAAATAATAATTTCAGTCTGATTCAGTAATACAGCTCTTTTCCACATAGTAATTTTAAAAAGTAGCTGATCAGAATGTAGTGATGTATGAGGTTGAACCATCAGAAATTGCCTTTTATGGGTCAAAAACAACCAGCAATTTCTTACATTATAGCCCAACAGAATTTACCACTAACAAATGGTCCAGTCTCCTAGGATGAAGTCTATTCTACATGCTAAGTATAGAAAGAAGCACACAGAATTAAGTGTGTGTGTGTGTGTCTGTCTGGAGGTATGCACCTAGGACATCAAAAACTGATTTAATTTTGCTCCCAGCAAATGAATGAGGTCCATGTCTCCTCCCTCCCCAAATCCCTGTAAAATTGTATTGCTCTGTGACCTCAGTTCTCACGTGAGTTATGAGAAAAGATAGGAATTTGAAGTTAATTTGGCCTTTTTGTCATTACGAGTGTGAGAGTGAAGCCCTTTCCAACTCTGGGAGGTAACCAGAAGTTCTTCCCAGTGCCTTACCAGCACCACAGACCATGGACTTACCGCACATCTTCTGTACCTGCCTTCACAGTGTGACTTCTGATTGACAAACCCTTTTCACCATAATACAAGGGGGGCAATGGGCTTATCCCTCTCAAACTCACTGTCCTTAGCTTATCCCCCATCACCCAGGAACAGCGGGTGTAATAGGACGATGGAATGGTCTGCTGAAGACTCAGATATGGCACTAGGTGGAATACAACTCCATCTGACAAATGTAATGAATGCTTTGAGTGACTGCTACATGGGGCTGTTCTTGGTCAGAATGCATTGTCTGGAATCCAGCAGAGGTAGATGGAGTGGTGCCACTCAAGTGGGGGTTGTTTCCTGCTTCTCTTGATGAGTTCGCAAGGGAGAAGTGCTCCCACTAGGGAACACAACAATGGCTCCATTAAGACGGGAATTGAGACTATCCAGCCATTTCACGGAACCATCAGGCTGGAGATTACTGTTTTGGCTGGTGCAAGCGATCCTGGCAACAAAGGCGTTTATGTCCTTCCTACACAATGGATGGGGGAGAAAGGCATCTGGAACCCGAGGATTCTCTAGGGTGTTTTTAGCACCACCTATGTATGCTGCTACCTTTTAAGGGAGAGCTGTAATGATCTCAAAGGGGAATGACTGAGGCCCTTTAGGCAATAATGGTCGTATAAACCCTGAGAAGTTGAGCTACTGGCTGAGGGAATAGGAACCATGGGATGTGTAAGGAAAGAAGGAAATTTGTTATTTCAGTCTTATGACTAACCGGTTACGGAAACAAATTACTGCAGCTGTAACACGTAGGGTCGGCACTCCATATCTGTGAGTTCCACATCTGTGGATTTGACTAACCACAGAAAGTACTCAAAAAATAAAAATAATAAAAAATAATATGCAATACATGTTACAATACAAAATAAAATGCAATATAGTATGACAACTATTTACATAGCATTGACATTGTATTAGGCATCATAAATCATCTAGAGATGGCCTAAGGGATACAAGAGGTTGTGCATAAGATGTATGCAAACATCCTGTTTTATGTAAGGGATTTAAGCATCTGGATTTTAGTATCTGCAGGATACCAGTCCTGGAACCAGTCCTTGGATACCTAGGGATGACTTCTGTGTGTATGCACGTGTGCGTGTGCTAATTTCTTCTCTTACGTCATTTTGTTTTCTTAGTTAACTTTGCTATTGTAGGGTAAGAATATTGGGTGGGTCCGTGACTAAAACTTTGATGTAACTAACTGATAGAATGTCTGCTGGGACTGTGTCTCCTCATTTTGGAGAAAGGGTGATGCTATCTCGTAAAAAGGATGATTGCCATGTATTTGGTAGAAGCAGTTGTTTTCCTTGTTGCAGGAAGTTTAGAAGTGCTTACTTAGTGTGTGGATGCTGAATGGCTCAAGGGGCGGGCTGTGGCATATTCGAAGCTGTTGCTTCACAGAATCAAACTCACCCTATATATTCAGCTTTTAGTGCTGTGGTGGGATTGAGCAAACCCCCTTTCTCCTATGCAGCCAACTCTTATATATATATATATATAAGAGTTATATATATATATATATGAGTTATATACATATATATGTATATGTATACACACATATACATACAAATATATATACATGTATATGTAAATATATACAAATATATATACATATATAAATATATACAAATATATATACATATATATATAAATATATACAAATATATACATATATATAAATATATACATATATATATACATATATATAAATATATACATATATATATACATATATAAATATATACATATATATATACATATATATAAATATATACAAATATATATACATATATACAAATATATATACATATATAAATATATACAAATATATATACACATATACAAATATATATACATATATAAATATATACAAATATATATACATATATATATAAATATATACACATATATATAAGTAAATTTCTGGGGTACATGTGCAGAACGTGCAGGTTTGTTAATAGGTATGTACATAACTCTAAATTAGGATCAGCCAGTGGAGGCCCAGCTGGAGATGGTGAAGCTATAGGAAGAACAGGATGTGTCTCCTCTCTGCTTCCTCTTCATTTCCTAGTTCTTTGTCACCTTCAAAACGCCTGCACCCCAGCAGAGTCTGGTGTTCCAAGAACCGTTGTTAACGCCAGTTTAGTCTTCCCAACACTTACCGCAACAGCCCACAGCAACTCAGAGACATCACCAGCACCAACGACCCTGTACCCACTCAGACATCTGTCCAATGCCTTGGCCGCAGGGCTTCCCCACCCAACTCAGAGATACTCGTATTAACAGAACAGCAACTTATTGTCAGAGATCTTAGCTTTAGCTCTTTGGGACCCCTCCAAAGTTTCAGAAATTGAACAATTTCACTCTCTTCCCTAGGAGTGGCAGCTTCCTGCATGATACCTCAGTGTTTTCCTTCTGCCTTGTTTAGTTCTTTAATATCCAATTAACAATTCTTAGTATTTAATTTCCTCTGTTAAAATAAGGGTGGCTTTTAACCTCTGGACTAGATTTTAGCTGTTACTGACATCCTAAAGCAGTATTATCTGAAATCATGGGTTTGCTAAACTTAAAATGCTTATTTTTCTAATCTGCATTCAAGTGTATAACGATTAAAGTTGAAATATTTAGCTACACCTTCCTGGAACTTGTGAATCCAGGAACTGATAGGCACTTTTTAAAAAAACGCTGCCTCGGTATTTTAATGCCCTTTGACTTGGTTGCCAAGTCATCCTGTTCATCAAGTTACTGTCCTCTAGGGTAGGGACTATCTTACTTCATTTGCTCCTGTGCCTAGCAAGAAATATGGCCTATATTGAAGCGTTTTGTTTTTGTTTTTGTTTTTGTTTTTGAGACAGGGTCTCGCTCCGCCGCAAGGCGCCAGGCTGGAGTGCAGTGGCGCGATTTCAGCTCACTGCAACTTCCGCCTCCCAGGTTCAAGCAATTCTCCTGCCTCAGCCTCCCGAGTAGCTGGGATTGCAGGCACGGGCCACCTCGCCCAGCTAATTTTTATGATTTTGGTAGAGACAGAGTTTCACCATGTTGGCCCCGATGGTCTCAATATGTTGACCTCGTGATCCGCCCGCCTCGCCTTCCCAAAGTGCTGGGATTACAAGCGTGAGCCACCGTGCCCGACCTATTGAAGCTTTTAGTAAATATTTATTCAGTAAATAAGTGAATGAATGGCAGTTTGAATGATTTAGAAACCAACTGGCTCACAAAGCCTATTTAAACCAAAGTACTGAACCAAAGGAGAAAAGCAAAGGCTATCGATTCAGAGCTTGATATAGCAAAGGAGGCAGCCACCATCAGTTGTGTTTGCGCAGAGACTCAAAGGCGGGCAGAGGAATGCGAAAGCTTTAAGACCCACAGAGGAGAAGGCTCAAGTGTGCTCTGATTGGATTGCTGACATGAAGAAGCTAGAGGTAAGCTAACTACATGCGCGGCACCCCGTATGATAGGTAAGAGGTAGCGGTGCGGGGCTCCCTGTATGATAGGTAAGAGGTACAGGTGCACAGCACCCTGCATGATAGATAAGAGGTACAGGTGCGAGGCACCCTGTATGATAGGTAAGAGGTACAAGTTTGGCTTTCTCTAGTTGGCCCTAAGTTAGAAGCAGGGGCAAAATTAGGGAAGCTGTCAGTTATTAAGCCCTGGCCATCTGGGGCCAATTGTTACAGAAATTATTTACCTTCTAAGATAACAATCTGGCTTTCTACAAGTGTGATTTATATAGCAGGCTGGATTCCTGGATTGCTCACTATAAATTGGAGTTGGTTTCTTGGGCAGATTGCTGCAGGTTATGGGTCAACATTCTATTTTTATATATGATCTGGTCATGGTCTGTATATTCAGTCTTTCAGTCCTCAGGTTTATTTCTAATCATAATAGGCAATGTTTGATTGTGTCTCTGTGGAAATGTGCACCCAACTTAATAGGACAATGCCACCAATGGGATCAGGGATGTTTGTGGCTCTAGCCATGAGCAGAAGTGCCTATTCTGGAGGCAAGTACTTCAGCAGTTAGCACCGTACAGAAAAGGCCAACACATCAATGGACCTTTCACTATCCCAGATCTTCGAGGTGGAGGCGGGGAACTGAATGCCACATGGATATAAAATTCAGTTTAACAGATAAACATTGTTTCAGTCTGATATACAACCATCCCAATCACTGACATTTCCATTGGTTGATTAGCTTAATCCAAGTGGACTTTCTGGGGAAAGAGAGATGGTGTAACTATAATGGTAGTTTCAAGAAAATCCTTAAATAACTGTCACTTTTTAATATGTCTTTTATAAAGGTATCACTTTCCCCCCTTGCCTGCTGAGACACATTTTCCTAGTCTTGGCCTCAGAGAATACACAGATGCTTTATCATCTGAGTCCAGGGTGTCTTGGCAGCCTCTTAAAGAGAGACTGGAGTCTGACCTACCCTCTCCCTATAGAAATATCCTTGCATAAGCAGTTTGTTAAAACTATTTGATGATTTTGTAAGTTGCTGTAGGGCTGTAAGCTCTAGCTACACCAGGTTTACATTTTACTTTTAATCATTATAAAAGCTATTAACCCAGAATCTTACCTTGTGCAGCTCTGTTTGGAAAAGAAGTCATTTGCGCAGAGAGGTCACCCGTTTTCAAACCAATAGCTCAATGTTATATACCAGAGTTTCCTTCCAATATATTTTGCTTGTTTTTTGGGTGGCTCTGTGTTTTCATTTTCCCCAGGGAAAAGATGCACTGAGTTTCAGAATACTCATGGAGTAAGAGTCCCTGGACTCATTTGTACAAAGTTGCACCACTGATCTCTGTAAGATATATTTGATCTGGATGGTATCTCTTGCTAACATCTTTTTCATCAGCATTGTCTGGATGGGAGAAAACTCTGCCTGCACATAAGAGCAGGGGTGACCCTATATCATTGCAAAATTGCAGCAGGATCTAACGAGACCATTCAGGTCATGAAGACCATTCAGGTCTGCTAATTAGCAGACTGCATGTTACCGTGACATCCCTCCCTCCCCTCCCGATCATGACAGGTTTCCACCCCCACCACTTTTCTCTGACCTCTGCTCTGATCCCTGTCCCTGATGGATGGTTCATCATGTGTAACACCTGTGTCAAACAAACACTCTCCCTGAACCCAGGCCTTCCCTGCTTTCAGAGGGAAAGAGCCATATTTAACATCACTGGAATGGCCACAAGCAAACATAGAGAACAGCGCAGGAACAAGTCTGCAGTTCAAACCCTAGAGCAGGTCTGGAGTCCATGGGAACAGAAAACAAGCTGTGTCAAGAGGGTGAGGCACAAAGCCACACTTGGCTGTCTGAGCTCCTGCCAGGCGTTCAGTCAAGAACTTAGCAGATAATGATGGGAGCAGGATATGACCTGCAGGAAAATAAAGCAAAGTGGAAGCAGCTGCTCCAGTGGGTGTTCCCCAAAAGGAAAACCACTGTACCAGTGAGGCAGTGGAGAGCTGTCTTTAAATGTCAGGAATATTTGGGACCTCATCCACCTGTTTAACAAAGGTTGAGCTCTGATACTGGGCCAGGCATTGAATTATAGGTGGGGGATGTAAAGTATTGCTTTCATTTTTCCCATGAAGAGACAGAGGCACAGAGACATTCGGTACACCCAATGTCACATGGCTTTTCCCAATCGACTGGCTACAAAGCCTATGCGCTTTCTCTCCCTCTCCCTCCCTCTCTCTCTCTCTCTCTCTCTCTCTCTCTCTCTCTCTCTGATTTCATGCTGTTCCCGAACCAAACTGAGGATTGAGCTACTCGTTCTCGCAGCCCAATAACAAGATGCAGATGAACTTGGAGAAGGAAGTTTATTTCTGTAACTGGTTACAGGGAGAGAGCCTGGAAATTTTCCCCGGATTAACTCAAAATTGTACAAAGTTTTCCAGAGCTTATATACCTTCTAAGCTATATGTCTACGTATAAGTGTGCATTCATCTAAATACCTAAGTGATTAACTTCTAATCTGTAACTAAGATCTGAGTCCTGAAGCTCTTCCTTTGGAACCTCAGTAAATTTACTTAATCTCAGTGGGTCCAGATGCTGGGGTCTCCTGCTAAATCATGGAGATTTGGAAAGTTTCTTCAGACCCCCCAATAAAACGTTTAATCCTAAACAGGTCCCGTTAAGAATTCCTTTGTTATCCTGTCATGCTTAAAGGCCTGGGAAAGGCCTAGGCAAAACTCCTGGTGAGCTTTAATGACATGACAGCCTTTGTAGGACACTGCCTCTTTCAGCTTTTACTATTTAACTGAACCACTAGGTTGGTGCTGAAACCGTTGTTATGGAGGCCTGTGTTAGTGAGACCTGGTCTGCCGCAACGTGGTGAAGAAAGCAAAAGAAAATACCTGGGAAACAGGTATAGAATAACATAACCCCATGAAACTGGATTTTTTCAAACAGAATCTTTCAGAATGCTATTGTTCTGGCAGGTATTTTTAATATTTCCTTCTTATAAATTATGTTTTTACAGATGATATTCATTAAAGTGGCATTAACAATCAATCTCAGACACAAGTGATTGTTTTTAAAAACAGGATCCCCTCAATATTAGTGATCCCATATTAAGAAAGAGTGTACATGTGAATCAGTGGTAACCAAAAAAAAAATCTAAAAGCAATTATTTAATGAGGGCTCACTTGGAATATAACAGTATGTCATTATGTATTTATTTAAGTCATATTCTATGAAATATCCTATTTGAAAGCAAGGATTATACCTCACCCTTTGGTTCCAAACCCGAGTTACTTGTGCAGTAGTTTGTAAAAAGTAGGTGTTGGCCAAGCACAGTGGCTCATGCCTATAATCCCAACACTTTGGGAGACCAAGATGGGCAGATCACTTGAGGCCAGGAGTTCAAGACCAGCCTGGCCAACATAGCAAAACCCCATCTCTACTAAAAATACAAAAATTAGCCAGGCGTGGTGGTGCATGCCTATAGTCCCAGCTGCTCAGGAGGCTAAGGCAGGAGAATTGCTCAATCTGAAAAGGCAGAGACTGCACCACTGCAATCCAGCCTGGCTGACAGAGGGAAAAAAAAAAATAAGTAGGAGTTTAATAGAAAATAGTGAATTTAATGAAAATGTCACTCTATTTACCCAACCTCACATAAATGTTTTTAGTGACTCTCCTTTGTGAATTCATTTAACAAATACTGGACTGCTCAAAGGTTCTGCATGTTTCACTGTTTTCAAAGTAATTCTGTCTGACGGCATGTATTCACCAGCTCAACCTCTTCAGTTCTTCAAGGCTCAAGAGTAATGGTGTAGAATTTCAGTATTTACCCCAGGAGACTAGAGTTATGAAATTCGTAGTTAGGGATGTACTACTCCCTTCTGATTAAATCCTGGCATCAGACTCTATTCCCTTCTGTCACACCGAAGATGCAAGGCACTTGAGGTGGTTTTTGCCCAGAAATTTACTCTGGAGTTCATTTTATCTGGTAAGATCTACCTCGGGAAATTTCCAGGCAGAATGTTAAACGTGACAAATGGCTTTCTCTGGCTGCCTATGGTAAAATACAAGATGGAAAGAAACTGTTTAGTTTTTTAGCAGAATTTCAAGAAATGTTGAGGCCTCAGGGTGGTCTTTCCACAATAGCAATCAGAAAGTTCTCAAACTTAGAAAATTCAGAGATCAAATTCAGCATGTTGTCAGCAAAATTTGGCCTAAGGCTAAATATTGAGGTAAATCCTCAAATGAAGATGCAGCTGTTAAACCATTTTTTGAGATGTCAGAAAGAGTTGAGTATGTGCCCCCTATGCCTTTCTTGCTATGTAAAAGAGATTTCAAGAATCTTAAGGCCATTGTCATTAATTTAGGGGATAGTTTGTTATGCAGCAATACATAACTAAAACACTAACTTTTTTTCCTGTTTTTATTATGCTTTAAATTCTGGGGTTACATGTGCAGATTGTGCAAGTTTGTTACATACGTATACATGAGCCATGTCGGTTTGCTGCACCCATCCCCCCATAATCTACATGAGGTATTTCTCCTAATGCTATCCCTCCCCTCTTCCTCAACCCCCGACAGGCCGCAGATATTCTCCTCTCTGTGTCCATGCGTTCTCATTGCTCTACACCCACTTATGCATGAGAACATGTGGTAAAACACTAACTTTTAAACGTTTGCCAATCTCGTGTGTACAAGGTGTGGCATCTCAGTGTTACTTTATTTGCATTTCTCTGACACTAATAAGCTTGAGAAACTTTATAAGAATCCCTGTAATCCCTCCACTCCCGCCAGCCCCAAGAATTGAATGACAGTTTGGAGGGAAAAAAAACGTTTCTCTGAATTAGCCAGGATAATTCAGAGAATAATATAAATCAGCAACAGGGGATAAACTATAGTGCAGATACTGCTGGAGAGAAATTTCAACAGAAGAAGATAAGAGTGTTAAGTTGCCCACTGGCACTGGTGCGCCTTATACAAGATAGTGGTAACATTGTATCTGCTTTCAAGAGAAGACTTGTTCAGCGAATTGTGGCCTCTCTCCCCTTGATTCTAGAAAACTGGCCTCTGGATTTTTTGACACAGTACAGCTCAAAATGGCCAAATGCACAAGTCTGAGGTTGCTTCTGTCACCACCAGCAAAAGTGGCAGCAGTGCCTGAGAGCCTCAAACAGAAATCTAACAGGAGCCACACGATCTTAAGGTTGACTGGTGAAAGGAGGTGAGGTTGAAATCTAGCCTCATGATGAGGCAGGGAGAGGTGGGGTATTAAGGCTGGGTATGGCAGAGGGCTTAAAACACCTTTTTCCAGCCTGGGCAACATGGTGAAGCCCCATCTCTACAAAAAATACCAAAAAGTTAGCTTGGCATGGTGGTGCTCACCTGTAGTCCCAGCTACCCGAAAGGCTGAGGTGAGCCCGGGGAGGTCGAGGCTGCAGTGAGCCGTGATTGAGTCACTGCACTCCAACCTGGGCAAGAGTGAGACCCTGTCTCAAAACAAACAAAACAAACAAATAAAAAACATCCTCCAGCACTCACGGATTGACAGCTAATCATTTTTAAATCTGAAATTGGGTATTTCCAATATTTATGCCTTGGAGCAGTAGAGCTAAACTAAGAAGTGCCTGTGCTTATTTCTCTTTATAGATAAAGAGATCACAAAAGCGAGAAAGCCACTATATATATACCAATAATTTCAAATGTGGAAGTAATAATTATGAAAGTAGTTAAGCGCTCTCTCTCAAATATGAATTATGCATACTAGAAACTCATTGGTTGTAATACATAAAGTGCTAGAATTAGTAATCTCATTCCAAAAATTCTAATTCATATTAAATTAATTCTTATTTTAAAAATTCAAGTATAAACTAACTCATTTTCTATTTCCTTGATGAAGAATATTTTTATTCTTAAAAAGAAAAAGGAGAAGAAGAGAAAGAAAAGGAAGAGAGAAGGAAGAATGGAAAGTTTTTCCTTCGTTAAAAAGGAACCAAGGAAGAGATGGGCTTCAAGTTAAAGATTTTAACAGTAACCCTTTTAAAAATATCGGGACCAAATCTTTACCTTGCCAGTGTCTTTTATCTTAAAGCTCTGTCAACTGGCAAAACAAATTAATGTTGTTACTAGTCAGTATTGAAGTGTTTATTTGCACGCAATAAGATGCACCCATTTTAAGTCCAAAGTTTGGTAAGTTTTGACAACTATTCACCTGCGTAGCTGTTCTCACAATCAAGACGTAGAATGTTTCCATCCATCCCGGCTTTCCCTCTTGCCTCTCTGTTGCCAATTCCAGGCCCCCTATGTAGGCACCCACTGATCTGTTTCTATCATATTATATTAGCTTTGCCTGTTCTAAAATTTCATATAAATGTAATCTTACAGCATGTAGTTTTTATACCTGGCTTCTTTTACTCAGCATGATGTTTCACTATTTATCCATGTTGTCGCATGTTTTAGGAGTTTTACTCTTTTTATTGCTGATTAGTATTCTATATTACCACTGTACAAGATGTATTTTGTCTGTTTATCGGTTGGCAGTCATTTGGTTGTTTCCAGTTTCCTTCTATTATAAATAGAATGGTATAGACAACTGTATGTAAGTGCTTGTGAAAATATATCTTTATGTATCTTGGATTAATATCTAGAGGTGCAATTGTTGGATCTTACAATGTGTACTTATTTGTATAAGAAACAAACCTTTCCACAGCGAGTATGCCCTCCTAGACCCCCATCCTCAACGTATGAGATTTCTGTTTGCTTCTTATCCTCATCAGCATTTGGTGTTGTCAGTTGTATTTGATATTAGCTATTCTAGTTGTACTTCATACTAGTCAGGTTTTTTTACAATATATATTTTGTGTCTTATCTTTGCCCACCTCAAGGCTATGACAATTTCCTTCTAAAAAGTGCATGGTTTTAACTTTTACATTTATGTTTATACTTCATTTAGAGTTTATTTATGTTTACGGTATAAGTAAAGGGCTGAGATTCCTGGTTTTGTTTTCTTTTAATACAGATATTGAGTTCCTTTAGTGCTACTGGTTGTAAGACCATACTTTTCCCTACTGATTATCCTTGGTACTGATTATACTGTTGTGGATTTATTTCTGGACACTCTATTCTGCTCCATTTATTTATCTGTCCATTCTTAAACTAATATTTAACTATCTTGATGAGTGCAACTTTATATTAAGACTTGAACTACAGTAGTGTATTTATCCAACTTTGTCCTCTCTTTTCAAAATTGTTTTGATCACTCTGGGTACTTTACAATTTCATATATGTGTGTGTATATTTATACATATATAGATATATGCCATATATCTATATATGCTATATAATATTTATACATGCTCTATACATATATATTTATGTTTATAGACATCTGTATATAAGTGCTTATGAAAATATGTTTTAATGTATTTTGGATTAATGTCTAGATTTTATTTATATACATTTATATTTATATATGCAACCTCCACCTCCCAGGTTCAAGCGATTCTCCTGCCTCAGCCTCCCAAGTAGCTGGGATTACAGGCAGGTGCCACCACGCCCTGCTCATTTTTGTATTTTTAGTAGGGATGAAGATTCACCGTGTTGGTCAGGCTGGTCTTGAACTGGCCTGAATACACACACACAGATACACACACACACATATACACACACACACACACACAGAATGATAACTTCTCATTACTATAACGACAGCACCAAGCTATTCATGAGAGAATCTGCCCCCAAGACCCAAACACTCCACTACCAGGCCCAATCTCAAACATTGGAAATTACATGTCAACACGAGATTTGGAGGGAACAAACATCCAAACTATGTCTTGGATCCAGAGAAATGTGACTGTATCCAGAGAAATGTTAATCAATGGAGTATGGCTTCTTCCCTTTGATTCAGGGAAATCGACACCTAGATTTTTAGAAATTTACAAGGTTACTTCTATAACCCTTTTCTAATGTGACACTGGTACCTGAGAATCTTTGGCACTGAAAGCAGAAGCATTGATGGTTAGAAGTGAAGTTGAAATCTTCTGCTATGGTGGTAGAGGCCACAGGGATCAATAACGAGAACGGTGCCTGTCTGGGACTGGACAGGCAGTTGCTGGGCAGATGTCCTCACAGAAGTATTTTTGCGTAACATTGTGATGGCCTTTGTGTAAGGTTATCGTTTTGCAAAGTGTTTGTGATTTTTTTTTTAAGTCAGGCACTCCCAGTTTTTTAAATCAGTAAATCCCAGTTCTGTCAGGATTTCCTTTTTTTTTTTTTTGAGACAGAGTCTTGCTCTGTCACCCAGGCTGGAATGCAGTGGCACAATCTTGGCCCAATGCAACCTCTACCTCCTGGTTCAAGTGATTCTCCTGCCTCAGCCTCCTAAGTAGCTGGGATTACAGACACATGCCACCATGTCCAGCTAGTATTGGTATTTTCAGTAGAGACAGGGTTTCACCATGTTGGCCAGGCTGGTTTCAGACTCCTGACCTCTGGTGGTCTGCTCACCTTGGCCTCCAAAAGTGCTGTGATTACAGGCATGAGCCACTGCACCCAGCCAAGAGCTTATCGTTTTATAACAGGACATCTAGCAGAGACAAACACAAAACTATCAGACCAATAAATCCAGGCAAAAATGTATGTGGACAATTTTAAAGACATTTCTATTATTTTAATCAATAATTTTAAAACCAGCTTATTCATTAAAGATTTACTTCAGTCACATAAACTGAAAGTTATTTGGGTTAATAACTATATATTTTAAAAAATTTTAGGAACACTCACATATTTGAACCTATCTGAATAGAATTCCTTAAGAGATTTCTGGCTAGCTACACCAGATTTTACCATGTAGACACACACACAGCATAATAAATGTACATATGCATAAACACGCCTAACTGTATGTATGCATGTACACACACACACACACACACACACACACACACACACGGATCTTAGAGTGCTTTAATTTCAGAATTTTCATCATGAAATAGAAATATATACTCACTAGTTTGTAAAAGATAATTGAGTCAAAATTATATGTCTACAAAATGGGACAAGTTCATATGGCCAAAGTTTAATTGCCCTGATAGATAATCTAATGAAGGCTGTGGACCAAATTTTTGAGTAAAGCAGCTTCTTCCATAGCAGTTTGGCCTCTTAAAAAATATTTTTTTACCCTTTTATTTTTTTTCTCAGCTTCAAATGAGTTTATACTTAAATTCTTAATGTTTATATTAATATTTTAACTAGGACTGCCCGAATTCTAAAAAAAAATAAAATTTCCCTGTGACCTTAAATTTTTAGTAATGAATCAATCTTGTTTGCTCCTCTGGTTTTTTTGACTAGTCAATGCGGGTGGGGATGCATTTTAGCAGGATTTTTTTGCTTCACTTGTTGATTGTATTCTTTGCTCTGCAGAAGCTTTTTAACTAGATGTGATCCCATTTGTCCATTTTTCTTTGATTGCCTATGCTTGTGAGCTATTGCTCAAGTAATTTTTGCCAAGCCTAACATTTTAAAGAGTTTTTCCAAAGTTTTCTTGTAACAGTTTTGTAGTTTGAGGTCATGGTTTTAAGTCTTTAATCCATTTTGTTTGATTTTTTTTCTTTTTTTATTATTTTTAAAAGCTTACAGCTGTTTGATTTTTTTATATGTGGGAGACAGGAGTCTACTTTCATTCTTCTGCATATAGATATCCAGCTTTCCTGGCACCATTTATTGAAGAGACTGTTTTTTCCCCAATGTATATTCTTGGCATCTTTGTCAATTATAAGCTCACTCTGGGTGAATAGATTTATTTCTGGGTTCTCTAACCTGTTCCACTGGACTATGTGTCTGTTTTTATGGCAGTACCATGTTGTTTTGGTTACTGTAGCTCTGTAGTATGATTTTAAGTGAGATACTATGATTACAGTTTGGTTCTTTTTGCTCAGGATAGCTTTGGCTATTCTGAGTCTTTTGTGGTTTGATACACAATTTAGAGATTTTTTTCTATTTTGGTGAAGAATGTCATTGGTGTTTTGATAAAGATTGCATTGAATCTGTAGATTGTGCTGAGTAGTATGGACTTCATAACAATGTTTATTCTTGCAATCCATGAACATGGAATAACTTTCTTTTTTATCCTCTTCAATTTCTTTCATTGATGTTTTATAATTTTAATTGTAGAGATGTTTCATTTCTTCGATTAAGTGTATTCCTAGGTATTTAATTTTATTTTTAGCTCATGAGATTACATTCTTGATTTCCTTTTCAGATAATTCACTTGTAGCATATAGAAATACTAATTTTTATGTGAATTTTGTATCCTGTACCTTTACTGAATTTATCACTCCCAATACTTTTTTAAGGGAGTCATTAGGTTTTTCCAATATAAGATTACATCATCTGCAGACAAGAATATTTTCCCCCAATTTGGATATCTTTTATTTCTTTCTCTTGTGTGACTGCTCCAGCTGAGACTTCCAGTATTACGTTCAACAACAGTGATTAAAGTGGGCATCTTTGCCTTGATCCAGATCTTAGAGAAAAGGTTTTCAGTTTTTCCCCATTCAGTATGATACTATCTGTGAGTCTGTGGTATATGTTTTTTATTGAGTTGAGATGTTTCTTCTGTACCCATGTTTTTCAGGGTTTTTATCAGAAAGGATGTTGAATTTTATCAAGTACTTTTCCAGCACCAATTGTAATGGTCATATGGTTTTTGCCTTTCATTCTGTTGATATAATTTATTACATTGATTGATTTGCATATGTTGAACAATCCTTGCATCCCTGGAATAAATCCCACCTGGTCATGATGAATGATCCTTCTAGTGTATTGTCAAATTTGGTTTGCTATTAGTTAGTGTGGAATTTTTGCATCAAAGTTCATCAAGGATATATTAGCCTGTAGCTTCTTTTTTTTTTCAATGTGTCTTTGTCTGGTTTTGGCATTATGATAATACTGGCCTCACAGAAGGAGTTTGGAAGCAAACCCTGCTCCTCTATTTTTCACAATAATTTGAGTAGGATTGGTAATAATTCTTCTTTAAATATTTGGTAAAATTCATCAGTGAAGCCATGAGTTTCTGGGCTTTTTTTTTTTTTTTTGCTGGGAGACTTTTTATTACATCTTCAATCTCATCACTTGTTATTGGTTTGTTCAGGTTAAGGATTTCTTCATGGTTCAATCTTGGTAGGTTGTATGTTTCTAGGAATTTATTCATCTCCTCCAGGTTTTCTAATTTATTGACATACAGTTGCTCACAGTAGCCTTTAAAGATGCTTTGAATTTATGTGGTGTCTGTTGTAACATCTCCATTTTCATCTCTGATTTTATTTATTTGGGTCTTTTCTCTTTTTCCTTAGATAATCAAGATAAAGCTTTGTCAATTTTGTTTATATTTTCCAAAAACCAACTTTTTGTTTCATTGACCTTTTGTAGTTTTTTTTCCTGTTTCAATATTTTTTTTTCTTTTTTTTTTTGAGACGGAGTTTCGCTCTTGTTACCCAGGCTAGAGTACAATGGCGCGATCTTGGCTCACCGCAATCTCCGCCTCCTGGGTTCAGGCAATTCTTCTGCCTCAGCCTCCTGAGTAGCTGGGATTACAGGCACGCGCCACCATGCCCAGCTAATTTTTTGTATTTTTTTAGTAGAGACGGGGTTTCACCATATTGACCAAGATGGTCTCGATCTCTTGACCTCGTGATCCACCCACCTTGGCCTCCCATCAATATTTTTGATTTCTACTCTGATCTTTATTATTTCTTTTCTTCTACCAATTTTGGGCTTAATTTGCTCTTGCTTTTCTAATTTTTTAAGAGGTTATTTATTTGAAGTTTTTCTACTTTTTTGATGTGGGCACTTATCAAAAGAAACTGTCACCTTCCCACTTAGTACTGCTTTTACTATATCCAGTAGGTTTTGGCGTGTTGTGATTCCATTTTACTTCATTTCAAGAAATGTTTCAATTGTCTTCTAAATTTTTTAATTGGCCCATTGGTCATTCAGGAGCACATTGTTTAATTTCCATATGTTTGTATAGTTTCCGAAATTCCTCTTGTTGAATTCTAGTTTCATTCCATTGTGGTCAGAGAATATACTTAATATTCTTTCAATTTTTTTGAATATTTTAAGACTTTTTTTTGGCCTAACATATATTCTATCCTTTAGAATAATCCATGTGCTAAGAAGAAGAATGAATTTTCTGTAGCTGTTGGATAACATGTTCTGTAAATATTTATCAGGTCCATTTGGTATATAATGCTGATTTCGCCTGATGTTTCTTTGATGATTTTCTGCCTGGATGATTTATCCAATGTTTAAAACAGGGTGTTGAAGTCTCCAACTATTATTGCATTGGGGGGTCCATCTCTCTCTTTAGCTCTAATAATATTTGTTTTATATATCTGGATGCTCCAGTGTTGGGTACATATATATTTACAATTGTTATTTCCTCTTGCTGAATTGACCCATTCCTCATCATATAATGGCTTTCCTTGTTTCTTCTTACAGTTTTGGTCTTAAAATCTATTTTGTCTGACATAAGTATAGCTAGTCTGCCTCTGATTTTTGGTTTCCTTTTGCATGGAATATTTTGTTCTATCCCTTCATTTTCAGTCTATTTGAGTCTTTATAGGTGAAGTGTGTTTCTCGTAGGCAACGGATTGTTGGAACTTGCTTTTTAAAGGATTCAGCCACTCTGTGTATTTCAATTGGATCATTTAATCTATTTGCATTCAATCTCATTATTGTTAAGTTAGAATTTAGCCCCTTTCATTTTGCTATTTGCTTTCTGTTTGTTTTGTGGTCTTCTCTTCCTTCTTTTCCCTTCCTGTCTTTCTTTAGTGAAGATGACTTTCTCTGGTGATATGTCTTAATTTCTTTTTATTTTTTATATATCTGTTTTATGTTTTTAAATTTGAGGTTACAATAGGACTTTCAAATAATATCTTTTAACCTGTTATTTTGGACTGAAGGTAATTTAATACTGATTGCATAAACTCACAAATAAGCAAAGAGAAGTCTAATAAAAACTCTTACACTTTAATTTCATCCCTTGCTTTTTAACTTTTTTTTCTCTTGAGATGGAGTTTCACTCTGTCACCCAGGCTGGAGTGCAGTGGCACAATCTTGGCTCACCACAACCACCATCTCACGTGTTCAAGTGATTCTCCTGCCTCGGCCTCCCCAGTAGCTGGGATTACAGGCACCTGCCACTAATGCCCAGCTATTTTTTGTATTTTTAGTAGAGATGAGGTTTCACCATGTTGCCCAGGTTGGTCTCAAACTTCTGACCTCAGGTCATTCACCTGCCTTGGCCTCCCAAAGTGCTGGAATTACAGGCATGAGCCACCACGCCCAGGCTTTAACTTTTTATTGTTTCTATTTATGTCTTATTTTACTGTCTATGCCTTAAAAAGTTATTATGTTTATTATTTTTTGATAGGTTGTCCTATCAAAAATATATTAGTTTATACACCACAATTACAGTGTTATAATATTGTGTTTCTCTGTAAGTACTATTAACAGTGGGTTGTGTACCTTCACATGGCTTTTTTTTTTTTTTTTTGAGACAGAGTTTCACTTTTGTTACCCAGGCTGGAGTGCAATGGTGCCATCTCGGCTCACTACAACCTTCACCTCCTGGGTTCAGGCAATTCTCCTGCCTCAGCCTCCTTTTCATGGCTTTTTATTGCTCATAAACATCCTTTTCTTTCAGACTGAAGAACTCTCTTTCGCATTTCTTTTAAGACAGATCAGGTATTGATGAAATGTCTTAGCTTTTGGTTTCTGGGGGAGTCTTTATTTCTTTTCTTTTTTTGAGAAGGAGTCTTACTCTGTTGCCCAGGCTGAAGTGCAGTGGCGCAATCTCAGCTCACTGCAACCTCTACCTCCTGGGTTCAAGCAATTCTCCTACCTCGGCCTCCCAAGTAGCTGAGATTACAGGTGCTCACCACCACACCCAGCTAATTTTTGTATTTTTAGTAGAGAAGGGGTTTTGCCATGTTGGCCAGACTGATCTCAAACCCCTGACCTCAGGTGATCTGCCCACCTTGGCCTCCCAAAGTACTGGGATTATAGGCATGAGCAAACACTCCCGACCCTTCTTTTTCATATTTGAAGGATAGCTCTATTGGATATACTATTCTAGGATAAAAGGTTTTTTTCCTTCAGCACATTAAACATGTCATGCCACTCTCTCCTGGACTGTCAGGTTTCCACTGAGAAGTCTGCTGCCAAAATATGTTGGAGCTCCTTTGTATGTTTCTTTTCTCTTGCTGATTTTAGGATCCTTCTTTATGCTTCACCTTGGGGGTTTGGGTTATTAAATGCTATAAGATAGTCTTCTTTTGGTTAAATCAAATCTGCTTGGTGTTCTATAACCTTCTTGTACCAGAATACTATCTTTCTCTAGATTTGGAAAGTTCTCTGACATTATTCTTTTGAATAAACTTCCTACCCCAGTCTCTATCTCTACCTTCTCTTTAAGGCCAATAACTCTGCTATTTGCTGTTTGAATCTGTTTCCTATAACATATAGACATGCTTCTTTCTTTTTTTTACTTAAATCTTCTTACTGTGTATTTTCAAATAGCCTGTCTTAAAGCTCACTAATTCTTCCATTATTATTATTATTATTATTATTTTATACTTTAAGTTCTGGGATATATGTGCAGAAGATGAAGGCTTGTTACATAGGTATACACACGTGATGGTGGTTACTGCACCCATCAACCCATTATCTACATTAGGTATGTGTCCAAATGCTATCCCCTCCCAGCTTCCCAGCTCCCAACAGGCCCCGGTGTGTGATGTTCCACTCCCTGTCTCCATGTGTGCTCATTGTTCACCTCCCACTTATAAGTGAAAACATGTGGTGTTTGGTTTTCCGTTCTTGTTTTAGTTTGCTGAGAACGGTAGTTTCCAGCTTCATCCATGTCCGTGCAAAGGACATGAACTCATCTTTTTGTGTGGCTGCATAGTATTCCATCATGTACATGTGCCACATTTTCTTTATCCAGTCTGTCATTGATGGGCATTTGGGTTGGTTCCAAGTCTTTGCTCTTGTGAGCAGTGCTGCAATAAACACCCGTATGCGTGTGTCTTTATAGTAGAATGATTTATAATCCTTTAAGCATATACCCAATAATGGGATTGCTAATTCTTTCTTTTTCCTGATTAATTCTGGTATTCAGAGACTCCGAAGCATTCTTCAGTTTGTCAGTTGCTTTTTTCAGCTCTGGGATTTCTTTTATTCTTTTTTTAAATTTTTTTATTTTTATTTTTGTTTGTTGGTTTATTTTTATTTCTTCATTGTCAGCTCTGGGATTTCTGCTTGATTCTCTTTAATTATTTTAATCCCTTTGTTTAATTTATCATATACGATTCAGAAGTCCTTCACTGTATATCTTGAATTTCACTGAGCTTCCTCAAAACAACTTTCTGAATTCTCTGTCTGAAAGGTCACATATCTCTGTCTCTCTGGGATCAGTCACTGGTGTCTTATTTAGTTCCTTTGGTGAGGTCATGTTCTCCTGAATGGCCTGGATGCTTGTGGATGTCTGTTGGTGTCTGGGCATTGAGAAGTTGGGTAGTTATTGTAGTCTTTGCAGTCTAGACTTGAGAAAGCTTTTCTGTTGAAGGGACTTGGGTTTTATGATCTAAGTCTTTGGTCACTGCAGCCCTATTTGCTTTAGGGGACACCCCAAGCCCAGTAACACCATGTCTCTTGCAGACTCATAGAGGTAGCACCTTGATGGTCTTAGGTAAGATCTGGGAGAATTTCCTAGATTACCAGGCAGAGACTCTTGTTCTCTTCCCTTACTTTCCCCTAAGCACAGCCCCCCTCTCTTTCTCTCTTTCTTTCTCTCTCTCTCTGCATGCTGAGATGCTTGGAACTGGGAGAGGGGTGACATAAGTACCCCTGTGACCACTACCACTTGATCTGCCCTGGGTCAGACCCAAAGCCAGCACAGCACTTGGTCTCATCCAAGGCCCACAGTGACCTTTGCCTAGCTTCTGCCTATGTTTACTCAAAGCCCAAGGACTCTACCATCAACAGGTGGCAAATCCAGCCAGGCTTATGTCCTCTTCATGATGACAAGTTTCCCTAGTCCTGGGTTAGTTCAGAGATTCTATACAAGAGCCAGATCCCAGAGTTGAGAACCTTAAGAATCTACCTGGTACTCTAGTCTAGTATAGCTGAGCTGTCACCCAAGCCTCAAGACAAACTTTGTCTTCCTTCCCAAACTTTGCCTTCCCACTCTTCCCTCCCCTTTCCCTAAACAGAGGGAGTCTCTCTCTATTTCCAGCACTACCCCAGGCCTGCAGCAGGTACTTTGTGGCTATGGCTGATGTTCGCTCAAAGCCCAACCACTCTTCAGTCGGGCTGAGGTGAATGCCTCCAGTCCTGAAACTCTCTTCAGGGCATTTACCTCCCCTTTGGTGCACAGCAAGTCCAAAATGCCATCCAGGCAACAAGGCCTGCAATCAGGGACCCCAGAAGCCTACTTTGTGCTCTACCCAGCTAGCCGAGCTGGTACCCACACTGTAAGACAAAGTCACCTTTACTATTCTTTTTCCTTTCCTCAAGCAGAAAGGATCTCTCCCCATACCCTCCACAGCTGGGAATTTGCTGGATCACATCTGAAGCCAGCACAGCTCTGAGTATCACCCAAGACCTGTGGCAAATAATGCCTGGCTACCATTGCTGATTATTCAGAGCCCAAGCGCTCTTTAAACAGCAGGTAGTAAGTTCTTCCAGGACTGGATCCTTCCCTTCAAGGTAACAGGTTCTCTTCTGGCTGAGGATGTGTTTACAAATGTCTTCCAGGAGTTAGGGCCTGGCTGGACCTCAGAACTCTACCTGGTGCCCTACTTTACTGTAGTAGAGATGCTATCCAAGTTGGAAGACAAAGTCATCTTTACTCTTCTCTCCCCTGTCCTCAAGCAGAAGGAGGGAGTCTTTCCTAAAGCTGTGAGCTGCACTTCCTAGGGTCAGGGGATGAGTTGTTCAAGCCCTCACTTGGCCACTCTGGCTGGTGTCTCCCTAGGTAAAGTGCCCCCAAACCCACTGGCTCTGAGTATAGCACAGCACCAGGACTTTCCCAGGAATGGCAGTTTTTGTGGCCTAGACTGGCTTTAAAGTTTATTTAGAACCCAAGAGCACTTCAGTCAGTAGTGGTGGTGGTTACCAGAAGTCAGGTTCCCCTTACCAGGGTGGGCGATTTGCTTCTGTCTAGGGCTGATCTAAATGCTCCCTCCATGGGTGCCAGCTGAGTTCTGCCCTGCATTGCTTTCCATTGTGACAGGGCAGCCCTGAGTTCCAGTGCAGCATCCCATAATCACCACACTCTCCCTCCCTCAAGTGCACAGATTCTCTCTGTGCCACACAGTCACTGCCAGGGGTGGAGGGAAGGGTGGTGTAGGCAATTCTAGACTATCTTTTCTACCCACTTTGGTGTCTCTTTCCTTAATAAACCAGATACTGTAGTAACCTGATTTTTGGTTCTTAGGAAAGTGCTTTTTGTATGGATAGTTGTTCAATTTGATGTTTCTGTCGGGGACAGGGAATGATCACTGGAGGCTTCTACTGGCCATCTTCTATGGTAAGTGTTTTTTAGAGAGTTCAAATAATTACCATTTGCGCTCCAAACTTTTCTTTATGTAGTCTGTCAGTGTTTAAATGGGCATGAGAGTAGCAGAATGGGCCATAATACAGCCAAGTAGAGCACCGTAAAACCTAGCATGCTTTAACTTTCGAGAATCCCATTCCGTTTCTAATTAATCCCCCAAGAGCAAAGCAAATCCTATGGATCCTGCCAGAGAATGTAGGGAGTTTGGCCCAGTGTCTTAAATGGTGACAACTACCCTACTAGCTTTTCAGTAGCCATCCTGCACCCACCATTTAGACTGCTTGTTTTTGCCTTTGGACGATTTGTAGAAGCAAGCAAGGGAAAAGAGCCAAGTCATTTATAGACATACATAACCAAACCAAAATGAAAACAAAACCAGAATACTCAAAAACATTTTTAACCCAGGCATACAGGTCAAACAAAATGTTAAATAGGAACATAAAAACAACCAAAAGTAAATTTGCCAGAGAGGACATGCCTCGCAGACAGATGTAAATTCTACAGAAACCAGAATACTCAGACCAGAAGGACACTTACCTTTATGCAAGAAAGGACATGTCAGAAAAGACAAAACGTCTTTTATAATCCCAGGAGTATTGTAAGGTCCTTTATTAAGGTGTCCTTGTAACTAAAGCAAATCCAAAATGAAGCCAAACAATGTCTACCAAAAAGAGGGAAGCTTGGCATGAAAGAAGACTCACCAGGGCAGGAGAGGCCGGCCATGAAAGGCAAACCGTGGAAGTGGAACTCAAAGGGCTCGGCGACTGCTGAGCACTGACTCCACGAATTGCTAGTTCCTCCTTATAGTGACATTTCTTCAGAGCCCACTTCCCACACCACGTATGTCAACCTAAATCACTAACAGATGATTAGCCTCCCTACAGTCATATTTATTTGGAAATGGAGTATTGCAATGGAAATAGGTATGTCATAGTAAACTATGAGGTTGGTGTGCAAAACTAATTCAAAGTAATGGCAAAAACTGCGATTACTTTTGCATCAACCTAATAATGTGTATATTCAGGGAGGAAAAGGAAGATAGATGTTTTTAAAGGAAAAATCAAGAGGATTGCACAATTCTTTTGAGATAATTACTCTTGGCTAAAAGGATTAATAACAAGGGTGGTGCCAGTTCAGGACTGGGCAGGCAGTTGCTGGGTAGATGTCCTCACCAAAGGTTTTCTTTTGTTGTTGTTATTGTAAGGTTTTTGCAAGGTTGCAATGGCCTTTGTGCAAGATTGTGGCTTTTTTACCAAGTGTTTTGTGATTGTTTATGCATGAGAACCTCCCTTCATGGCTTTTTAAAGCTCCACTTGTCAGATTTTTTGTTTTTTAACAGAAGTGACTTTATATTTATTTACTATTTTATTTTATTTTATTCTGTTTTAATTTTTGAGACAAGGTCTCGCTCTGTCACCCAGGCTGGAGTGCAGTGCTGTAATCTCGGCTAACTGCAATCTCCTCAGGTTCAAGCAATTCTCCTGCAGCCTCCTGAGTAGCTGGGACTACAGGTGCACACCACTATGCCCAGATAAGTTTTACAGTTTTAGTAGAAATAGGGTTTTGCCATATTGACCAGGCTTCTCTGGAACTCCTGAGCCCAAGCAATCCTCCTGCCTCAATCTCCCAAAGTGCTAAGATTACAGGCATGAGCGGCCGGGTCTGGCTAAGTGAATATTTATTTATTTATTTATTTATTCATTCATTCATTCATTCATTCCAAGATGGAGTCTCACTCTGTCACCAGGCTGGCGTGCAATGGCTTGATCTGGGCTCACAGCAACCTCTGCCTACCGGGTTTAAGCAATTTTCCTGTGTTAGCCTCCAGAATAGCTGGGACTACAGGTGTGTGCCATTATGCCCATCTAATTTTTGTATTTTTAGTAGAGACTGGATTTCACCATGTTGGCCCCAATAGTCTAGATCTCTTGACCTCATGATCTACCTGCCTCAGCCTCCCAAAGTGCTGGGATTACAGGTGTGAGGCACTGCACCTGGCCAACTTTATTTTTATACTGACAACTTTAACAGTACTGTCTTTATTGTAAAATTCAAATTTATCTTAGTTTAAAGAATCTAATGTTGCCTAG
Source organism: Leontopithecus rosalia (assembly GCA_028533165.1). NCBI lineage: Eukaryota > Metazoa > Chordata > Mammalia > Primates > Cebidae > Leontopithecus > Leontopithecus rosalia. The sequence goes on from CM052654.1 coordinate 7,378,894, forward strand.
TTTACTCTTTATTTTCTTGCTGAAAAGTAAACAGAAAAATAAAGAAATGAATGGAAAAGGGAGGAAGACAGGAAGAAAGAAAAGAAGAAAGGGAGTGGAAGGAGGGAATAACAAAAATAAACCAAAAGAAAGAAAGGAGGAAGGAGCCATCAGAAGGAACAAAGAGGTTCTCATCCCTAATGTGCCCTCTCTAAATATCTGATCCACAGACTCATAGATGGCCAGAGACTTAACCTTTTCTGGGAATAGCCCTCAACCAATTACCAACCCAACTGATAACAATACATCTCATCAGGTGGAGCAATTCTGAGACGAGTGTTTAACACCATTTCATAGGATTTTCCTATCGATTAAGCTGCAGTTGCCCTCAGTGCCGACCTGCTTGATAAGGCAGCTTATAAGACTGCTTTCTATCCTCCTTACTCCCTTCCAGATTTTTCCTACACCTCCATATAAACTGGTGACACTTAAATCCTCATCTCAGGGTCTGCTTCTGAGGGAACTCAAATCAAGACAGCAACTCTGAACCAGACATGTTATTGGGAATGTAAGAATGGATAGACAGACAGACAGATAAATAGGCAAGTAAAAGCATGGACAGATGGATGGAATAAATGGATGGATAGTTGGGGATGGATGATTAATACATGAAATCAAGAAGGGAATCATTGGAAAGGGGAAATATTACAGACATTTTTATCTGGAAGTTCAGATTAATTAAATTCGTATTTTCTTACTGAATGCTTTAAAATTGCTTTTAATATTTAAAAATATATATCATTGAAAATTTTAAACCTGTAAAATAGTAGAAAAACTACTAGTATCATAAATTTCCATATATCCACCTTCTAGGCTTCAAAAATCATCTGCTCATCGTCATCTTCTTACGTTTCTACCTCCACTCACATATCCCACTCCATATTATTTTAAATAAAATCCCAGATGTCATATGGTTTTATCTGAAAATATTTTACTATATATGTCTAAAAGAGAAGGGCTCCTAAATAATCATCACAGTATTATTATCACATCTAAAGTAATTAACGATTTCTTATTATCAAAAAATATCCAATAAGCATGAAATTTTTTAATTATCTAAATTATCTAATAAAGAAATAAATAATAAAGAAAGAATGTTATTTCTTTACAGTTTTTTAAAATCATGATGCAAATAAGGTCTCTGCCTTGTGACTGGTTGATGTTCCTTTTAATTCTCTTTAAATCTGTATATCTCTGCTCCATCTCTTTTCGTTCTTGTAGTGCATTTCTTGATTACTTGATATATTTTAATTTAACAAAAACTTGGCTGAATCAAATGCAAATTACATTTTTGTTTCCTATGAGTCATGCAATTTATAACCCAGGGTGAAGCCAGTGCTTTGACTTTATTTCTTACTGTCTGAAGACTAATAGTGGAAATTGTTATTTATATTGTGGAAAGCATTCTTGAAATGTAAATGCTTAGAGGTTGTGGAAACAGACATATGTATATGAAAGTAAAATTAGGGATTCTCAGAAGCTGGGTAATTAAAGAAAATGAGAAAGCCAGCAGTAAATGCCAAATTACTGTGCTTTATAAATCTGGAAATTGATCATGCCATTTCTCTGCTTAAAATATTTCTGTGGGTTTCCATTACACTGAGAAGAAACTCTAAACTCCTCATCCTGACCCTGTGTGATCCTGGCCTGTCTCCCCATCTACAAGCTCTCCCTCTCCCTCACTATACTACAATCACATGGCCTTCTTTTAAAACCTTTGATAGCATATTGTTGTATCCTCGGCCTGGATAGTGTTGTTTCTAATTCTGAAAATACCTGCTCACAATGGAGAACTAAAAAAGTGCAGAATATGTCTCAGGTTTAAAAATGTATAGCCAAATCTGAAAGCAACAGACAAGTGGCCATGGGGGATTTTAGCCATAGGAGTAAGCAGAAATAAAAATCTTGTGGGCCATGTGAGTATCTAGACAAGTAAATCCTTTAGGAGCTGGACCTTGAACCCATGTTTTGAAGTGGAATCACCCTTGATGATAGTTCATTTGGGTATAGAATTCTGGGTTGAAAGTTGTTTTCACAAATGCAGAGACCAAGACCTGTGACTCTTCACAGACTGTTTCTATAAGAAGTATTAAAGAGTGGGCATAGGAAAATTCAGACAGCTGTGTTATGCAAGAAGCATTAGTTAGAACAGAAATCAGCAAATATTGATTGAAAATCTAAATATACATCGATTGTAAATTGTGTAATTATTTGGAAAATCTAAATATACATTGGTTATAAACACTGTAAATATTTGGTTTTAAAAAGAATACCAGAAAAAAAATGGAAGACAAGAGGGGAGCATTTTAAGGGGTTAAATTGTGCTAAGGTCCTCATTTTATTTAAGGGGAGACCTAAAATACGTGTTTATGTAGATATAATTTTTAAAAATATAACAGTAAGTGTACATGTTACAATTTTGAGTGACCACTAAAGGAACTGAAATAGATTATGGTTAAATTAAAAATAGAAGGTCAAAGAAAACTTAATTCATCCAATAAAAGAAAAAGAGGAAAAAAAAATAAATAAAAGCATATAGCATGGCATAGAATAGACAAATAGATGAATGGAATATAAGAGTCCAGAAATACAACCACATGTATATGGTCAGTAATTTTTTTAAAAAGGTATCGCAGCAATTTGGCGGGTAGTCTTTTTAACAAATGGTGCAGGAACAACTGAGTACCCTTATCTTAAAAAACAGTGAACCTTGACCCCTACTCTCACTTATGTAGGCCAGGCAGGTATAAGCATTTCTCAAAACCCATTTAGCAATATGCTTAAAATGCGTGCATGTGTGTGTGTGTGTGTGTGTGTGTGTGTGTGTGTGTGTTATATCTAAAATATTACTTAATTTTTTTGAGATGGAGTCTTGCTCTGTTGCCCAGGCTAGAGTGCAGTAGCATGACCTTGGCTCACTACAACCTCTGCCTCCCGGGTTCAAGTGATTCTCCTGCCTCAGCCTCCCGAGTAGCTGGAATTACAGGTGCATGTCACCATGCCTAGATAATTTTTGTACTTTTAGTACAGACAGGGTTTCACCATGTTGGCCAGGCTGGTCTCGAACTCCTGTTCTCATGATCTGCCTGCCTCAGCCTCTCAGAGTGCTGAGATTACAGGTGTAAGCCACCACATCCAGCCAATATTACTTAATTTTAAAAATCTTTATTAGAAATGATTACATCTGATTTCTTTTCAGCCTTTGTTCTCAGCCTAAATGGACTTCCTCAAAGAGGTCCTCCATAACCATTCATGGTAGGTTAAATTTTAGGCCTCAGTTCTTTACCCCCTCCCTACCTCCACATCCTTGCTGTGGGTGGAACTTACTTTCTTGTCTCTGGATTGGGGATTGGCCATGTGACATGCTTTCACTAATGGAATCTAGGTGGAAGTGACAGTGTGCAGGTTCTAACTTTAAGTCTTAGGAGGCATCTTGTGTTTTCACTTTCCTTTTGTACTTATGCTCTTCCCATGAAAAGAGCTTCTGCTGGGTAGCCACTACACCTTTAGCCTACTCCCCAGAAGGAATCATAGGTGAGTGAAGCCACCCCAAACCCAATGAGCCCAACCCACAGCTTAAAGCAGAACTGCCAGGCTGAACACATCCTCAACAACAGATGTGCAGATATGTGAGAATAAATGGTTGTTTTTGAATCTATTACATTTTGGAATGGTTTGTCACACAGCATCGTGAAGGTCATAGGTGGCCAACACACTACACAAGCAAGTCTTCTTTGATTCTTTCTCATGTTTTCTGGTTTATTTCTTTGCCAGCAATTATTGAAAATGGTATGTACTTATTAGTGTATTTGTTTACTGTTTTATTGATTGTTCCCCTCTAGCCTGTAGACTCAAAAAGGGCAGAGACCTAGTCATTCTTATTCATTGTTTTATCATTCATGTAGAGCCTAGTTCCCGGCACACAGTAGATTCTCAGTGAACATATATTAAGCTGAATTGAACACTGCTCTTTCTAGGCAGGTGGAGGGAATGGCATCAAAGGAAGTTTGTTTTACAGTGGGAGACCTGAACATGTTTCAAGGTCAAGAGGCAGAATCCTATAATAAGGGAAAGCCTGAAAAGTTAGTGAGAGATAAAGATAGAGATAGGGATGGAGATGGAGGTAAAAACAGAGACACAGAGCTAGAAAGAGATAACTAGGGATAGAGATACGGTCATGTACATGATAATAACGTTTTTGGTGAACAGTGAACCACAAATATGACAGTGGTCCCATAAGATCACAATGGATCTGAAAAATTCCTACTGCCTAATGATGTCACAGCTGTTGTAAAGTTGTAACACGTTACCTTTTCTATGTTTAGATGCACAAATACTGACCAATGTATTACAGTTGCCCATAGTATTCACTGTAGCAACATTCTGTACAGGTTTGTAGCCTAGCAGCAACTGGCTCCCCCATCCAGCCTAAGAATCTAGTTGGCTATTCCACCAGGGTTTAGGTAAGTGCACTCTACAATGTTTGCATAACAAAATAGCCTAACGATGCATTTTTCAGAACATATCCCTGTCATTAAGGGACTCATGACTGTATGTCAATAGCTGGCTGAATATTATCTCAGTGGCAGGAATTTCCTGTCCTTTTCCTGGGTGTTCCATGAAACTCTGTTGCTTCCCACAACTTCAATATTCAAAGCTCTCGGGCTTAAGCCTAACTCCCTAACCATAGCTTTCAAGCCTTTCATGGTATGATCTTTGCCAATCTCACACGTACCTCCTTAAATTCCAAGTTCCACCAAGCAATTTGTGGCTTACAACACACCAAAGCTTGTATCTGAGGCTTTCCACAAGTGCTGTACCCTCTGCTTCCCTCTTCTCTTGCCCAGTAGCCTTTGTGCAGCTGGCACCTGTGCTTCAAGAGTCCCTCTATATTCTCCTCCAGGAAGCCATCTCTGACTCACTGGTTGGATTAGATGGCCTGCCGCTTGCCACATCTTAGCACTGATTGCATTCTTTTTTTTTTTTTTTGAGACGGAGTTTCGCTCTTGTTACCCAGGCTGGAGTGCAATGGCGCTATCTCAGCTCACCGCAACCTCCGCCTCCTGGGTTCGGGTAATTCTCCTGCCTCAGCCTCCCGAGTAGCTGGGATTACAGGGACGCGCCACCGTGCTCAGCTAATTTTTTGTATTTTTAGTAGAGACGGGGTTTCACCATGTTGACCAGGATGGTCTCGATCTGTTGACCTCGTGATCCACCCGCCTCGGCCTCCCAAAGTGCTGGGATTACAGGCTTGAGCCACCGCGCCCGGCCTATTGCATTCTTAATAATAACTACCATGTACACGAGGCAGGCTCTGTTCTAACAATTTTACATGCATGCACTCATTTAAGATTTGTAACGGCTCTTATTATAAGGCAGGTATATTATTATTCAATTCTTCAGATAAGAACAATGAAGCACAGAGGGACTGAGTAACTTGCCTGAGATCACACAGCCGGCAAGCGGAACAACCAAGACTTAAAGCTTATCTCTGGGGCAGTCTGGATTCGGAGTGTGGGCTTTTCACTGCTACGCTTACTGCCACACTGCGTTGTAGAAGTTCTAGTACATTACTGTTCAGTAGAAATATACTGTGAGCCACACATGTCATTTTAAATTTTCAAGTAGCCACGGATTTAAAAAGGAACAAGTGAAATTCATTTTGATAATATATTTCATTAGCCCAATATATCCAAGACGCTGGCATTTCAATGAGCATGTGATGATAATTGGTGTGAGTATCATTATATCGAATTTTCAATATAAAAAGTTATTGAGCATTTTACGTCCTTCTTTATTTTTGTACTAAGTCAACCAAATCCAGGCTGTATTTTAGACTTTACAGCATATCTTATTCTGCACCAGCCACACTGGAAGTGCCTCACAGCCACATGCAGCTGGTGGTTACTCTATCGAACAGGGCAGATGTTGTTACTTACGTCTGCTATAATCCCTGAGAGTGAGGACTGTATCTAGTTAATATTACGGAATACTACTCAGCTATAAAAAAAATGATGACATTCACAGCAACCTGGATGGAACTGAAGATCATTATTCTAAGTGAAGTAACTCGGGAATGGAAAACCAAACATTGTACGTTTCACTTGTAAGTGGGTAAACTGTGAGGACGTAAAGGCCTCAGAATGATACACCCACTACCCAACATGTAATGTTTTATTCCTCACCTTCCTCCCACCTGTCCCCCCGACTTCGGGGACTCAGGGGGAAAGGTGGAAGGAGGATAAGTAATAAAATATTACACATTGGGTAAGGGATGCACCAAAATCTCAGAAAAGCACCACTTATATGGAGAACTTATCCATATAAACAAACACCACTTGTTCCCAAAAATCTATTAAAATAAAAAATAATATAAAATAAAATTTCAAATCCATTTATTAGTGATGTGGGCCTCCTCCCTGGCAAATGCTTGGACTACCAACTGATCTTCACACCTTCAATTCCAAAATGCCATCAAGTCTTCCCTTTCCTTTATTTCCTTCTCATTCAGGCCAAGTACCCTGCTGGGGCCACATGTGGGATGACTTCCCAAACCAGCTGGAAAACACTGAAGAACTTACAGAAATAGTCCTTGATTCCCTAAACCTATTTAGGGCATAGGTACTATTTAGGTACTATTGCCAAGGAGTTTATTGTCGTAAGTCGGGAAGCTATCAAACGATGTGGTCACTCATTTGGCAAAGTGCCCATTCAGGAATTTCATCCTCTAAGCCATAGGAAAGTCAACCCACTAAACAATGGTAGACTGATTGAATTAGTCACCCCAGTTCTTCATCTTTCGCTGCACACATGCCCTTTGCCATGTGACTTTGCAGCTCCTGTCACTGAAGACGCAGAGTGACTCTTGACTTGCTTTGAACCATAGAATATGATGATCATCTGGGGGTGCCAGCTGTCAGCCTAGACCCCAAGAGGCCTTGCATGAATCCACTTGTTCTTGCTCACGCCTCTGCCATTGTCATGACGTAATGCCAAGGCTGAACTTCTGGAAAATAAGAGCTATGAGAAGCAGAACTGAGTCATCCCAGTTGTTCCCGCTGAGGCCAAGCTGCCTCAGCCAACAACCAGTCTACCCCAAATGTGCCAGTGAACCCAGCCAAGACCAGCAGAGCCACCTAGCCGCCTAACCCCACAGACCTGTGAGCAGATGAGGCTTACTGTTATGTGTTTGTTTGGAAGAAATAGTGTGTCAGTTGACAACCTAGTCAGCAGGAGAAGAAAATAACATTGATTAAATGCCTGTGACATACTGGACACTCTGAATGGATGCTTTCAATGTTTTCTCATTCAGTCCTCGGTCTTTTGTAGAGGAAGAGGTTTTGCAAACATTATTTGCCCCCAATCCACAGTTAATACGTAAGCCCAGCCAGATCTGAGCCTAAATCTATCACCAAAGCTCAGACTTTTTATTTGGAAAAATCTACTGAGCACTGATCAGAAGTGCTCTCTTAAGATCAAGTTATTTGGTGTTTGAGGAAGCGTCCCCACACAAGTGCACATCGACCCATATCCTGTGGATGTGACCTTATTTGGAAATGGGGTCGTTGCAGATATAATTAAGTTAAAACAAGGGCATACTGGAGTAGGGTGGGTGTTAATCCAGTGATTGGACACAGAAAGGGGAAATCTGGACACAAAGACACACAGACACAGAGGAAAGAACATAATGTGAAAGCAGAGGTGGAGGCCGGGCATGATGGCTCACACCTGTCATTACAGAACTTTGGGAGGCTGAGGCTGATGGATCACGTGAGGCCAGGAGTTCAAGACCAGCCTGGCCAACATGACAAAACTCTGTCTCTACTAAAAATACAAAAATTAACTGGGCGTCGTGGCACATGCCTGTAATCCTAGCTACTCGGGAGGCTGAGGCAGAGAATCATTGAGCCTGGAAGGCAGGGACTGCAGTGAGCTGAGATGTCCCCACTGCACTCCAGCCTGGGAGACAGAGCGAGACTCCATCTCAAAAAAAAAAAAAAAAAGAAAAGAAAAAGAAAGCAAGCAGAGGCGGAGATTGGATAGATGCCACTGCAAGTCCGGGAACGACAAGGATGGCCAGTGTCCACCACAGCTGGGTGGCAAGGAAAGATCCCACCCTAGAGATTTCCGATGGTGTGGTGCTGGGGACACCTTCATTTCAGACTTCTAACCTCCAGAAATAAATTTCTGTTGTTTTGAACCACTAGGTTTGTGGTGCTTTATTACAGCAGCCCTGGGACACTAACAGAGTGTCTTCAAAACTAGTAGCTTTAACACTTCTTTTTTTGTTTTGTTTTGGTTTGGTTTTGGTTTTTGACAGTTACAGATGGTAAGAAATATAAACAGTTGCAAAGAGGCAGAATAACAGAGTTGCTAAGAGCATGGTTCCGGCTCCAGAGATCTCTTGGGCTCAAATTTCAACTTCCCCACTTACTAATTATGTGACCTAAAGCAAGATTCACAATCTCTTTGTGCCTCGATTTTCCTCACCATGAAATGGGACTGATGCAACAAACTGGATGAATCTCTAAGCATTCATGCTGAGTGAAAAATGCCAGTCCCATAGGCTCAGATACTCAGTCGATTCCATTAATGTCACATTCCAGAACTGATACAATTCTAAAACTGGAGGACAGATGAGTGGTTGCCAGTGTTAGAGACACAGAAACATGGTTGGTGTGAGTATCAAAGGACCCTGAGGGATCCTTGTAGTGATGAAAATGTTCTATATCTTGACTATATAAGTGCCAATTTCCTGGATGTGAGACTGTGCCAGAGTTTTGCAAGATATTACCATTGGGGGAAACTGCATCCTGGGCACAAGGGATCTCTCTGTATTATATTGCATAACTGCATGTGATCTACACTGATTCCAAAGTACTTTACTTTTAAAAATAGGGCTAATTATAAAGTATCCACTTTATACTTTGTGTTAGTTTGTATCCTGACGAGTGAATGCGTTAATATGTGAGAAACAGGTTGGACAGGGCCCAGCAGAAGTGCTCATGAGTCTTTACTATTATCAGTTATTGTTCAGTACCATATCCTGTTTCAGAACCTTTTTCAGTCTTGCATCTTGAAATGTACCTGCGCTTGTGATACCTGGGTTCAGTCTCTGTGTTCTCATTGCCGTGAGGCAATCTGAGTAAATGACCATCCATGCAAGTGAGTCAGACGTTATGACAGTTGTCTACAGTGCTTATCAGCCTTTCAAGTATCATTACATCTATGCAACTCTGGAACTCACACAGTGAGAAATCCAGCAGCCATGCGTGGATACTTGCAGCAACCAGTGAAGGGTACGTCAGCATGGGCATGAACACACTTGACTCTCTAAGGTGTGAGATGGGGACACCCACCGCCAACCTCCCGGAGAGGCCCATGGGATTACTGAGCACAGAGCTTTGCAGGCAGCACATGGCACATGCCCTGTTAATGGTATTAGGAGTATTTAAGGCAGTCTTCCAAGAATGGAAACACAGTTGTAGTTTGAGACGTTCCTTTTCTGTATTCGTACAACCGTGTACATCCTTCTCTTTTCCCCTCCCCGCTACCAGCCCCAGTGTCTGAAAACTCTTTATAATTTAGAAGTACCCATGTTACTGGCTGACCAAATCCGAGTGGGTTGGTGATATCTGAACTCAGCACTTGCTTATAATAGAGAACTAAGTCAAAATCTCCACTGGAGAAACAGATCTGATAATATTGCTGTCATGTCAGCACAGAGACCCTGAAAGTTTTAAATTCCATGAAATTCTATGGCCAGTGATTCCCTCCTGTATAAACGTTTTATTGAAGTATGTAAATCATAGTGTAAGCCTCAATGAATTTCACAAAGTGAGCACACTGGTGTAACCAACGTCTGTACTTGAAACAAAAAAAAAAAAAACAGAACATGGCCAGCCTTCCTGAGACCCCCTCAAGTCTGCTTCTACTGAAGATTCCCCCTCACCCAAAGGAACTACTATTCTGACATTTATTTGTTTATTTATTTACTTACTTATTTATTTATTTGAGATGGAGTCTTGCTCTGTCACCCAAGTTGGAGTTCAGTGGCGCAATCTCAGGTTTAAGTGATTCTTCTGACCCAGCCTCCCATGTAGCTGGGATTACAGGCATAACAAAGCTATGAAATGCTTCATCCCTTAGCATTTATTTTGGCTGGTATGAGTATAGCTATGCCAATTTTTTTTCCTTTTTTTCAATTTTTCCTTTGTTTTCAATTTTTATTTTAGGTGTGGGGATATATGTGAAGGTTTGTTACATAGATAAACACATGTCACAGTACACATTATTATATCACCCAGGTATTAAGCTCAGTACCTAATAGCTATCTTTTCTGCTCCTCTCCCTTCTCTCACCCTCCCCCTCAAGTAGACCCCAGTGTCTGTTGTTTCCTTCCTTGTGTTTATAAGTCCTTACCAGCTAGCTCCCACTTGAGAACATGCAGTATTTGGTTTTCTGTCCCTACGTTAGTTTACTAAAGACGATAGCCCGAAATGATTTCCAACATGACAACAACAACAGAACAAGAAAGACCATCTTGGTGAGCAAATACTATGTGTACATATCCCCATCAACATAAAGAAGTAATGAAGGCAAAGTGCAAATAGGAACTTTTTTAAAATTAGTTTTGCATGGTATATCTTTTTAAAAATCTTTTTACCTCCAATCTTGGGATGTTTCCCTTGTTGACATGCGCTTGTTCTCACTGTCATAGTGGACACTGATCCTCAGGAGTTTGAGGAAAGTGCATTCCTGTCCACTACAGAGTGAGTTCTGGGAGGAAGGGGTGGTGTTGTCTTTGTCCTGAACCCACTCTGACCTTCCCGAGTGTCTCACCCAGTGCTGCTGCTCTATGATTTACCAAAGTGGGGCTGTCTCCCATCTTTAACCAAGGCAGGAATGTCACTCTCAATTACAATGAAGCAGAAGTCACAGAACAGCACGATATAGGGATGGGTCAGGATGTTGAACTCTTCTTTTCCTGCACAGCAATTATGATGCCAGGTGTTATCTGCTCTGCCTCTTTGTGCTTTTCTTCGACTGCCCATTCACAGCTGTCCTAAGAGGGAGAATGTTCTGTCCCTTTTATCATTTCACTCAGGATAAAAAGAAAAGATTCATGATGACACTGAATTAGTGTACTTTTACCTTATTTAAAACACTGATGAGCCATCTTTTCTCCAATTTTTCAAAAACATATAAATGTCCACAGTAATTTTCAAACAGGAAAATTTGACAATTTCAACATTGCATTATTATAAGAAAGAGCATCTCAACAAAAGGTATTGACACACCACTTATGTCTTCTCCCTTCTGGCAGATGAACATGCCTTTATTAGAAGGGGCACACTGACCTTGCAAATTTAGGAAATTTCCTTACTTAGGAAATTTGATACATGTGGCACCAGGAGGTTTCATGATCCTTCTCAGGAGGAAAGACTTTCTGACACCTCCCAATAGATTTCAGGAAAGCTTGGTGCAAAGTACGTACCAATGAATGCCTTGGAATAAATGGAGGATGATTTCTTCTCCTGGGTCCTCATCTTCCCATTTTTTTCTTGAATAACAGGTCCATTTACTGGGTGGATGGACCATATATCTCTACAAGGTCACTAGCAGCACCCCATGTAACTAAGAATAAATCTTGCCTCTCCTCCTGCTATGGTTTGGTTGTGTCCCCACCCAAATCTCACCTTGAATTGTAGCTCCCAAGATTCCCATGTGATGTGGGAAGAACCTAGTGGAGGATAACTGAATCATGGTGGTAGTTTCCCCCATGCTGTTGACAGTGAGTAAGTTTCACGAGATCTGATGGTCTTATAAGGGGTTTCCCCTTTTGCTTGACTTTTATCTCTCTTCTTGCCTGCCGGCATGTAAGACATCCCTTTGCTCTTCCTTCATCTTCTGCCATGATTGTGAGGCCTCCCAAGCCATGTGGAACTGCGAGTTTATTGAACTTCTTTACATTATAAATTACTCAGTCTCATGTATGTTTTTATTAGCAGTCTGACTAATATACCTTCGAAGCTCCTCACACATTTAACATCAACACCCTATACTTTAATTAACTCTATTTAATTAAAATAACCCATCAGCACATGAGATAAAGGGCTCGAAATCATGCAGCTTATATATGAAATCCTGACTTAGAAAGAGTGAACTTCCTTCTAGGATAGAAAAGAGAGAACTTCCTTTGACCTCTGGGTGTTCTTCAACAAGAGCTGATGCTTCTCTTGGTCTTTTCTGATGGCTACATTGGAGCTCTGACAGAGTCATCAGAATAGCCTCAGCCAGCCATGAAAGAAGCTCTCTGGGACATGCACATGTATGTTTATTGCGGCACTGTTCACAGTAGCAAAGACTTGGAAGCAGCCCAAATGCCCATCAATGATAGCCTGGATAAAGAAAATGTGGCACATATACACCATGGAATACTATGCAACCATAAGAAAGGATTAGTTCATGTCCCTTGCAGGAACATGGATAAAGCTGGAAACCATCATTCTCAGCAAGAACAGAAAACCAAACACTCCATGTTCTCACTCATAAGTGAGTGTTGAACAATGAGAACACATGGACACAGGGAGGGGCTGGGGAGCTAGCCAGGGAGAAAGCAGCGGGTGGAGGAATAGGGGAGGGAGAGCATTAGGAGAAATACCTAATGTAGATGATGGGGGGATGAATGCAGCAAACCGCTATGGCACGTGCATACCTATGTAACAAACCTGCATGTTCTGCACATGTACCCCAGAACTTAAAGTATAATATAAATAAATAAACAAATAAAAAGAAGCTGTCTGGAACTACTAAACCAATGCCCTGTTGTCATTAAGGGCTGGATGGCAAATCAGTTTCCTTTCTCACATGAATTGTCAACACCTGGTGGTGGCTGTAAGATGTACAATGCTGAAGGAGTCCAAGGCCGTATCTAGAGTCAGTAGAAAAGAGTTTCCTGGTCGCTTAGCAATCGCTACCCTGGTAATTACTATGAAAAAATCAGCCAAAATTTGGAACCCAGGCAAAAAATAAATACGTGTAGGGTTTTTAGTATCATGTGAACAATGCCAGGACGTCGTCTAAGAGCCCACATAAGGACTGCCTGACTCTCAGAAAATGTGACTTTGCTTGCTGTGCAACTGACATATCGTCCCAGTTCTGTAAAGGTAGATACTAACTTGGAGAAAACTAATAGAGTGCCAACTACTCTTCAGCTTTTTTTAATTTTTATTTTTAAGTTTTAAGATACATGTGCAGGATGTGCAGGTTGTTACACAGGTAAACATGTGCCACGGTGGTTTGGTGCACCTGTCAACCCATCACCTCGGTATTAAGCCCAGCATGCATTAGCTACTTTTCCTGATGCCCTTCTTGTCCACACCCCACCTCCTGACAGGCCCCGGCATGTGTTGTTCCCTCCCTGCATCCATGTGTTCTCATTGCTCAGCTCCTACTCATAAGTGAGAACATGTGGTGTTCGGTTTTCCGTTCCTGTGCTGGTTTGCTGAGGGTAATGGAGTGCCTGTTACTTTTATCCAGTAGAGCTGCAAATAATTTCTGACCAGGATAGAGCCTAACCCCAGATGACGATTACCTTGGAAATCTTTTCTGTAGTTTTGTATCTAATTAAGCAATCTAATTCTAGCATTATTTTTTAAAGGACATTCTATTTTATATATCAACTTCTCATTTCCTCTCCGAGACCAGCTTTGCCGTCCTGCTGGTTCTCTCTTTAATGAGTTAAATGAAACTTGGATGTATGCTCATTGTATATTGGCATGAGATTTTAACATTTTCTGAAAATTATTTCTTGACCCCACAGAAGGAGGAGAGAGGTAACATGAAAGTCATCAGTTTTCCCTTCCGGGCCTGGGGTCCAGTGGAAGAGAGGGGCCTGAGGATGTGGCCTACACAGGCTTCACCTGTGCACCTCATCCCAGGCCCTCCATGCCAGGGACCCAACCCTGCAGGAAGAAATGATTGTGTGTGATCAGTGCATGCTTGGAGCACCCAGTTATCTACCAATCAGAAAGATCATATTGCCTTTCAGAATCATTTAGTGACCTGATGAAACTCTACTAGCATTATATAAGGAAATAACGTATTGCTTCAAGCCCAGCTCGAAAAAGTAAGCTTAAATAAAACTTTACATAGTCCAAAGCCTTTTCCACATGGCAAGCTCTTCCCTAATGCTTTTTGCTCATGTTTTAGTTTTTCTCCCATTATTACTATAGCACCCTATAATCAGCCATATGAATAACAATGTATTGCGTGACTTCTAGAGCCAAGTAAGTTCTAAGTATTTAATACGGATTGACTTATTTAAGATTATAACGGCTCCATGAGACAGCTACTATTAATAATCATCCTCTTGGCCAGGTGTGGTGGCTCACACCTGGAATCCCAGCACTTTGGGAGGCCAAGGCAGGCAGATCCCTTGAGGTCAGGAGTTTGAGAACACCCTGGCCAACCATCTCTATTAAAAATACAAAAATTAGCTGGGCATGGTGGCAGGCACCTGTAATCCCAGCTACTCCGGAGGCTGAGGTGGGAGAATCACTTGAACCTGGGAGGGGGAGGCTGCAGTGAGCCAAGATCACGCCACTGCACTCTAGCCTGTGTGACAGAGCAAGACTCCATCTCAAAAAAAAAGAAAAAAAAATCATCATCATCATCATTATCCTGTCCACTTTAAAAATGACGGTTCTAAGGCACTAGTAAAGAATCAAGTAAGATCCTCAAGATCTCATCACTCATCAGTGGCAGAACTGGGACCTGAACCCAGGAAGCTGACTTCAAAAAGAAATTAACCACTGCGTAATTGCATAATTCCTGCTTGTTAAAAATTGAAGTTGAGAACCGGGCGCAGTGGCTCAAGCCTGTAATCCCAGCACTTTGGGAGGCCGAGCTGGATCACGAGGTCAAGAGATCGAGACCATCTTGGTCAACTTGGTAAAACCCGTCTCTACTAAAAATACAAAAAATTAGCTGGGCATGGTGGTGTGTGCCTGTAATCCCAGCTACTCAGGAGGCTGAGGCAGGAGAATTGCCTGAACCCAGGAGGCGGAGGTTGCGGTGAGCCGAGATGGTGCCATTGCACTCCAGCCTGGGTAACAAGAGCGAAACTCTGCCTCAAAAAAAAAAAAAAATTGAAGTTGAACGAGTTCAGATTAAAAGTTTTGCTCAACTCCACTATGTCCTAGGTGTGTGACTTTGGATAAGTTAACTTTCTAAGTCTGTTCTGTTTTCTAAAAACTGAGATGAGAATAGTACCTACTTCACAGAGTCGTTATAAGGATTGGATCGGTACATCCAAGTACCATTGCCCCTGTTATTCACAGTTTCAGTTTCTGTGCTTTCAGGTACCTGAGGCCTGCCATGGTCTGAAAGTATTAAATGGAACATTCCAGCAATAAACAATTCTTAAGTTTTAAATTGCACTCTATTCTGAGGAATGTAATGAAGTCTCACTCCATCCTGCTCCTTTCTACTCTGCCCTGTGCAGGGCTCACCGCAACCTCTGCCTCCTGGGTTCAGGCAATTCTCCTGCCTCAGCCTCCTGAGTAGCTGGGATTACAGGCACGCACCACCATGCCCAGCTAATTTTCTGTGTCTTTAGTAGAGACGGGGTTTCACCATGTTGACCAGGATGGTCTCACCTCAGCCTCCCAAAGTGCTGGGATTACAGGCTGGAGCCACTGCGCCCGGCTACTTTTTTTTTTAATGGCTAAAACTGCAATTACTTTTTCACCCACCTAATATGAACAAACAATGAGGCTTACAGTTCCTATCCCTCCTGATAAAAATCCCTACTGCCTGTTTTTTTTTTTTTTTGAAGATAACAATCATCGATGACTTTCTACATGCCAGGAACTCTGTTGAGCAATTTCACAGTCATTCCCCCTTATCAATGGGGAGTATGTTCCAAGACCTCCAGTGAATGCCTGAAACAGCGAATCATCACCTGTAATCAAAATAGGAGAAAGAAATCAACTTGTAAACCTCTAGATCCAGGTCAGCAATGTCTCTCTCATTGCTTGATTTCCTTCCTTCCCTTCCCTCACTCTCTCCCTTCCTCCTTCGCTCCCTTCCTGCCTTCCTCCCTTCCTCCCCCCCCCAAAAAAAAAGCAGGAGAAAGAACAGAAAATGAAGCTACACAAAATCTCTCTATAATAAAATTATCTGCATAAAGAAGAATTTATGTCAACGAATGGATAAAACAGCCAGTTAACATCAAATGGCAGTAACCCTAAATTTAAGTCGACTAAATCCCCCAATCAAAAGATACAGCCAAAACCTAACGATATGCTGCATCCAGACCCATCTCACATCCAAAAATACACAAAGACTCAAAACAAAGGGATGGAGAAAGATTTACCAACCAAATGAAGAGCAAAAATGAATAAATAAATAAAAAGCAGGAGTTGCAACTCTCGCATCTGATAAAATAGATTTCAAAGCAACAAAGATATAGTGGTAAAAGGATCAATGCAACAATAAGAGCTAACAATCCTAACACCCAGATGCATAAGACCCATAAAGAGATTTAGACTCAACGAGACAGAAAACTAATAAGGATATCCGGGACTTGAACTCAGATCCGGAACAAGTAAACTCAATAAATATTTATAGAGCTCTCCACTTTAAATACACAAAAGATACATTCTCCACCTTAAATACACAAAATATTGATCGGCCATTATTAATACCCATTTTTAGAATAAAGCTACATTCCCATTCTCTCTCCCTCTTTCTTCCTCTCCTTCACTCCTTTTTTTCTTACTTAAAAAAATTTAACTTTTATACATTTTCCATCCTTTCACTTTAACATTTTCCTACTTTCTTTTCTATGTCTCTTGAAAAAGAAAATAATAAAAAAATAAAATAAAATTATCCGGGCAATTACCTGGCGGCCAGAACATCTTCACACAGATGGAACTACCTGAGAGGAACAAATAACTTACAACAAATCCCCTGAGTTTACTTGTTGATCATCCTGATTCCCGTGGTAGACTGGGAGTCTCACTTTAGTCATCACTATATTTTGCAATATGGTAAATAAGTTTTACTCTCTTACTGTGCTAGACACAATGTGCCTTATGCTGTTAACTTAGCCAAGCATGAGTCCAATTATCTAAGATTGCCAGTAGTCAGCTAAAATCTTTCATTTCCACCTTGAGGCTCAGTAAGGATCTTGTTTCATCTTGTTCCAGAGAGACTGTGATTATAGACTTTGGGGATGAGACCCCAAAGTAAATTTTAACAGAAAAGTTGCTTTTCTATGGCAGAGGGCCACCAAATGGTAAAATCACCCACCCTAACCACTTGCTCTCTTTTCATGTTTAATCTTGTCACTTTCTTTCTCCCCTAGGACATTGAAACATTGCCCATTTTCTCTATTAAGCATTCTTATTCCTCATTCTTTACTAAATCTGTTTCGAGAGTGTATATTTGTCAGAATTAATTTTGTTGCAAAAAAAATAGAAGTTCAGCTTGACATAGTTCAAAAAAATGTATTGGTTCACACAATTTGGAAATCAATCCAAAGGGTAGGTCTGCAGGTATGGCTATATTGAGGTGTTCAAACTATGTCATTAGACCTGGGTTTTTCTTCATTGTTCTGCTCTGTTTTCCTCTGTTCTGGCTTCACTCTCTAACAGACTCTCTCTTCTTTGGGCTCTAGAAGCTTCAGCTGTTACCATGGACATTACAGTTCAGCAGCTGTTCATTTCTCCCAGTGCCCATTAATAATCCTCCCACCAAAAATCTTTGATTGGCCCTCCCCAGGTCACGTGCCTACCGTGAACTAATCACTGGAGCCAAGGATATAGGATGGTTGGTCACCCTGGTTACACCCTGTGGTGGTGGTGGTGGTGAATGACAGTCTCACCAAAATCCCAGAAGGAAGAAAGGCAAGGAAGGCAAGAGAGTAAGCAACTTCACCCTACAAACATATTGGGGTCTGCCTATCTTGAGCCTTCACATCTGTCCCCAATTTCTCTCTTCATTTTGCTTCTATTTCTTGATGTGGAATTCTGAGCTGGCTATTGTATTGGGACTCAGAAACACCCATCTAGTTCTGCCATGTCCACCAGTGATCTTGGAGATCTCAGAGGGAGATATTGGCCTACAAATCAGTAGAGAAACACTTTATTTTGAGCCCCTCCAGAGCAAGTGTGTTCAGTAGTCCTAAACCTCTGAGTGGAGCGTTGTACGTAGGCTGGTGTAAGGACTTTTGCTAGGCAGGAATTACAACCACCCCATCAGAGCTGTTTGCATGGAATTTCTCTTTCTCAGAATTACATCATCCAGAATGGCATTCCAGAACATGGTCTTTATCACTAGTATAATGAAACTGATAAAACTTAATGTTCTATTCCGAAAATATAATGGGATTTATTTGTAGGCCTTTTATCCACTCCCCATATAATAAATCATTTTCACTGAATGCTTTTCCTAACTCCTCCCTCTTATCCTGGGTCTGCTGTGAAGATGGTCCATTTTTCTGCTGACATCATTGAGAAAACACAGAAAGGGAAGAGAAAAAGAGGGGTGGGTGGGGTTTTGCGGTTGATGCCATATAGCCAGGTGTTAAAGGCACCTTACATCCTACCCTTGAGCAGGACAGCAGGACAGCAGGACAGCAGGACTGGGGAAGGGGAAATTCTTTTAGCCAGGAGTCCTGTTGTTGAACTACCGTTTCATCATGCCTTCCCCCAGGAATACAATGAGTTTTGCGTGTATGGAGGGCTTCACTCTGCCCTTAGCTTTTACTGGTTTCTTTAGTAAATCAGGGACATCGATTGCTGTATAGACATGGCAAGGCATGGAGGCATTTTGTATGTAACACTTGTCCCTTTTGTTTTCTGAGAAACTGTATGTATTGCTCTAAAGTTAAATAGGTTGGAACCTTTATTAATGCTTTTAGGCAGCCTTCTCTCTTCTAGTTTAAAACAGATAAATTTGAAGCTAAATTCAAGATTCTCTTCCCTTCCCCTTCTCTTTTCTTTGCTCTTTTCCTCGGGATCTAGATTTCTAGGGGCTGGAGTGTTTTCCTGGCATTTGGGGAAAGAGAATTTGTCTCATCTTCCAGTTGGGATTTCTCATCCTCACTTTGCTCTCCAGCTCAAGGCTGCCCACCCAGCACCTCTTTTATGGTGTTCCCTGACCTACATGCAGGTGCCCTGATTCTTCCAAGCTCTGTTCCCTACTCTCCTGAGGAGCTCCAGTGACTTTTCCAAGATGTTCTCACTCCCACCCAAAGCCAAAGGAGTCATGATGGGGACTAAGGTCTGAATGTTTGTGTCCCATTTAATAAATAAATAAATAAACATATTCACTTAACAAAATGAATATGTTAAAACCTAATCCTCAGTGGAGTAGAATTAAGCGGTGGGGCCTTTGGGAGGTTCTGCCTTCATCAATAGTCTAAGAGATCCCAGAGAGATCCTTCACCTGTTCCACCAACTGAGGGTAAAAGGAGAAGATGAAAGTCTATGAACCAGGAAGCAGGCCCTTACCAAACACCAAATCTGCCAGCGCCTTGATCTTGGACTCCCTGAAAATGGTAAGAAACAAATCTCTGTTGTTCGAAGCTGTCCTGCTGATGGTGTTTTGTTACAGCAGCCCACACGGACTCTGACAGTGAAGGTGGCATGAGAGGTTGTCAATCTTTCTCTGGCTAAATAGACCACCTTGTGGTTTATTTTACTCCCAGATAACTCCAAAATCATGTGGAAGCCCTTCTTAGGGGAACCCAATATAGGCCTCTCTGATACGGAGTTCTCACATCCATGGGGGTCTCTATTTGGCACCTTCTCCTGATGGCTCAGAGTTTTCAACCCTTGGGAAACTATAGAAGACACTCTCAATCAGTTCTCTTGATGTTTCTCACTGTCCCCACTTCTCCTGTAGCCTGAGCACACACCCCACAGCCTGGTCACTCCATGACTTGGAGGAAAGGTTCTCAAATGTGGGTGTGTGTCCCCTGGAGAGCTCATTACAACACAGGTTGCTGGCTCCCACCCTGTTTCTGATTCAGTAGCTGTGCTCAGCAGGACGATGGTCTTAGATATGACTTGGGTCTACATCCTCAACCAAATTTTATGTCAAATTGTATTCTCCGGTGTTGGAGGAGGGACCTGGTCGGAGGTGATTTGATTATGGGAGTGGATGTCCTCTTTGGTGCTGTTCTAGTGATAGTGAGTGAGTTATTGTGAGATCTGGTTGTTTAAAGAGTGTGTAGCGCCTCCACACTGCTCTCCCTCCTGCTCGGGCCAGGTGAAGATGTGCCTGCTTCCCCTTTATCTTCTGCCATGATTGTAAGTTTCCTGAGGCCTCCCTATCCATGCTTCCTGTACAGCCTGTGAAACCATGAGCCAATGAAACCTCTTTTCTTTATAAATTACCCGGACTCAGGTATTTCTTTATAGCAGTGTGAAAATGGACTAATACAGTCCTTAACAATGATAACGGTGAATGAATCCTCAAAGCCTGAGAATGTGTTATCTTACACGGCAAAGGACTTTGCAGTTGTGATTAAATTAAGGATCTTGAGATTGAGAGATTCCCCTGGACTATCTGGGTAGGCTCAATATAATCAGGACGGCCTTATGAGTGGGAGGCAGGAGAGTCCATCAGAGAAGAGGTGACAATGGAAGAGGAGATTGGAGTGGTGCTGCCATAAGCAAAGGAATGCAGGCCTTTGGATGCTGGAAAAGGCAGCAGATGGATTCTCTCCTGGAGTCTCCAGAATGAACACAGCTCTGCTGACCACTTGATTCTAGCATTGTAAGACCCATTTCAGAATTCTGACCTCCAGAACTGTGAGGTCATATACCTTTATGCTGCTTTGAACTGCTACATATGTGGTAATTTGTTACAGCAGCCATAGGAACATAATACAGATTTGGGGTATCCCCTGAGAATCTGCATTTCTAATACAGTCTTGGGCAATGCTAATGCTTCAGGTCCAGGGATCACTCTTTGAGGATCGTTGGCTTTTAGGGAAGCACACTATCCTCAGAGCTCTCCCAAACTTTGGACTACAAGCTTAACAAGTTGCTTGTTCTCTGAACAACCCTGGAGTCATGCAAATAGAAGTGTTGGCTTCAACAACACTTATCCCCAGAAAGTGCCTATTAGGGACATCAACACTTAGACTAATTTTTTTTCTTTCTATTCTGCTCTGAAGCAATGGTGGAGAGCCACTGGGCTGCCAGTATGGCTATCCATTAAAAATATATCATGTTAGTATTTTATAAGTATTTATCTTACTATATGGCTATTTATTATTTTATCTGGGAGAAAACTGCAGAGCACTGTCATAGTATATTCCGTCATGAAATCACCAAGGAAAATAGAAAAAGGGCCCCACATTCTAGAAAGGAAATGGAACAGAGAGTTTTGCAGTGAGCAGGGTGTTCTTGTTTTCTTTATGCACCCTCTGCTCACCAACTCCTTCCCTTTTGTCACACCCAACTGACCTTGGCCATACCTCTGTCATCATTTGACATGGTTCCCTTCCACTAAGCTCTTCCAGGTGATAAAACTGGCTTTTCCATCCCAGTATGCTCAGATGGGGGAAACGTAGTAACAGTGGTGGTTACTGTGGACACTAAACCGGTCCACATTCCCTGGATCTGCCAAGAAGTCTCCAGGGTTCTGTTTGAGATGGGAGACCTCATCTATCATCTCCAGAACTCCTGGTAGAGGAAGAAAGAGAACGAAGCTCTGATAATTTACAGTGAATCCAATGCCTTGGTTGCAGTTACGGAATATCAATGCACAGTGAGGAAGACGTTGAGGATCCACTGGACTGCTGCCCTTGCCATTTCTGCCTCCTCGCTCCCTTCCCTCTCTCTTTCTCTTCCGCTTCTCTTGGCAGGCAGGGGAGTCCAACCCAGGATTGGAATGCTGGTTCTGCATTTTGCTAGCGTGTGACAAGAAACCTCTCTGATTATATTAAGTAGGGGCAAAGATACCCACTTCAATTCTCTGATGAGAACTAGATGAAGGAATATCTGTAATGTATCTGTTGCATAGTAGGGACACAATTAACACTCTCCATAAGGCTGTTGCTAATCTCCAGCCTTCTCACTACAAAGTAGTATTCAATCAAAACATTTCACAGAGAATGCAGGGTAGGAAAAAACTTTAATGAGAAACCCACATTTTCCTTTTCATTCCAAGACTATGACATTCCCACTGCTTTAAGTTCTTCCACTGCCTAGGTGGCCTTCTTCTCATAGTTAGGCATGCTTAGAGCTCTGGGCATGGGCCCATTTTTGCCAACATTTCTTTCGGTAAGGTAATCATATATGCCAGCAGGCAGAAAGGAAGCAAAGCAGACCCACATGTAAGCGGCTTTCCCTGGTGTGTAAAAGGTAAAGGGGCTCTTCGCGGA
This sequence comes from Leontopithecus rosalia, assembly GCA_028533165.1. Lineage (NCBI taxonomy): Eukaryota > Metazoa > Chordata > Mammalia > Primates > Cebidae > Leontopithecus > Leontopithecus rosalia. The sequence continues at coordinate 7,401,341 of CM052654.1, forward strand.
GATAGCATGCTGGATGTCCCGCAGCACCGGCGAGAAGTCCGTGCTGGCCCTCGAGTTGATGAGGTCGAGGAAATTCCGCTGTGCTAGTATGTAGTCCTGGCCATAGTCTTCCTGTACCTCATGGGGGAGTTGTTCCAGAATGTTCTTCTCCAGCTTTTCCCACTTGTCACTTGTGCCTGCAATACCTGGGGTGAAAGGAAAGAGTCAGGTCCTGGGAAGGCCAAGTAAGTCAGGGAGCAGATGCTCATCTCTGTTGGGAAGGACAGGCCTTTGTAAATGCCTTTTATTTGTATGTATGTATGTATTTATTTATTTTTGTGAGACAGAGTCTTGCTCTGTCATCCAGGGTGGAGTGCAGTGGTGCGATCTCAGCTCAGTGCAACCTCTGCCTCAAAAGTTCAAGCAATTCTCCTGCCTCAGCCTCCCGAGTAGTGGGGATAACAGGCAATCACTACTACGCCTGGCTGATATTTGTATTTTTAGTAGAGATGGAGTTTCACCATATTGGTCAGGCCGGTATGGAACTCCTCACCTCAAATGATCGCCCTGCCTTGGCCTCCCAATGTGCTGGAATTATAGGCATGAACCACTGCACCTGGCCTGCAAATGCCTTTTAAAATATATGCTTTATAATGGCATTTATGATTTCTAACCCCACATACAGAAAAGTGCACACGTGATTGGGATTTTCCAAACTGATAGCCCATGTGACCAGCAAATAGATCAAGGAACAAAACAGGGCTGGGCACAGTGGCTCATACACTTTGGGAGGCCCAGGAAGGAGGATCACTTGAGCCTAGGAGTTCAAAATCAGCCTGGGCAACAAACATAGTGAGATCCCATCTCTAAAATATATATATGTACATATACACAGAAATTTAGCTGGAAACAATGGTGTTCCCCTATAGGCCCAACTATTCACAGACTGAGGTGCGAGGACCCCTTGAGCCTACAGGTTGGAGGATGCAGTGAGCTATTATATGATTGCACCACTGCACTCTAGCCTGGGCAACAGAGCTAGACTCCAATTTTAAGAAAAGAAAAAGGAAATTAAAAAAAAACAAAAACGGGACAGGACCAGCCTTTAAAGTCTCTCCTCTCAGCCCCCTTCTCAGAAACCACTGTCCTGATGAACAGGATAGATTCATTTTGCCTGGTTTTGAACATTATATAAACGGAATCATGTGAATAGTACTCATTCTTTTGCATCAGCTTCTTTATTCAACATTTTGTTTGTGAGAGTCATCCATGCACTGTGTGTTCATTCTCCTTTCGGCTAAGTATTCAATTGTGTAAATATGCCATGAATTATTTATCCACTATACCGTGATGGGCACTGGCTTGTTTTCAGCTGGGCTTTTACAAGTGCTGCTGCCACAAACACTGATGTATTTGGGTGGCTATCACACATATAATATATTATGTAATGTCTATAATATATATTCTATATAATATTGTATATACACATTCACATATAATTTTTTAAAAAATATAGAAGTAATCCCTACCTCTATATTTAAAATTAGATACAGGATTTTAGGCTGGGCATAGTAGCTCATGCCTGTAATCCCAGCACTTTGGGAGGCCCATGTGCATGGATCACTTGAGGTCAGGAGTTCAAGACCAGCCTGGCCAACATGACAAAACCCTGTGACAACTAAAAAATATAAAGGTTAGCTGGGCATGGTGATGGGTACCTGTAATCCCAGGTACTTGGGAGGCTGAGGCAAGAAGAATTGCTTGAACCCGGGGGGCAGAGGTTTCAGTGAGTTGAGATTGTACCACTGCACTCCAGCCTGGGTGACAGAGCAAGACTCCATCTCAAAAAAAAGTAAAAATAGGGCCGGGCACGGTGGCTCACGCCTGTAATCCCAGTACTTTGGGAGGCCGAGGTGGGTGGATCACAAGGTCAAGAGATCGAGACCATCCTGGTCAACATGGTGAAACCCTGTCTCTACTAAAAATACAAAAAAATTAGCTGGGCATGGTGGCATGTGCCTGTAATCTCAGCTACTCAGGAGGCTGAGGCAGGAAAATTGCCTGAACCCAGGAGGCGGAGGTTGCGGTGAGCCGAGATGGCGCCATTGCACTCCAGCCTGGGTAACAAGAGCGAAACTCTGTCTCAAAAAAAAAAGTAAAAATAAAAATACAGGATTTTAAATATTGAATCTATTTAATAGATACACTTTTCATTTATGTTTTTAAAATAGATATGAAATGTAATTTTAATATAATTTACACATATATTTAAATTTAATATACACGTTGTATATGATTAAGTATAAATGTATTTTTAAAATAAAGGCAATATCTACTTATTATATAAAATTAAATATTATATATTTACTTTAACATATAGCAGCTGTGCCTGCTCATTATACAAAGGGAATGATAAGGAGATGTGCATATTTTAAAAATTAATGTCTGCTAAGGTAACTAACAGTTTTGTGTTCTCTTCTACATCCCTTCCTTGTTCATATAAATGTACGTACACATAGAATTTTGTTTAATTTTTTTTGACCAGGAAATAACAAAAACAAGAAAGATTATACTATTTCTATTTTCCGTGAATTTTTTTTTTGGCTTAGTAGTAAATCACAGACCTCCCTTCTTGTCATTGTCTCTAGATTAAACCAAAGCAACAGAATTTCCCATCGAACAGCTTTAGCCAACCACTTCCCGAGCCAGTGACCTTCCAGTTTTTCCTATAGGTTTCAGCGTTACAGGCACTGCTACAGTAAATAGACTTTCACAACCTGTTTGTTCTGGCTTTAATTCTGTAGGCAAGAGTCCTCAAAGTGCCGCCTGGTCAAAGGCATATTCATTCTGAATTTTATTAGCTACTGCCAGATGATTTTCCAGAAAGGTTGCAATCTCCCACGCTCCCTCCTGCAAAGGGCTTGTTTGCTCAGATAGCTGTGGGGATGAGCCCTTGCTAGCCTGGGTGACTGCTGGATATCAGGACTGCGGAGAAGGAGGGGTGCTCCCTTGGAAATGTAGGCCAGTGCAATCCAATTATAGTCATGAAAATGCAGCCGGGCGCGGTGGCTCTCGCCTATAATCCGAGCACTTTTGGAGGCCGAGGCGGGTGGATCACAAGGTCAAGAGATCGAGACCATCCTGGTCAACATGGTGAAACCCCGTCTCTACTAAAAATACAAAAATTAGCTGGGCATGGTGGCTTGCACCTGTAGTCCCAGCTACTTGGGAGACTGAGGCAGGATAATTGCTTGAACCCAGGAGGCGGAGGTTGCGGTAATCCAAGATTGCGCCATTGCACTCCAGCCTGGGGAACAAGAGCGAAACTTCGTCCCCCCTCCAAAAAAAAAGAAAATGCAAACAAAGTTTCAATTGCTCCTTTCTTTTCAGGAAGGCACATACCATGCTTAAAGAAATAATTATCCTGACAATTCCTCTGGAGGCTTCTAGGTCCTGAAAAACATGTTTGCGTGAGCTACTATTCCTCCTGCTACCTATCCCCTGTCCCTGTCTCACAGGCTGGGGGTTCCTTTTCCTTTCTACCTCCTCATTCTTTAAACACTTCATGGACTTTCTGGCCAGTCTTGTGGGTACCCTATCCAGAGTCCCCAAAGCTTTCTTTGTGAGTGACATAGGTATCAGTCTTTTGCCATCAGTCCATCATCATCTGCCACTTTTGACACAATCGTCCCACCCATCCATTCCGTGCCACTTTGGTGCTACACACAATGAAGTTACTGCTATGACCTGGATGGAAATCCCATCCCTGCCTCCTGTCAGCTCTATGGCTTTGAAACTTCCTTAACTTTGCTGAGCCCCCGCCCCCATTCTCACTGCAAGATGGGACTATTATGATGCCTACTTCATAGGTGGGGATTACAAGAGATCATGCACATAAAGCACTTAAAATATGCTAAGCATGTAGTATTATTTAGCTATCTTTATTGCAGGCCAAAAAAATCGGGAATGTCTCTTAGAATGTCTTCAGAAGCTCCTTGTCTGTGTCCCTAAAGATTCCTTTTCTTGGCCAGGCACGGTGGCTCACACCTGTAATCCCAATACTAAAAACTGAGGCGGACAGATCACGAGGCCAGGAGATCTAAACCATCCTGGCTAACACCGTGAACCACCGTCTCTACTAAAAATACAAAAAAGGTTAGCCAAGCATCATGGCACATGCCAGTAGTCCCAGCTACTCAGGAGGCTGAAACAGGAGAATTGCATGAACCTGGGAGGTGGATGTTGCAGTGAGCTAAGATCATGCCGCTGCACTCCAGCCTGGGCAACAGAGCAAGACTCCATCTCAAAAAAAAAAAAAAAAAAGATTTCTTTTCCAAATAAATATAAGTATGTCATTCTCCAAACATGAGTTCTCTGCCTTCTGCTCTTGGGTTTCTTGCCTTCAGAGAGCTCATCAGTTAGCTTTAAACTGGGGGCAGCCTGATATAAAAGGAAGAACCCAGGCACTGCATCTTAGGATCTGATCTCAAATTCCCAACCATCGTGTCCATGGTGTACCAGATCCCCACCCTAGGGCATGTTATGCACCCCAGCGCAGCACTATCACCTGGAGAATAATGTGAGACCTGCTCCTCTAAGTTGTGGTGATTGGAGTATACGTAGAAAGGGTGGAGGTGTAAATCAGAGCACTATTTTAGAAAACAGATTGGTATGATTCAGTAAAGCCGAAGACAGGAAAACTCTATGATCTAGTTATTCTTGCAGAGGCATTCCAACCAGAGTGACTCCACTCTGAATAGGGGCTGGGTAAAATGAAAATGAGACCTTTTGGGCTGCATTCCCGGGAGCTTAGGCATTCTTAAGATCACAGAATTAGACAGGAGGTTGGCAGGATTGGTATCACAAGATACAAGTCATAATAACCCTGCTGATAAAACAGGGTGCAGTAAAAAAGCCGCCAAAACCCACCAAAATCAAGATGGCAACAACAGTGATCGCTGGTCATCCTCACTGTTCGTTATATGCTACTTATAATGCATTAGCATGCTAAAAGACACTCCCACCAGCACCATGGCAGTTTACAAATGCTGTGGCAACATCCAGAAGTTACTCCGTATTGCCTAAAAGGAGGAGGTACCCACAGTTTCAAGTCATCCCTTCCACTTTCCCAGAAAATTCATGAATAATCCACTCCACCCTTGTCTAGAATATAATCAAGAAATAAATATAAGTATACTCAGTCAAGCAGTCCATGCTGCTGCTCTGCCTAAGAAGTAGCCATTCTTTTATTGCTTTACTTTCTTAATAAACTTGCTTTCAAGGCCAGGCGCAGTAGCTCACGCCTGTAATCCCAGCACTTTGGGAGGCCAAGGCAAGCAGATCATGATGTCAAGAGATCGAGAATATCTGAGCCAACATGATGAAACCCCATCTCTATTAAAAATACAAAAATTAGTTGGGCATGGTGGTGCGTCCCTGTAGTCCTAGCTACTCAGGAGGCTGAGACAGGAGAACTGCTTGAAGTCCAGAGGCGGAGGTTGCAGTGAGCCAAGATCATGCCACTGCACTCCAGCCTGGTGACAGAGTGAGACTCTGTCTCAATATATATATATATGTATATATATACATATATATATATATATATATGTATATATATACATATATATGTATATATATATATATATATGTACATATATATATAAACTTACTTTCACTTTACTCTGTGGACTCACCCCAAATTCTTTCTCATGCAAGATCCAAAAACCCTCTCTTGCGTTCAGGATCAGGACCCTTTCTGGTAACAATTTCACTCTGGAGCGTGTGTCATAGGAAAATCAAGCACACAAAAACTGAAGTACATGTGCTAGAAAGTTCATAGCTGCATTGTTCACACACGTTCAAACTAGGAGGGACTCAAACATCCCAGCAATAGTAGAAAAATTGTAGCATATTCACAAAATACTTCACAGCAATGAAATGAGTGGACTACAGCTACACACAATGTAGATAAATTGCTGAATCAGAATGTTGAGTGAAGGAGGCAAGAAAGAAAGGGATACATACTTATTGATTCCATTCAAAGTGCAAAAGGAGTTAAAGTCAAATGCTATTGATTGGGATGGATGTAACACTGCAAAGAAAAGCAAATGAATGATCATTACAAAAAGTAAGAGGTGTCCCTATTGGGAGGTTGAGAGGGCTGTGATGGTAGAGGATCATATAGGGGCTTCTGGGTGTTGGTAATGTTTTATGTGTTTTGATCTGGGTGTTAAATACAGGAGTGTTTAAAATAATTTGTTGAACTATGTGTGTATAGTGCTTTTTTCTATATATATATTTCTTGATTTTAAAAAATCAGATCAACATCAGTAGAGAGTGTATGGAAAGTGAGGAGCCCATCACCTGGTAAGAACAGCTCCCCAGAAATACTATGCATAGCGACTATACTGAATCTCCAGAGCCATAACTTAACTGCAGGGTTGCTCCCTCGTCCAAATAGAATTTTACATCTGCGTGTTGGAATTCTCTTTGGGCTGTGTCACTAAACCCTCAATCCTCCTGCCAGGTTTACCTTTTCCCTCTTCCACTAGCTCTTAACCAGCTTTCCTCTCTCTGTATCCCAGTCTCTCAGTCCACCCAGCGCATTTGGCTTTACCTCTGACCCATGTCTCTTCTCCATCACCTCCCCACAATTCTCCTCCCCACCCAGGGAGTCCCCAAGTTGGAAACCCCTCTCAAGACTTCATCTCCTGTGTATTTCTATTGCCCCGGTCCTGCCTCTCATCCTGGTGACCCATATTCCTTTCTCTGGGTCTCCGTCCCTTTCTCTGAGTCCTGTGCCCACCCCCCACAACCTTAGGAGGTTCTCAGCTATTGAGTGTTTCAAGCCAAAATTTCAATATTCTGTATAGATTTTATCTTTTGCATTTGGGTTAACATTCGAACCTTTAGGGTTTGTTCTTTAGTGTGTTTAGCGCTACCTACCAGTTTGCGGTCATTTATTAGACATACTTTCTACGTCTTCACTTAAGTCACCAATTAAATGTTTGACGGCCCAGAATGAAAGCCAGAGCCTTCGGGTAGGCTGCCTCTGCCCAGAGTTCGGATATTCAGGGAGGGGAGAGGAGAGAATATCCATCTCTTCTTGGGGTGGAGGGAAGGTGGGTCATATTCTTCAGAGGGAAGGAGAAAAATACTGTTTCTGAAATATGAAGAAACTGGGAAAGAAATCTTAGCCAATGGGAACAAAAGACTAATAAATGTCACTCTGAGTATCTGGTCAAACTTTTAGATGAAAATAAGCTCTTGATCTAAATAAAGAAACCTGGCATGAAAATAATGGATTATATTTTGTTAGACAGGTTTGGGTGGGGCAATGAAAATAATCAAAATTGGTGAGAGTCAATTAGCGACCATTTTTGAGCTGTACTTCCACAGACCAAATACAACCCTACCATCAAGGGAGGGAGTATGAGTGCTCAGAGCAGGCACCAGGGACCAGGGTTCTAAACCAGTGGGCCTCTGCTTGCTTATGACTTAGGGAGCCACTGCAATTCCTTTGTTAAAGGAAGCAGGGATGACACCGTACATGGAGAGCGGAGAGCCTGGCACTTAGAAGAGGCCCACCCATCCCAAGTGGACACTGAGAGCTGGAGAACTCTGGACACATGACAACCTCATCCAAACTCCTGCACTAAGAGGCTTAACCAAACCCCAGCACAGTTTCTAGCAGTGTGAGGCCCTGTCCCTTGGATGACATCAGCCGCTCACTAAAATGCCTGCCTAAAGAAGGCTCAACCTTACCAGAAAAATTTACTATTTGTTCTAGCCAACACATCCCTGAGAAGTCCCTGACTTCCCTTTCCTGAAATACTTACTAAAAAGACTTTAAATTGTAAATATATAGCTCTTGCAACGCAGAAGCTTTTTTCTCCAGGACCTGAGAGCCATTCCTTCGGAACTGAATCATCATGAAGGATCAGACCTCTCAGTCTCTGTGGGAAGAAAGAATCTGGACTTCTTTGATTGTCAAGTAGCAGACACAGCTGAACCCCCTGTATAAACACTGACAGACCCTTGTATCTTTTCACTTATCTGACTTACTGAGCCCCGCTCTCCCTTTTCGTTCATTCTTCTTTTAAAATGTTTAAATTGCCTTTGCACAAATCAGAATGTACCTTAGCTCTTTCCCTACTGTCAGCAGTTACTGAATCAAGCCTGTTTTCACCACTTTAACTGATGTCTGGCTGTGTTCATCTCTGACAACATTGAGGGGTTCCATGTGTGCTCTGCCAGACCAAGAGGACCTTCAGGGTTCCTTCCAGGATGAACATCACAGGGTTCTTGGGCTCAGAAACCTACTCGTTCGGAAGCCTCCAGGTTGGATGGAAACAACTTTAACTCCCCACTTGGAAAGCTCAATTCTCATAACTGATGAGAACATGGTCACAGCCGCCTTTGTTGAGCCGTAAGATGCCAGCTTCGCCATTGGGGCCCCTCCTGTGGGAAAAATGAGAGAAAAAGAAGTCGAGTTAGATATATTCATTTGCTCATCCAATAAATATTTAATCAGCATCTACCGTATGCTAGGAGCTGGTATCAGTGACTCAGGCAGACAAAGGCAGACAAGGGCCCCTGTGCCCAGGTGAGCAATGTTCTCGCTCATTCCCACAGTGTGGCTTCATTTGCTTCTGCCTTCCTTGGCACCCCATTGCAGCTGGTATGACAACAAACCAAGTCAAAAGGATCAATCTTGCCCAACTCCTAAGCAAAATGTAATTTAGGGCCGGGCGCAGTGTCTTATACCTGTAATCTCAACTCTTTGGGAAGCCGAGGTGAGCAGATCACCTGAGGTCAGGAGTTCAAGACCAACCCGGCCAACATGGTTAAACTCTGTCTCTACTAAACATACAAAAATTAGCCAAGCATGGTAGCGCATGCCTGTAATCCCAGCTACATGGGAGGCTGAGACATAAGAATAGCTTGGACCCCAGGAGGCAGAGGTTGCAATGAGCTGGGATCACACCACTGCACTCCAGCCTGGTAATAGAGTGAAACTTCGTCTCAAAAAACAAACAAAAAATTGATTTAGGTAAGATGAAGAGCATCCACCCACCAGGCCCTGATCTTCTATCCTGATCAACCTACCTTCTGAGGTTCCTGGTGAATATATCTTTTAGAGGGGAGGAGGGTTCACTATTCAACCCACTACAGCACCTATAATCAAATGGATTGGGCTCCAACTAGGAATGACGCATATGATGGGGAATGGTGGGGCATTTCTGTAAGAGGGTGTGAGAAAAGATATATTCTAGGGCTAGGGCAGATGTTCTGTATCCCACCTAAATCACATTTAGCTTAGAACCTGGTGAGATTCAGCCTTAAACTGAGTTGGTCACTGAACCAGCTGTAAGGAAGTAATGGAAGGCAAGATAAAAGGAAGCCAGGAAAGAGGGTGATCTACTTGAAATAACAGTCTGTGCAGATGTAACTGAGGCAAGGATTTCTAGATAAGATCATCCTGGATTAGGATGTGCCCTGAATCTAATTAATGATGGGTGTCATCAGAGACAGAAAAAGAGAAGACACAAGGAAGAAGGCCACATGAAGATGGAAGCAGAGATTGGAGTTATGTTGCACAAGTCAAGAACACCTGGGGCCACCAGAAGCTGGAAGAGGCAAGGATGGACTCTTTCCCAGAGCCTTGAGAAGATGCACAGCCCTGCTAACGCTTGGTTTAGACATCTGACCTCCAGAACTATGAAAGAATAATTTCCAGATGTTTTAGACCACTCCGTTTGTGGTAATTTGTTACAGCTGCCCTAGAAAATGAATTGAGTTGCATTCCTGGTGGTCTTCTGCAGGAAGACACTGACATTATGAAGGGGTGAAGGCAGTGAGGGCTCACAGTGCCTCAAGGAATCTCACAGGAAGACTAGACCTGTAACAACAGGGCTCCCAGTCTTGGCAAAGATTTCCCAGGTCAAAGAAGCATCCACTGGGTGCATGAATAAGCAAACTGGCCCAGCCATGTGATGGAACACCAGTCCACCATCAGAGGGAATGAACCTGATATATGCAGCAACATGGATGTCTCAAAACAATTATGGGCAGTGAGAGAGCCAAACCAAAAAGGGCATGTACTTTTTGGTATAATTCCCTTTATGTAGAGTTCTAGGAAATGCAAATTAATCTCTAGTGAAACAGATCAGTGGTTACTTGAAGGGTGGGGGTGCTATGAACACCATGCCCACCCCCATCAAAATTCATATTCTGAAGCCCTAACCCCTAGTGTGATGGTATTTGGAGATTGAGCCTTTGGGAAGTAATTAAGTCATGAGGATGGAGCCCTCAGGATGAGAGGGATTAGTGCCCTTTTAAGAAGAGACACCGGAGAGCTTATTTATTCTCTCTCTGTACCACATGAGCATACAGTGAGAAGATGGCCATCTGCAAGCCAGGAAGACAGTCTTCACCAGAACCTGACCATGCCAGCACCCTGATCTTGGACTTCCAGTCTCCAGAACTTTGAGAAATAAATTTTGGTTGTTTAAATTACCCAATCCATGCTATTTGTTATGGCAGCCCCAGCAAATTAATATGGGGGAGGGTGCAGGGAAGGATTAGAAAGGGGGACAAGGAAGCTTTGGAGAATGATGAGCATATATACTGTCTAGACTGTGGTGATGCTTTTATGGGTGTGTGTGTGTGTGTGTGTGTGTGTGTGTGTGTATGTCTAAACTTATTAAATTGTATACTTTAAATTTGAGGAGTTTAGTGTATGTCAGTTATATCTCATTTTTTAAAACTAAAAAAAAAGAAGCCACTCTACTTCAAGAGACCATGAATATCTCAGCAAAACCCAGGGATGACTTCAGGAGTATTTTTCTCTGCCTTAAACCCCCAGGACGTTTGCATGACTGTTCAGGGGCAGGAGAAGGAACTCAGGGTCCCTTGGTCTTATCTTTCCATGCACCCTGGTTTCACCAGCTCTTAATCCATGGTAAGTTTCAACAAACCAAACATAGCTCTAGTTTTGCATATGTACTCGTCTTTGTTCTCTTGATGCCAGCGTTTTGCAATTAATCCCTTTTCCTTGCCAAAGTCTCTTTTATTCTTCTACCTCAGCATGTTTTATCCATGAATAGCTTCTTAGCCATGATTATCTTGCCCGAGCCCTGTCTCCACCCAAAAAGTAAAGTTATACGGGTAGGTAGCTACAATCATACCGCTGCACTCCAACCTGGGCAACAGAGGGCTACCTGTTTTAGAGGGGTTTATTTTCAACCCTTCTTATTCAAGTATAGCATGCAATTGTACACAGGTGTGTACTCTGTGATTTCTGGAGGAAAACTGGCCCAAAAAAGGTTTTAGACCTCAAACAGAATGCTTTTCCAACTGCCCTTTGTGCAATCAGAGTTGTTTCCCACTTCCTCTAATCCTGGTTTTAAAATATAAAAAACAAAAACAAAACCAAAAACCCATCTTGATGTGGCAGACAACTATGATTACCATCTCTCATTAGAGAGGTCCCTTTTCCTCGGGTACTTGCTATATACCAGTAACTGTGCTATGCACTCAGAACCCACAGTGCATTTACGTTAGCAGCCAAGATCAGAGGTTTTCAACTGGGGGTGATTTTGCATCCCAATGATCATGGGAAATATCTGAACATGTGTCACAACTAGGGGTGGGTGCTACTATTATCTAATGGGTCAAGGACAGAGGTTGTTAAACACCCATAATGCATGGGACAGTCCCTCTGCAGAAAGAATTCTCCCCCACCAAAAGGCAAATAGTGCCAAGTCTGAGAAATATTACCCTGGACTCAGGTGCTACATGACCCTCATTTGAAGATAGAGGCAGACAAGATGACCTGGGTCAGGTCACCTGGCTAATGACCCAAGATCAAGATTCAAGCCACAATGACACAAAATCTCTGAGGCCTGAGTCATTTTAGAGGGTCTTGTTTTCAAGCATAGCATGCAATTGCACACAAGTATTTGTGCAGACATTTCTGAAGAGGAAAACTGGCCAGGAGGTGCTTTTAGGCCTCTCAAACAGTAAGATTTTCCAACTGCCCTTTATACCATAGAGTTGCCTCCCAGTGCTTTGGATCCTTGGTTAAATATTTATCCAACTGCCTTGCTGCGATTTGGGTTAAAGAGCTATGCTGTTTGTGTGGGAAGGATGGTCAACATGTTGTTACAGTGGGGAAAGTCTCCTGCAGTAGATGTGATCAAATCTGGAGAGAATGATCTGTTGGGGTCATCTACTCAAGTGCTAGTGAATGACAGGGCAGAGGATGAAGGGTAATTCGGTGTCAGAGTCAGAGGCAGTGAGCAGCTGGCAGGATAAGAAGGCACAAGCACACAGACTGTCAGCTGCTCCCCCAGACCCTCACGGGGGATGGCTTTTGGGTCGCAAATGCTACTGGACCATTCACTGCATGCCAAGCGCAAGGCTGATGCTTAAACACGTGTTATTTCATCTCATCTCTCCACGGCCCCCAGAGGAAACAATTACAATTATCGTTGTCTTCTAATGAGGAAGCTGCAACTCAGAGGTTCACAACTGTGCCCAACGTCATGCAGTTGTCATTGGTAGAGACAGGATTAAAACCCAGGCAGTCTGTCTTCATTCTGCTTGCCTGGCATCCTAGAAGATTCTTCCCTGTATACCTATATGATGCCTCACTCTTTCGTGTTCCCTTCTTCAGGGATGGAAGATGTAGGAGGGAAGGACATTGGAGGGGAGGACATGGCTGACTCTAGATGGCATTTCTTAGAGAAGAACTTAAAGAAGAAATGTTTCTCCCCATGCCAGTCCTGAAACTTCTCACCCTTAGGAGTGTATTTAGAAGACATGGGTTGTGTTGACTTTATTCCCACGTGAGGATGGGAGTTAGGTTGGAACAAGCATCTAACAGTGGAGCTAGTAGAAAAAAAACAAACGGCCAAGAAGTTTCCACTGGGAAGAGCATCTTCGACCCTTCGGCTTGGTGTTTGATGTCATGGTAACATATGGTTACACTGAGTCACTGGGGGAGGAGGTGGCTTGGTGAATCCGACTAAAGTTCAGGTTCAAGTTCTACCTGATAGACCAGTCACTGAACCCTTCTGACCTTGGTTTTTATAACTGCAAAGTGAGGATAGCCACTTTACATAGGCTATTGGGATCATATACCTGAGAGCATTCAACAAATGCCCGAATTGTAATGGATGCTTCGTAATAACTCCTAATATTTATTAGGTGTCTACTATATGCCAAGCACTGTTCTGAGTGTTTTAACATCAACTCTAAATGTGTTTAATGATCACACCTGTCATAGGAGGCAGATTCTAGTATTATCCTCATGAACCTCATTTCAAAAAATGAAAACACTGAAGTGTAGAGAGTTTAAGTGACTTTCCCAAGGACACAGAAAGTGATAGAAATATTAGCTAACCTTTACAAAAAATTTACAGTGTCCACACAAAACGTTATTCAAAAAAATATCCAGAGAAGCATTATTCATAATAGCCAAAAATGGGAAAGAACCTAAATGTCCATCAGCTAATGAATGGATTTTTTAAATGTGGTGTATTCCTATGCACATTAAAAAAGCTGCAAAGACACCTACTGAGGAGGACATTTTGGAAGTTTGAACTTTCAGACGAACATCCTTTTAAGCAATGCATACGTTCCAATTCTGACTGTCTCTGCCCAAATGAGAGGCACATGGATCTTCTCATTGAGGCTGGACAGCAGGTAGACGGTCAGGGGAAGGTATGGAAATCCTGCCCGATACAGACAGCAAGGAGAGTAACAAGTGGCCAGTGGGCACAGGTAACTGAGCAGTCTTTAGCGGGAAAGCAAAGAAGCCAAACTTTAATGGGTTAATGAGGTTGTCAACAAATAGAGGCTGAAAGTCACCTGGCTTTTGAAGGAACTCAGGGGAAAAGGGGAAAAGAAGTCCTTACTGTTCAGCTCCCACTTACAATGAGGACATGAGGTGTTTGGTTTTCTGTTCCTGTGTTAGCTTGCTGAGGATGATGGTTTCCAGCTCCATCCATGTCCCTGCAAAGGACATGATCTCATTCCTTTTGCTGCCTGCATGGTACTCCATGGTATATATGTACCACATTTTCTTTATCTAGTCTATCATCGATGGGCATTTGGGTTGATTCCATGTCTTCGCTATTGTGAATAGTGCTGCAGTGAACAAACATGTGCCCCGGAACTTAAAATTAAAATTAATTTAAAAAACAAAAAATAAAGAAGTGCAGGGCACTGTCCATTAATAAAAATAATAATAACTCATACTCTTCAGGGAAGACATACTACACATGAGCAGCTATGGGAAGAACTTTATGGGGATTTTTTTTATGAAAGCCTGAGAACACCCTATGTGGTTGTATTACCTCTGCTTATTCATCCACTCTTATTGCCTCCACTTTATGGGGGCGAAAGTGGAGCTTAGAGAGGCTATAGGGCCTCAGGGTTTCCAGGAGTGTCACCCAACCAGGAAGTGGAGGGGAGAGTTCCACCCTCCTGGCTCCCAGCCCAGCTCAAAGACGAAAAGATTGAGAGCCTAAGAGGAATGATCCTTGAAGCACAGCCAGGGGCGGAATGAAAGGCCCAGGGAGAGAGCAGAGTTAGTAGAACGGAGGAAGGAGGCAAGGAAGAAGAGGAGGATGAGTGACAACAGAAGGAGAGAGAACTTAGGGAAGTTCATGTGGGAAAACTTCAGTTTGCTTGTGAGAGTTCCAGAGAGGAAGTGAATGGAGCAGACTAATCAACAGCAAACACGATTTGCAATATTTTTCTCTCCTACTCTGCATACCTCTTGCCTTCCAAGGAGGGCATATCCAATGGAAGTGTTCAGTTTATTGAGCAGCTAAGAGTAGGTGGATGTGATATGAACGTGCTGGTCATGGGGAAAGGAAGGAGGGGGAAAGACGAGGAAAGAAACAAGGGGGATTTGGGAGCCAGGAAGGACAGGGATGGGGAGGTAACCAGAGGGGAGGCGGCTGGCAACTGAAGACCTTTGGAAGGAGAGAAAAAAAACATCTAAAGGGAAATTTCATTAAATTGTGCTTTGTGGTATATAAAATCTCTAATAAAATCTGTTTTCTGGAGTCAGTCCTGCTGTTTGGGAACGTGATAAAGTGCTAAGTGTTCATTCAACATGGTGTAAAGAGTGAGGAGAAAGTGTCCACGGTGACCTGAGTTATGTAAGATTGGGAGGAATGAAGTTTAAATTTGAGGGTAAAAAAAAAGACAAATGTTTGGAATCGGTTTTTAGGTGCATGTGATTTGTTGTAAATCAGAGCTTGTTTAAGATTGGCCTGTAGAGAGAGCCAAATGAGGACTGTAAAACATGCACTTATCATTACAGCAAGTACTAATACCTTGCTAAGAAGGACATGTGCCTGGATGTCCTCCAGAAGGGCATAGAAAGCCTGGGTCAGGGTGAACCTTGATCCTTGATTTGACAGTCATTGTTGGGTATTGGAAAGGAAGGCCAGCCTCCACAAGTTTTTTCTGTGGGGAAAGAGACTAGACATGGAGGAAGGGCACGCAACCTTTAAAGAAAATGGGATAGGCCCAGAGTTATTTGATCTGATACCCAGCTCAAACCAAACACATTAGTTTCCCATGGCTGCTGTAACAAATTATGACAAACCTAGTTGCCTACACATTACAAATTTATTACGATAAAATCAAGGACTCAGCAGTGTCCTTTTTATCGTAATAAATTTGTAATGTTTAGGCAACTAGGTTTAACTCTAGGAGGCTCTAGGGGAGAACTAATTCACTTGACTTTTCCAGCTTCTAGAAGTCACCTGCATTCCTTGGTTCCTGGTCCCTTCCTCCATCTTCAAAGTCAGCTGGGTACCATCTTCCAATTTCTCTCTGTCTCTGACCCTCATGCCTCTTTCTTACAAGGACCCTTGCAATTGCATCAGATCCACCCAGATCATCCAGGATAACCTCCTCATCTCAAGATCCTTCACTCAGTCACATGTGCACAGTCCCATTTCCCACGTGAGGTAACGGGCTCACAGTTTGCAGCCTTTGGGACATGTATGTCTCTGGGGACCCACTATTCCACCTCCCAGACCAGCTGCTTACTCACAGCAGCCTGAGGTAGTTTCTTCAGGGTTATTTACTCTTCAGCAACAAATAACTGGAACAGAATCATCAATTCCAGCTCTGTTTTTCCTGGCTGGTACACAGTTCCATGATAAATCTGTGCCACCAAAATTCTTGTTATTCAGAAGGTGTCAGAGCTGGCAGACAGAAGACAATGTGGTGGGTCAGGGCAACCACGTGCCTCTTCTGGAGCCCTTATTAGTGACTGACTGCCTCTCCTTCTCCGTGCACTTTGCTTCAAAATGAAAACAACAGCAATGAACTCCCAAATAAGCATGCTTTATAAAATTGCTATTACATTAATTTTGCCAAAGATACATCAACAAGTCAGCATTACATTGAATGTTAATTTCTGTGGGTTTATTGATTATAGATAGCCTTTTAGACATACTTTGACTTTTCTAATTCTTGTATTACATTCTAGCTTTTTCTTTTCCAGCTCAAAGCCTTTCCTATTGTTTCACAAAACTCCAGTAAGTCCTAGGGAGTTCCTCATTGTGTTCTCTGCTGAATTCCCCTGTTCCTTATCAATTAAGGTGTTATGGACTGAATTGTTCTCCCCAGCCCCAAGAAAAGTTCATATGTTGCAGTACTAACCTCCAGTATCTTAGAACATGACTGTATTTGGAGACAGAACCTTCAAAAAGATGGTTATGGTTAAACGGGATCATAAGAGTCGGGCCCTAATTCAGTATGACTACAATTCTTATAAGAAAAGGAAGAGGCACCAGGGGTGCAACAGACAGAGAGATGATCAAGTCAGGACACAGCAAGAAGGTGATCATCTGAAAGCCAAGGAGAGAGGGCTCAGGAGAAACCAACTCTACCAACACCTTGGTCTTGGACTTCCAGCCTCCAGAACTGTGAGAAAAGAAATTTCTGGTTTTTTAAGACACTTTGTCTGTAGTACTTACTTATGGTAGCCCTAGCAAACTAACACAGAGGAAAATGTATCATTTAAGATCTTTGTTTTTTTTTTAATTTTTAATGTTTTGTGGTTACATAGTAGATGTTTACATTTATGAGCAACATGAGATGTTTTTATATAAGCATGCAATGCATAATAATTAGATCAGGGTAAATAGGATATCCATCACCTTAAGCATTTATCCTTTGTGTTACACACAATCTAGTTATACTCTTTTAGATATTTTTAAACATACAATTCAATTATTATTGACTATTGGGCTATCACATACTCTGTTGTGCTATTAAATACTATATCTTATTCTTTCTATTTTTTGTACCCATTAATCATTCCTACTCCTCACTTTTTAGTCCCCTCCACTACTCTTCCCAGCATCTGGTAACCATCATTCTACTCTACCTCCCTGAGTTTTAGTGCTTTAACTTTTAGCTCCCACAAATGAGTGAGGATATGAGAAGTTTGTCTTTATGCTCATTACATTATTCCATTTAACATAATGACTTCCAGTTCCATCCATGTTATTGCAAACAACAATATCTCATTCTTTTTTATGACTGCATAGTACTCCATTGTGTGAATATGTACCACATTTTCTTCATTCATTCATCTGTTGATGGACACTCAGGTTACTTCCAAATCTTGGCTATTGTAACAGTACTGCAGCACACATGGAACTGCAGATATCTCTGATATACTGATTCCCTCTCTTTTGGGTACATACACAGCAGTGTGATTGCTGGAAAATACGGCAGCTGTATTTTTAGAGCTGTTCTCCATAGCAGTTGTACTCATTTACATCCCCACCAACAGTGTACAAAGGTTATCTTTCTCCACATCCTTGCCAGCATTTGTTATTGCCTGACTTTTGGATGAAAGCCATTTTACCTGGGGTGAGATAATATCTCATTCTAGTTTTGATTTGCATTTCTCTAATGATCAATGATACTGAGCCCATTTTCATATACCTATTTGCCATTTTTATGTCTTGTCTTCTTTTGAAAAATGCCCATTCAGATCTTTTGTACATTTTAAATCACATTATTAGATTCTTTCCTATAGAGTTGTTTGAGCTTCTTATATTTTCTGATTATTAGCCCCTGTCAAATGTGTAGTTTGCAAATATTTTCTACCACTCTGTGGGTTGTCTCCTCACTTTGTTGATCGTATACTTTACTGTGGAGAAGCTTTTTAACTTTATGTGATCTCATTTGCCTGTGCTTGTTGGGTGTTACTTAAGAAATCTTTGCCAGTTGCAATGTCTTGGAGAGTTTCCCCAATGTTTTCTTACAGTATAATAGTTTCAGGTCTTAG
>CM052654.1:7419756-7432214 GCA_028533165.1 Leontopithecus rosalia
CCTTCTTTCCTTCCTTCCTTCCTTCCTTCCTTCCTTCCTTCCTTCCTTCCTTCCTTCCTTCCTTCCTTCCTTCCTTCCTTCCTCCCTCTCTCTCTCTCTCTCTCTCTCTCTCTCTCTCTCTCTCTCTCTCTCTCTCTTTTCAGGGTCTCATTCTGTCACTGAGGCTCTAGTGCAATGGTGTGGTCAAAGCTCACTGCAGCCTTTACCCCCACCGATCTCAAGTGATCCACCCACCCTAGCCTCCCCTGTAGCTGGGACTACAGGCACATGACCACGCCTGGCTATTATTTTGCAGTTTTTGTAGAGACAGGATTTTGCCATGTTGCCCAGGCTGGTTTCAAACTCCTGGGCTCAAGTGATCCACCCAGCCTCCCTGTGTTGGGATTACAGGCATGAGCCACAGCACCTGACTGAATTTTCTCATTACCATTTATTGAAGACACTGTCTTTCCCTGGTGTATGTTGTTGCCATTTGTTGAAAGTGAGTTCCCCATAGATGTGTATATTTATTTGTGGATTCTCTCCATCCTGTTCTTTTGGCTTATATGTCTGTTTTTATGCCAGTAACATACTGTCTTGGTTACTACAGCTCTGTAGCACAATTTGAAGTCAAGTAATGTGATTCTTCCAGTTTTATTCTTTTTGCTCAGTATAGCTTTGGGTCTTCTGAGTCTTTTGTGCTTCCATATAAATTTTTGGATTTCTTTTTCTATGTCTAGGAAGAATGTAATTAGTATTTGGATAGGGATTGCACTGAATCTATAGATTTCTTTGAATAGTATAGACATTTTAATAATATTGATTTTTCCAATATATGGACCTGGAATATCTTTCAATTTTTTTGTGTCCTCTTCAATTTCTTTCATCAGTATTATATAATTTTCATTGTAGAGAGTTTTCACTTCTCTGATTAGGTTAATTTCCAGATATTTCATTTTATTTATAGCTATCGTAAATGGGATTAGTTTCTTGACTTCTCTTTCAGATTGTTTGCTGTTGGCATATAGAAATGCTACTGATTTTTGTATGTTGATTTTGTATCTTGCAACTTTATTGAATTTATTTACCAGTTTTAATTGTTTTTTGATGGAGTCTTTAGGTTTTTCATCAAATATAATATTATATGATCTGCAAACAAGAATAATTCAACGTCTTCCTTTCCAACTTGGATGTTCCTTAGTTCTTTGTTTGCTTGCGTGCACTAGCCAGGACTTCCAGTATCATGTGGCATAACAGTAGTGAAAGTGAGCGTCCTTGTCATGTTCTAGATCTTACAGGAAAGGATTTCAGCTTGTTCCCATTCATCATGACACTAGCTACAGACCTATTGTATATGGCTTTTGTTATGTCGAGGGATGTTCCTTCTATGCATAGGTTTTTTTTTAATTGAAGGTTTTTATCATGAAAAGATACTGAATTTTATCAGATGATTTTTTTTGCATCAGTTGAAATGATCATATGGTTTTGTCCTTCGTTCTGTCGAGATACTGTATCACACTGATCTGTGTAAGAAACATCCCTGCATCCCTAGGATAAATCCCACTTAGTCATGATTAATGATCTTTTTAATGTGCTGTTGAATTCCATTGCCAGTATTTTGTTATGGATTTTTACATCAACATTCAGGAAGTATTTTGGCCTGAATTTTCTTCCCTTTTTTTTTAAACATATCTTTTCCGGTTTTACTGTCAGAACAATACAGGCCTTGTAGGATAAATTTGGAAATATTCCCATTAGTTCTTCTTTAGAAGTCGGTAAAATTGGGCTGGCCATGTTGGGTCAAGTCTGTAATTCCAGCACTTTGGGAGGCCGAGGCAGGTGGATCACCTGAGGTCAGGAGTTCAAAACCAGCTTCGCCAACATGGTGAAGTCCTGTATCTACGAAAAATACAAAACTTAGCTGGGCGTGGTGGCTGGTGCCTGTAATCCAAGCTACTAGGGAGGCTGAGGCAGGAGAATTGCTTGAACCCGGGAGGCCGAGCTTGCAGTAAGCTGAGATTGTGCCACTGCATTTCAGCCTGGGTGACAAAACAAAACCCCATCTCAAAAAAAAAAAAAAAGGCTGGGCATGGTGGCTCATGTCTGTAATCCCAGCACTTTGGGAGGCCAAGGCGGGTGGATCACCTGAGGTCGGGAGTTGGAGACCAGCCTGGCCAACATGGTGAAACCCTAACTCTACCAAAAATACAAAAATTAACTGGGCATGATGGCAGGCACCTGTAATCCCAGCTACTCAGGAGGTTGAGGTAGGAGAATTGCTTGAACCTGGGAGGTGGAGGTTGCAGTGAGCCAAGATCATGCCACTGCACTCCAGCCTAGGTGACAGAGCAAGACTTCATCTCAAAAAAAAAAAAGAAAGGTTGGTAAAATTCAGCAGTGAAACCATGAGGTCCCAGCCTTTTCTTTGCTTGGAGACTTTTTACTGTGGCTTCAAACTCGTTACTTGTTATTGGTCCATTCAGGTTTTGGGTTTCTTCATCGTTCAATCTTGGTGGGCTGTCTGTAAGAATTTAACCATCTCTTCTAGGTTCTCCAATTCATTGACATATAGTTAGTTACTCATAGTAGCCTGTAATGATCCTTTGAATTTCTGCAGTATTGGTTGTAATGTCTCCTTTGTCCTCTCTGATTTTATTGGGTCTTCTCTCTTTTGTTCTTGGTCTCATTAAAAGTTTGTCAATTTTGTTTATCTTTTCCAGAAACCAACTTTTCATTTTGTTGATCTTTTGTGTTGTTTTCTTTTTTCAATTTTATTTATTTCTGCTCCGATGTTTATTATTTCTTCTACTGGTTTTGAGGTTGGTTTGCTCTTGCTTTTCTAGTTTTTTGAGGTGCATTGCGAGGTTGCTTACTTGAAATTTTTCTGCTTTTTGGATGTAGGCGTTTACAGCTATCAACGTCCCTCTGAGTACACTTTCGCCATATCCCATAGGTTTTGGTATATTTGATTCCCATTATCACTTGATTTGAGAAATTTTTTAATTTCTTTCTTATTTTTTTTCATTGACCTACTGGTTATTCAGGAGCATCTTGTTTAATTTCCATGTGTTTGTATAGTTTCCAAAATTCCTCTTATTTTTGATTTCTAGTTTTGGTCCATTGTGGTCAGAGAAGATGCTTGATGTTATTTTCTTTTGTTTTTTTTTAAATGTTTTAAGAACTTGTTTTGTGTTCTAACATATGATCTCTCCTTGAGGATGATCCACATGCTCAGCAGAAGAATGTGTATTCTGCAGCCTTTGGATGAAATGTTATTCTGTAAATAACAATTAGGTCCAGGTGGTCTATAGTGCAGATTAACTCTGATATTTCTTTGTTGATTTTCTGTCTGGATGATCTATGCAAAGCTGAAAGTGGAGTACTGAAGTCTCCAGCTATTCATGTAATGGGATCTATCTATGTGTTTAGGTCTGATAATATTGGCTTTATATATCTGGGTGGTCTGGTGTTGGGTGCCTGTGTATTTACAATGGTCATATCCTCATGCTGAATTAACACCTTTATCACAATATAATAACCTTCTTAGCCTCTTTTTCTGGTTTTTGTCTTGAAATCTATTTTCCTGGACATAAGTATAGCTACTCCTGATCTTTTTGGTTTCCATTTGCATGAAATATGTTTTTCCTGTCTTTATAATGCATTGTTTCTGTCTTTAAACGAACTCCCTGCCCTGTTGGGTACATATGCCTCCCATCTCTTCTGATTCCTTGCAACTGTTTTAACAGCTTTATAAAGTACTTTGAGCGGTTTCTGAGTCCTACAAATAAACTCATTTCTAAAGTTTCTCTGGGACATAAAGATTCAAAGCTGGATATGATGAAGGTAAACTTTACACATCTTGGTAAGTAGGTGGAAGAAAGAAGAGAGAGGCATGGGGAAAAGTAAATCCAAGATGACTCAAAGTTCTGAAACTCAAAAGACTAGGACAGAAAGAAGTCAGGGTCCAGTTTCAACGTTCTGCCTATGGCTAGCCAGTTGCCTCACATCATTTATTGAATAGGGAATCCTTACCCCATTGCTTGTTTTTCTCAGTTTGTCAAAGATCAGGTAGCTATAGGTGTGTGGTCTTATTTCTGGGTTCTCTAGTCTGTTCCATTGATCTATGTATCTGCTTTTGTACCAGGACCATGCTGTTTAGGTTAGTGTAGCCTGGTAGAATAGTTTGAAGTTGGGTAGTGTGATGCCTCCACTTTGTTCCTTTTGATTAGTAGTGCCTTGGCTATTCATGCTCTTTTTTTGGTTCCATATGAATTTTTAAAACATTTTTTCTAGTTCTGTGAAGAGCCTCAATGGTAGCTGAACAGGAACAGCATTGAATCTATAAATTGCTTTGGGCAGTATGGCCATTTTACCTACATCGATTCTTCTAATCCATGAGAATGAGATATTTTTTCCATTTGTTTGTGTCATCTCTGATTTCTTTGAGCAGAGTTTTGTAGTTTTCCTTGTAGAGATCTTAGCTGTAGTCCTAGGCATT
Source organism: Leontopithecus rosalia (assembly GCA_028533165.1). NCBI lineage: Eukaryota > Metazoa > Chordata > Mammalia > Primates > Cebidae > Leontopithecus > Leontopithecus rosalia. The sequence goes on from CM052654.1 coordinate 7,424,234, forward strand.
TTGGAGGACTGACAGCAAGTTTTGTTTCAGACAAGTTAACTTGGTGGTGATTTGAAGAAAATAGAATGGACATAGTAAGGCTGGCTATAAAGAATTTGCACAATCAGAGAATGACAATAAGAGTGAGATATGTGATTTATTTTCACACTCATTCAGAGTTTCCCTTCAATGAAAATGCGTAACAACAGAATAAGAAGTTTGGGCTTGGAAAGAGCTTTAGAGGCCAAGTTGAAAATACGTGGCAGCTATGCTCTCTATTGTAAGTTCTTTTTTTGAGACAGGGTCTCACTCTGCCACCCAGGCTGGAGTACAGTGGCATGAACCCAGCTCACTGCAGCCTCAATCTCCCATGCTCAAGTGATTCATCTCAGCCTCCTGAGTAGCTGGGGCTACAGGCACATGCCACCATTCCTCGTTAATTTTTAAATTTTTTTGTAGAGACAAGGTCTCAGTATGTTGCCCAGGCTGCTATCAAACTCCTGGGTTCAAGTCATCCTCCTGCCTTGGCTTCCCAAAATCCTGGAGTTCCATGCTTGAGCCACCGCACCTGACCTTGTATTGTAAGCACTTCGCTTATCCATTTATTTATCCATTTTCCGTGTTCCACTCATTCACACACTTGCATTTCTTCATTGATTAATTGAGCTGCTGCTGGATGCCAGACACTGGACATACAGCACATACTCCACATTTTGGTAATAACTAAAGTGAAATCATATGCATGAAGGTATTGCTCCAAGTTGAGAACAGAGAAAACAAGAGAAACATCCTTGTCAATGTGCCAAGGAGGAGACAGTACTCTGTTATTTCAGTAAATATTTATTATATGAGTGAGGCAGAGAGTCTTTGAGACTTTCCCAGAAGTACCAGACTGTTCCAGGGTACTTCGAAAGGTGAGGCTTCCACACAGGCCAAAATTGTAAAGGCCAAGTTCAGAACAAAGATTGGGAAAATATTGCTGTGTGTTTTCTCAGGATTCATTTGCTTCAGCAAGGTAGCAGGAAACTAGAAATACTTTGGGGTTCTCACACAAGCTAAAATACAATACTCATTGCTCCTAACCATCCTAGAGGAATCTCTGTCTCCTCCAACTCTTTTTTATTTTTTTTCTCTCTCTCCCCACCATCTTCTTTGCTTATGCCTCAGGCCAACCAATGATTCTAGTCAAAGACACATTTCGTTTTAAGTTTTAAGACACAGTTAGTTTTAAGAAAGTTACTGAGTTAAAGTCAGGAAAGGGAATGTGATGGACAACAATATTTGTCTAGGAAATACAAAGAACCCCCTCCCACCACAACATTATTCTAGAACTGATGCTCACATTATCAAACAAAAAGGCACAAAACACAAAAATCAAGTGAACAAACAAAAAGAGCCTAGTGTGCCCTTTATTTTAAGAAATTTTACTTAGAATTAATTGATCCAACAGTGAAGAGTGGGACGCCTCTTTTTGAAGGCAGGGTCCTAGAGTCCAGTGTCACTCCCTTTGGCTTCCTCTCACCTATGCAGTCACCCTAAAGTCAGCTCTATGGATCTCCAAAGTGGGTAAGAGCCTGAGGAACCCCAGTTTGAAAATGTCTGTCCCAGAAAAGGAAAAAACAGTCTTGCCTTTTCATAAACAATGCTATCACACACATGGGCATTGTTTATGAAAAGGCAAGACTGTTCAACCCTTGACTCAAGTTGCTGACTATCTGTTCCTGGAAACAGAGAGAGACAAACCATCCAATGTCATCATGTTCTGACCCAGCTGGGTTGAGGCTGCTCAGCACTGGGGATAATCTTCGAATTAACAATAGCAGGCAGCTTGTGTTGGATAGCATGAACAGAGGGAAGGTATTGCTTACTCTGCTTACAGGGAACTGAACACAGTGCATTAAGTTGATGAAGTGTTGAAAACAGGTTGCCTGCAATGCTGACATTACCTGTAATGTGAGATTTCTTGTACAGATCTAGCAAGTTTGTGTGTTGGCAGTCACGTTATGCAGATATACGGGAACCCAGCAGTAAATGGATGAGTTAAAAGGTAGATAGGAGTTTGCACATGAAAGAATTTGAAAGAAGAGAAAGGTTTTGTTGTGTTAAGGTCAACAGAGGATATGCAATTTGACTAGTCCTGCCCCAGCCCTGCCTTTGCATGCCCTGTGTTTTTGTTCAGCCCACAAAAGATGCTGGGAGCCATGTCATGTGACAAGCACCCCTTGACCACGTGTGAAAATGCCAACTCACCTCCCATACTGCTGACATTCACCAGCCTCCCCTTGGATTTCCTAAGAAGAGGCAAAAATGTCTTTGTGACCTCCACAGTTCCAAAGAAGTTCACAGCCATGCATTGTTTGTAGTCCGTCATAGGAATAAGCTCCCCGTCACATGGGAAGCCAAGCACCCCGGCATTGTTGATCACAGCCCACAGTCCTGGAGACAGAAATGTATCATGAGTGAGTGTCTGGAAGAGGAAGTGAATCATGCAACCTGGAATACCTGGAAGACCATGCACGAGATGTTACGTGTGAGCCAGGTCTCCAAGGGGATTAGAGTCTGCCATTGGACAAAGGCAAGAGTCTCAGTAAAAGGGAGCAGGAGTGGGAGGGAAATTCCTGTAACAGGAAGGTAGATGAGCAGAGGTGTCAATTAACACATTCTGGTCCAGAAACTCTTCAGTGTTTACAAAGTGAGCCAACAGGCATCGCAGATTAAGGGTTTGGCAGGAGCCATTATCCTGAAAGGAACTCTAATCCTTGTTAAGATGTTTAGATAGGGAACTAATGATAAGGAACTGACAAACCACTGAAGAATCACAGGCATGCACGTGGGAGGACCCCAGGACATGGCGGCTCTGTATGGCTAAAGAGATGGATGGCACTGTAAAATGTGAATACTGTGCAGATTTGTTTCTGGAAAGTCATAGGGATGTAAAGATGGGTTGCAAGGAAGCCACTGGGATAGCCCAGGTGGTAGATGGTGAGGGTCTGTGCTAAGTCATAGCTGCTATGCAATGGTAGGAAAGGGCTGGATGGTACCTATCCAGGAGGCAGAATTGATGGGACCTGAGTCAATAAGATACAGGGATGGAGGATAAGCTAAGGGTCTCAGTGACCCGCAGGTTGCTGGCTTCAGTGACTGGTTAGGTGGCAGTGCCGGTGTCTGAGCTGTAGGGTGCAGAAGAGCAAACTGATTTGCAGAATGGCAGCAGGAAAAGAAATGATGAGGTAAGTTTTTGATATGTTGAGGTTAAAACTCCTGGAGTATAAGGGAAGATGTCTGGAAGACAACTTTGTATACATGGAGAAGAATTTGGTTAGGAATGTACTAAAAGATTTGGGAGTTATTGGCGTAAACTAGTGATTCCTCAGCCCTGCCCTAACATTAGCATCACATAGGGAGCTTTAAAAACTGATTATACCTGAGATCCCATCCTAGGGACTGATTTAATTGGATGGGGAACATCACACCCTGGGGCCTGTCGGAGAGAGGGAAGGTAGAGCATCAGGAAGTACCAGGAAGAATAGCTGAAGAATCCTGGGCTCAATACCTACAGGATGGGTGGATCTGTGCAGCAAACCACCATGGCACATGTTTGCCTATGTTACAAACCTGCACATCCTGCACATGTGACCCAGAATTTAAAATAAATGTTGGAAAAAAAAAAAAAAGAACTGGGTCTTCAGGCTAATAATGAATAGCTTTGTCAGACCAGTTAGGGAGGCAGAGTGAGAGCCGACATCACACGGAAGGTGAGGAAGGGAGTCAGAAAGCTGCAGGGTTCCGTGGAGCTTGGCCACGAAGGAAAGAGAAGAGAAAGGGTAATGGGTAAAGGAGGACAGTGACCATGAAGGTATTTTTTTTCTAAGCTGGGGACTTTAATGCATGTTGCTATTGTGGACAGGAAAGCAATGAGGTGGGGCTGGGGGAGTCATTCAAGGGAGAGTGACGGAGATGTTGGAGAGAATGAGATAGAGGTTTCTTTAAGTTCTGTGTGGGTGGGCCCATGTCTGAGTTATTCTGAAGGTTTTCATGTTGACAGAGATCCACAAACATGGTAGGGATTCAGCACAGGTGTGCTCCAGTGCAAGCAGTGGCCAGAGGGGAGTTTGGGGCATGGTCAGCCCAAGCTGGAACCAGAGCTGGGCATTCAGGAGGAGAGTAAAGGCACTGAGGGTGCTGGTGGCAGTACCTCTGTCCTGCAGCGTCGCTACAACCTTGCTGTAAGCATCTTTTATCTGTACTGGGTTCGTGACGTCCATTTGGAGAACTGAGAGGCGCGGGGAACAGGTTCTTCTCAATTCCGCAGCTCCTGGGCCATTTTCATTCAAAACTCCGGCGAATACCGTGAAGCCCAGCTCATCCAGATACTTGCACAAAGCATGGCCAAGCCCACAATCACCACCTGCATAGGGTCAAGGGAGTAGGGAATGAGCTCAAACCACGGTGACAGGAGAAATTATTTCACAAGGAAAACATATTATGTTGTTTAAGATTCCCCATGCTCTCTGAAGAGAGGGGTTCCTGAGGAATTTTCTTTATGTGCTAAGTAGGGAGGTGGGAGGAGAAGCCAAGCCAGACAGATACATTCTCCATATGAAGAAAGGGACTTACAGTAGAATTGAGGGGTTGTGATTGAGCATAGGTGGACAGAGAAAGGCTTGGGGGAAATGTATTCAAGGAGTGGCTGCTGGCCAAAGAAATTGGGAAGAAAAACCAAGATGTCTAATGGAAATAGTCTTAATAATCTATAATGTGTAGTGTTTGATGTAACTTGAGTCACTGTGTGAAACTTTCAGTCAAACATGCATTACAAACTCATACTTTGGACTTGGTTTTGCTTTATGGAGACACAGGGCAATAACGCAGGCTGCTCACAGGGACCAGTTCATGCTGGATTATAAAAGTTAAGTGTTCATGGCATGTGTTTCTCACCCTCCTGGGCCTTTTTCCTTATCCAGGGCCTGCCCTGAGCCACAGAACAGACATCATCAACCGTCAAAAGTTACAACAGAAACCAAATAGAAAGCCCTAATTGCATTGCTCTGTAAAAACAGAGAGTAAATGTAATACATAAAATACGATTTAATCTTCTCAGAATTTGAGATGGAAGTGTACCCAACACAGCCAAAAGAATATTAGAAACCCTAGAAAGAGCGTTTTATACCCACAAGTACAAAACGTAGATGTCTGAAATTCCCAAGTTGACAACAATATGAACATTAATCACCCTGTGAGCTACATACACCATGATAAACATGTAACAGTTTCCGTCTCTCTCATTTTAATGATAAGAAATTATTTCAGATTGGCTGCGTCATGTGATCTTTCCTGGATGCCTGCAGGGATCTCTTGTATCAGTTGTCAGACATACCCGACAAGAATTGGGAAATAAGGAAAATCAGAGTGCATGCAGAGAATCAACTCAAAGATCAGTAAGTGAGTGGGCAGAAAAGAGATCTCACTTCCAAGCTAACAAAAGGGGCCTGAAATCTACTGTCCCCAAGGAGAGGACAGACGTTCACATATGCTGTTGATATACATGTGCAGGGCTAAAATCCACCAATGTGAATTCACAAATCTTTTGACCCAAAATGTCTCAGCATTTATCCTAGAGAAACGCTTGCAGGCACATAAATGATGTTCTTTACAGCCCTGTATAAGAGCACAAGCAGGAATGAACTTAAATGTCCATGAATAGAGAATGGTTATATAAATTACGGTACGTAGAATGGAATATGACAAAGCGGTTTTAAAGATGGAATAGAACTATACAAACGGACATGGATATTGCTCCAAGATGCTTTGTTAAGTGAAATAAAATAATTCGCAGTATAACACATTAACAAATTCCAATTTAATGCAAAAAAGGAGGAGAGTTGATTCGATACCTACCTAGGTATGGAAAAATAAGAGAATTTGGAAGGAGAGATTACTAAGTTTCCCTTAGGAGGACAGGCAGAATGAAGGGGACCTTATCTTGCAATGTTTACCATTTTTGCTATAATAAAGTACTTAATTTTCTTGTGTAATTTTAAAATACATATATTATTTTATTGCATTTTAGGTTCTGGGGTACGTGGGAAGAGCACGCAGTATGGTTGCATAGGTACATACATGGCAATGTGGTCTGCTGCCTCCATCCACATCACCTATATCTGGCATTTCTCCCCATGGTATCCTTCCCCAACTCCCTACCCCCCACTGTCCCTCCCTAGTCCCCCCAATAGACCTCAGTGTGTGATGCTCCCCTCCCTGTGTCCATGTGTCTCATTGTTCAACACCTGCCTATGAGTGAGAACATGCGGTGTTTGATTTTCTGTTCTTGTGTCAGTTTGCTGAGAGTGATGGTTTCCAGGTTCATCCACGTCCCTGCAAAGGACATGAACTCATAGTTTTTGATGGCTGCATGGTATGCCATGGTGTATATGTGCCACATTTTCCCAGTCCAGTCTATCATCGATGGGCATTTGGGTTGGTTCCAGGTCTTTGCTATTGTAAACAGTGCTGCAATGAACATTCGTGTGCATGTGTCCTTACAATAGAATGATTTATAGTCCTTTGGATATATACCCAGTAATGGGATTGTTGGGTCAAATTGAATTTCTATTTCTAGGTCCTTGAGGAATCACCACACTGTCTTCCACAATGGTTGAAATAATTTACACTCCCACCAACAGTGTAAAAGTGTTCCTGTTTCTCCACATCCTCTCCAGCATCTGTTGTCTCCAAATTTTTTAATGATCGTCATTCTAACTGGTGTGAGATGGTATCTCAATGTGGTTTTGATTTGCATTTCTCTAATGACCAGTGATGATGAGCATTTTTTCATGTTTGTTGACCTCATATATGTCTTCTTTTGAAAAGTGTCTGTTCATATCCTTTGCCCACTTTTGAATGGGTTGTAAATCTGTTTTAGTTCTTTGTAGATTTTGGATATAAGTCCTTTGTCAGATGGGTAAATTGCAAAAATTTTTTCCCATTCTGTTGGTTTCAAGTTCACTCTAATGATTGTTTCTTTTGCTGTACAGAAGCTCTGGAGTTTAATTAGATCCCATTTGTCTAATTTGGCTTTTGTTGTCATTGCTTTTGGTGTTTTAGTCATGAAGTCCTTTCTTATGCCTATGTCCTGAACAGTTTTTGCCTAGGTTTTCTTCTAGGGTTTTTATGGTGCTAGGTCTTATGTTTAAGTCTTTAATCCATCTGGAGTTAATTTTAGTGTAAGCTGTCAGGAAGGGGTCCAGTTTCTGCTTTTTGCACATAGCGAGTCAGTTTTCCCAAAGCCATTTATTAAATAGGTAATCCTTTCCCCATTGCTTGTTTTTGTCAGGTTTGTCAAAGATCAGATGGCAGTAGATGTGTGGTGTTGCCTCCGAGGCCTCTGTTCTGTTTCATTGATCTATATCTCTTTTTTGGTACCAGTACCATGCTGTTTTGATTACTGTAGCCTTATAGTATAGTTTGAAGTCAGGTAGCATGGTGCCTCCAGCTTTGTTCTTTTTGCTTAGAATTTACTTGGCTATGTGGGCTGTCTTTTGGTTCCATACGAAGTTTAAGGTGGTTTTTTCCAGTTCTGTGAAGAAGGTCTTGATAGCTTGATGGGGATAGTGTTGAATCTATAAATTACTTTGGGTAGTATGGCCATTTTCACAATATTGATTCTTCCTAACCATGAGCATGGAATGTTTTTCCATCTCTTAGTGTCCTTTCTTATTTCGTTGAGTAGTGGTTTGTAGTTCTCCTTGAAGAGGTCCTTTACATCCTCTGTCAGTTGTATTACTAGGTATTTTTCTTTCTTTGTAGCAATTGTGAATGGCAGTTCATTCTTCATTTGGCTCTCTTTAAGTCTATTATTGGTGTATAGGAATGCTTGTGATTTTTGCACATTTATTTTGTATCCTGACACTTTGCTGAGGTTGCTTCTCAGTTTCCGGAGATCTGGGGCTGAGACAATGGAGTCTTCTAAATATACAATCATGTCATCTGCAAATAAAGACAA
>CM052654.1:7432714-7462016 GCA_028533165.1 Leontopithecus rosalia
GTCCTTTGTAGGGACATGGATGAATCTGGAGAACATCATTCTCAGCAAATTGACACAAGAACAGAAAAGGAAACACCATATATACTCACTCATAGGCGGGTGATGAACAATGAGAACACATGGACACAGGGAGGGGAGCACCACACACTGAGGTCTATTAGGGGAAATAGGGGAGGGACAGCGGGGGGGGAGCGGGGGAGGGATGGCATGGGGAGAAATGCCAAATATGGGTGAGGGGGCAGAAGGCAGCAAAATACACTGCCACGTGTGTACCTATGCAACTATCTTGCATGTTCTGCACATGTACCCCAAAACCTAAAATGCAATAAAAATTAAAAAAAATAAAAAATAAAAATAAAATAACTATCTCCTGGATTTCTTGATTTTTTGAAGGATTTTTTGTGTCTCCATCTCCTTCAGTTCTGCTCTTATCTTAGTTATTTCTTGTCTTCTGCTAATTTTTGAGTATTTTTATCCTACTCCTGTAGCTCTTTCAATTTTGATGATAGGGTGTCAATTTTAGATCCCTTCATGCTTCTCATGTGGGCATTTATTGCTATAAATTTCCCTCTAGACCCTGCTTGAAATGTGTCCCAGAGATTCTGGGACATTGTGTCTTCATTCTCATTGGTTTTGAAGAACATCTTTATTTCTGCCTTCATTTCATTGTTTATCCAGTCAGCATTCAAGAGCCAGTTGTTCAGTTTCCATGAAACTGTGTGGTTCTGAGTTTGTTTCTGAATTCTGAGTTCTAACTTGATTGCACTGCGGTCTGAGAGACTGCCTGTTATGATTTCTGTTCTTTTGCATTTGCTGAGGAGTGATTTACTTCCAATTATGTGGTCAGTTTTAGAGTAGGTGTGATGTGGTGCTGAGAAGAATATATATTCTGTGGATTTTGGGTGGAGAGTACTGTAAATGTCTTTTAGGCTTGCTTGTTCCAGGTCTGAGTTCAAGTCCTGGATATCCTTGTTAATTTTCTGTCTGGATGATCTGTCTAATACTGACAGTGGAGTGTTAAAGTCTCTAACTATTATTGTGTGGGAGTCTAAGTGTCTTTGTAGGTCATTAAGAACTTGCTTTATGTATCTGGGTGCTCCCATATTGGGGCGTATATACTTAGGATTGTTAGCTCTTCTTGTTGCATTGATCCTTTTATCATTGTGTAATGTCTTTCTTTGTCTCTTTTGATCTTTGTTGCTTTAAAGTCTATTTTATCAGAGACTAGGATTGCAACTCCTGCTTTTTTTTGCTCTCCATTTGCTTGGTAGATCTTTCTCCATCCCTTTATTTTGAGCCTATGTGTATCCTTGCATGTGAGATAGGTTTCCTGAATACAGCACACTGATGGGTTTTGACTTCTCATCCAATTTGCCAGTCTGTGTCTTTTGATTGGGGCATTTAGCCCATTTACATTTAAGGTTAATATTGTTATGTGTGAATTTGATCCTGTCATTTTGATGCTAGCTGGTTCTTTTGCCCATTAGTTGAAGCGATTTATTCATTAAGTTGATGCTCTTTACCATTTGGTACATTTTTGGAGTGGCTGGTACTGGTTGTTTCCTTCACTTATGAAGCTTATTTTGGCTGAATGTGAAATTCTGCGTTGAAAGTTCTTTTCTTTAAGGATGTTGAATATTGGCCCCCACTCTCTTCTGGCTTGTAGGGTTTCTGCTGAGAGATCCACTGTGACTCTGATGGGCTTCCCTTTGTGGGTAACCCGACCTTTCTCTCTGACTGCCCCTAGCATTTTTTCCTTCATTTCAACCGTGGTGAATCTGATGATTATGTGCCTTGGGGTTGCTCTTCTTGAGAAATATCTTTGTGGTATTCTCTGTATTTCCTGGACTTGAATGTTGGCCTGCCTTGCTAGGTTGGGGAAGTTTTCCTGGATAATATCCTGAAGAGTGTTTTCCAGCTTGGATTCATTCTCTTCGTCACATTCAGATATACCTATCAAACATAGATTAGGTCTTTTCACATAGTCCCATATTTCTTGGAGGCTTTGTTCATTTCTTTTTACTCTTTTTTCTCTAATCTTGCCTTCCCATTTTATTTCATTGAGTTGATCTTCAATTTCTGATATACTTTCTTCTGTTGGTCAATTTGGCTATTGAAGTTTGTGTATTCTTCACGAAGTTCTCGTATTGTGTTTTTCAGCTCCATCAATTCATTTATGTTCCTCTCTAAGCTGTTTGTTCTCGTTAGCCTTACATCAAACCTGTTTTTAAGGTCCTTAGTTTCTTTGCATTGGGTTAGAACATGATCTTTTAGCTCAGAGAAGTTTGTTATTACCCACTTTCTGAAGCCTGTTTCTCTCAATGCATCAGACTCGTTCTTCATCCAGCCTTGTTCCCTTCCTGGTGAGGAGTTGTGATCCCTTGGAAGAGGAGAGGCATTCTGGTTTTGGGTATTTTCATCCTTTTTGCACTGGTTTCTTCCCATCTTTATGGATTTATCTACCTGTGTCATTGTGGTTGGTGACTTTCAGGTGGGGTCTCTGAGTGGACATACTTTTTGTTGCTGATAAAGTTATTTCTATTTCTGAGTTTTCCTTCTAACAGTCAGGTCCCCCTGCCGTAGGACTGCTGGAGGTCCACTCCAGACCCTTCCTGTGTGGGGATCACGTGCAGTGGCTCTAGTACAGTAAGGGTTGCTTCCAGTTTCTTCTTCTGTTATCTTTGTCCCAGAAGGATACCTGCCAGATGTCATCCTGAGCTCTCCTTTATGAGGTGTCTCTTTGGTTTTATAGGGGATCAGGGAGCTGCTTGGGGAGACAGTCTGTCCCTTATAGGAGCTCGTGTGCTGAGCTGTGAGCTCCATTGTTCTGTTCAGAGCTGTTGGGCAGGTATGTTTAACTCTGCTGCAGCAGAACTCATAACTGCCTTTTTTTCCCACGTATTGTGTCCTGGGAAGGTGGGGCTTTATTTATAAGTTCCTGTCATTCTGCTGCCTTTTTTCAGAGCTGGCCTGCCCAGCAAGGAGGTAGTATAGTCACAGTCTGACAGCAGAGGTGTTGCCGAGCTGCCATGGCTCTACCTAGCTGCTGTGTGAACTTTCTTGCAGTTTTGTTTATAGGGGTATAGTTAGAATTGCCTCAGTAACGGCAGTCTGGCTGAGTTATGGCAGACTGTCTCTGTAATTGTGGACTGCCTCGGTAATGCCAGATTGCCTTGGTAATGGCGGACTGCCTCAGTAATGGCGGACTGCCTCAGTAGTGGTGGACTGCCTTGGTAATAGCGGATGCTCTTCCCCCAACAGAGCTGGACTGTCCCCATTTAGTATTGAGAAGAATACTGTTCTGCAATGCAGAGATGAAGACCTTGACTCTATGGAACACATCCACACCCAATCAGGGTGTCTGCTTCTCTCTAGAGAGTTAAGACGGGGAGGAAAGGGTCATTCACCTACTTAGAGCTGCTGACCATGAAGACATGCAAACTGTCACTTGTATCCAAACCTAAAGTCCAGCATCTGCTCCCCAAATCCACATGAGAATCATGAACTTTACACTTTCCAGCCCTTCCTTTAGCCCTGCATCCCACAAACACAAGGATGCTGAGAGCTTCCCCTTCCCCACAGGGGTCCATAGGGTTATAATTATCCTGTGTAACTCCACCTCTTGACTGGGTCTGATTGGACCAGAGTCAAGCAGCTTTTCTCTTTCAGAAATATGGGATTGTGGCTGCAAGATACACAGCAGTGTCTGTTCTGGCCTGACCCAAGAGGATATTAAACTCAATAGTAAATGGGAGAACTGGGTTGCTCTCTTCCTTCATGCACATGGAGATATGGGCTAAGTCCTCTTGAAGAGTAACAAGAGGTAAAGCTATGAATAAGAGCAGAGTCTGAGGTCAGATGTTGTCCACAGACATAGAAGAGCATCTTCTTGGCTCATGACAATTTTCCGGTTTCTGGTAAACCTCAGGTGATCTCTTTCCCATGTGTGCCTTAAGAAATTCCACATCCTCATAATAATCCCCCTTCTTCCTCAAGTTAGTTTCGGTGTCTTTCCTAAACTCCATCTTTTTCACTTACTGTAGATGCTAAAACTAGTTATCTCTGCTTTGGAAAGCAGTCCTCGAAGATTAAACATAGTGACACCAGATGGCCTAGCAATTCTGCTCCCAGGTGGGTACCCAAGAAAAACAAAAATATATGTTTACACAAAAACCTGTACACAAATGTTCATAGCAGCATTATTCATAATAACAGAAAAAGGGAAACTAACCAAACATCCATCAACTAATGAATGGATAAAAAAATGGCATACCCAACAGTGGGGTGTTACTAAGCCGTAGAAATGAAGTTTATGTGCTTGCTGCAGCATGAACACTGAAAACATTACACTGAGTGACAGAAGCAGTGTGGTAGGTAAAGGGATGCGAGCAAGGAGGAGACATTGCAATCTTGACTCTTTTCTCTGAGTAGAGGATAATTTGTCACATTTTGGAAAGTAGTGCCTTTGAGCAGCTTCACGAACCTAGGATCTGACTCTCTTGGGAAAGTTCCTAGAAAGAGCCTACAGGTGACAACAGTGTTGAACTTGACACAAGCCCTGTGACCCTGAACATTTGCAAAGGTTAAGAAATGTCCCCACCGTTTTGTGTTCTGGGAAACAGCTCCCTTCCCCTTTTGACTTAGATGAGACTCACGGGTACCCCCACTTGTTTACCTCCGACAAGGCCAGAATTAGACTCCAAAGTCCCTTTCTTTGTTTTTGTGGTTAGCTGAACTGCTTGTTTCCACTGGTTGGTCAAAACAAAACGTTCCTTAACCTAACTTTGGTGTAGACTCTCTCCTTTCCCTGGGTGCTGGCTCACCCTCAGCCTGAGCCAGCAAACAAGTCCTCTTTATAGGTCCTCCTGATCAGCTGCCAACCACTGTCTGATTGTGCCATGCTGGTCATCCCAGCCCCCAACACCCACTTCTTTCTAGCCTCGTTTATTGTCTCTTTAGCAGAGCAAAACCTTTATTCCTCATCTTGAGACACCTGCAGATCATATGGTCAGAACATTCTGTGTACTGCAATAATCATTTTGAATAAAGTCTCTCCTAACTGAATCTGAGTTTGTTTTTGTTTGGCAGTGAATTAATAAAGCCAAAGGTCGCAGGAGACCATCTGCTGGTGCTTACCTGTGAGGCAGTATAGCATTGGAGCATGGGTGTGAGTCTAGCCCTGCTAATTCCTGTGTGTGCTGCCTGTGTAACCCTAGAGAGGCTTTTTTTTTCTTGCAACAAGTCTCGCTCTTATTGCCCAGGCTGCAGTGCAATGGCGAGATCTCGGCTCACTGCAAGCCCAGCCTCCCAGGTTCAAGCGATTCTCTTACCTTGGCCTCCCAAGTAGCTGGGATTACAGGCACACACTACCATGCCTGGCTAATTTTGTATTTTCGGTAGAGATGGAGTTCCACGATGTTGATCAGCCTGGTCTTGAACAACTGACTTCCGGCGATCCACCCACTTTAGCCTCCCAAAGTGCTGGGATTACATGGGTGAGCCACCATACCCGGCCCTAGAGAGGCTTTCTAACTGCTCTCTGCCTCCACTTCCTTATCTGTAAAATGAGCTTAATAATGGTACCTGTGTCAGTTAACATTTGTGAAGTACTTAATAGAGCCTATTCCAAACAATTACTATATAGGTCTTCTTAAAAATTAAGACTGTGTCTTTACTTTAATTCTCAGGACTTTATACATACAATATTGGTAAATGTAGAGTTTGCCTCTGCTGACGGTCAGCTGAGCATCTTGGTTAAGACTCAGACTGCCTGATTCTCCTCTTCCACTTCTCAGCCTTGGGAAACTTACATAAAATCATGTGGAGCCTCCACTTCCTCCTGTAGAATGTAGGGTTATTAGAATAACTCTCCTAGGCTAACATGGGAAGTCAGTGAGACAGCATTTCACACAGGCGCAGCGTGTTGTGAACGGCTATAATTGGGCTGTAACCCCTAAAGCATTTCTGACTTATGATGTTAGAGGTCAGGCTGTGCTATCCCATGGTGTCTATGAAGGCTTGAGGCAGGCCAGGGGATCAGAGGGCCTTGAAAAAGCTTGTAGCTGAGGAATCACTCCCTGAGAAGATGGGAAAACAATCATGTACTCTGGAAACCCAGGGGCAAGGCCAGGGCTTTCATGAGAAGGTAGAAAGGTTTCATAAGAGTTACCCAACAGTGGGGTTTGAAAATAAGCACACCAAGTATGGATTGCATGTTTACCAAGTTCCAGCTAGTTCAGATGCATTTACTACTGAATCCTCCCAGCTGCCCTAGGAGGTGAGGTAAGTGATGTTACCATCTTCAGTTTATAGAGGAGGAAACTGATGGACGGAAGGATTAAGTCACTCAGCTAAGACATAGCAGAGGTAGTTTGGAGCCAGGCACACATTGGGATATAAACAACTGGGGCATAAAATATTCAAATCCTCCAAAGCACAAGGCTTAGCCCATAGTAGATGCTCAATAAAAAGCACATGTGGGATGAATAGCATTGAAGAGGGCACTAGAATACGAGTGCCTTACAAACTGAAAGAGGATCCTTTGTCACTAGTGCTGAGGGCACCTGACTCATAGTAAGTGCTCAACAGGGCAGAGAAAATGCTGAGGTTGGTGTTAAGCTATGTCCATGGGGATCATTCTATCTCTAGCAGCCTGGAAACCCATCAACTTAGAATAGGTAATGAGTACTAGAGGCCCATTTGTGCAAGATTGAAGTGCATTTGAAATAGCAGTTAATTCTAAAAATATTAATGAAGTCTCAGTTTATGTGCAAACTGGAAATAATGTGAGTCACCTTAAATTTTAGAGTGTTAGGAATTTTATCATGTAGTTGTAAAGAATGTCCATGCTACTGCCACATGGGGGCACCGTGTTAGCTGGTGAACGGAAACACCCCTTCATTTGTTGGTTCAAGTCTTAAACTGAACAAATTGTGAATAATGCATGTTTGCGAGTTCTTCAGGCCAAGCCCCTGGAATGAAATGCATCCACCCTGTAAATACAGGACTGAGTGATGGGATGCGTGTACTCTGGAATGAACACAAGCACTGTCCTTTGGAAGCTACATTCAGAGAGAAGGGTGAGGGAGGAAGGATTTACAAACCTGTAAATGGTTTTTAGTCGTTAATAAAACATCTCACAAGTAATAAAACCTCACAGTCAATACTGAGCTCAATAAAGAAGACATTCTCCATAATCTCAGCAATACTGCATCACGCTCATAATGTTCATGTTCTTTTTCTTCTAGTCTTTCCTCCTACATATCATTCTTTAGCAGTTATAGCACGTGTACAATTTGACAGCTGATTTTTAAATTAATATGATTTAGACCGGTTTTACATATTTCTACGTAGTCTTCAAAAACCATAATTTTTCATTGCTACAGATAAAATCCTCCCTATTAAAATGCAGCCAAGAAAAATGATGAGAACCTGGATTCTGGAGTTGGGATCCCTGGGTTCAAATCCCAGCTCTGTCACTTAACAGCTGTGTGACTTTGGCTGTCACTAACTGCTCTGTGCCTCAGTTTCTCCATCTTTAAAAAGGAGTGACACTAGGACCTGGCTCATAGAGTTGTTAGAAGGATGAAATAATTTGATAAAATAACTGAAACAAGATCTGGCACAAAGCCACTGCTCTCCGGGTGTTTATTAAATAAATAGTAACTTAAAATCACACACACACGCACACACACACACACTACACTACTCCTTTCATTGGCTACTTCTAGAACCAAACTGGGTTTCAGTTCAGTTTTCCTCTCAGAAGGCCATCACCGCTGTTCTAGCCACAGTGATGAATCAGCCAAAGATCACAGCTCTGCTTTCTGTGTCCTTGCCCCTAAAGTTCCTCCAAGCACCCCCTTTGCCAATGATATTTTCAACCAACAGCAGGTTAAAGCAGATGCTTACACAGTTGGTATCTTCAGAGGCACCAAGACCCTTTCTCATAGGAACCCCACTTTAATAGTAGAATGGATAAACACAAATTGAAGACCTACTATGTATCAGTAAAAGGATGTGATCTGAACAGGCATTTCATTTGTTCCACACAATGAATTTTGCAAAAATTTGAACTAAGACTCAGAATCGGGAGATCATACCTGAAAACCCAGACCAATGGTTTCTGTTGATTAACTAGTAGATGAGCCAGCTCAGACTGCATTCTGACAAGGGTCCCATCAGTTGAGGCTAGGGATCCCCGGGTCTCCCCATCTGATGCGGTATGCACTCTAAGGAACAAGGTTCCTGACTCAAGAGCTCACACACGCATTCCCATCACCAGCTTCCCTCAGTAATGCGGCCTGCGCTGATCCCACCGCCTTTTGAGCTGGAGACCCTGACATACATTTTCCCACTTACAAAGTCATCTGAATCTAAGCTGTTTATCTGGTTGAAAGCCTGTGGGAAACTAGTGAGAAATGCACTTTCTCCTCCCTTTTGTTTAAGACTTAGGCAATCCATCAGATTGCCACCCTTGTGTTGACATTACCTGTTCCCGTAAAATAGATTAAGGTGTAATAAAATGTTAGACAAATACAATAAAACTCTAGCATACTTAGGACTGCCCTAAGGCCAAAATAAAGCTCACCTCAATCCAGGAAGAGCAAATACTTGACATCCCACCTCCTTTGCCCTCAACACTCTTCAAGGATAATAGTTGCTAGGTGAGGAGGCCTTGGGAAATAGCTCGATTTTTCATGTCAATTTTTTTTAATGGAAACGAACACACTTTTTTCTGGGACATAACCTTTATAAGAATTCTCCCATTTTCTTGTCATGCCTGTGTTGAGATGGACAACCGAAATGCCCGGGAAATTAAATACTTCCCCAAGGATACAGAGAGGGAATGTGGTAGAGAACCAGGGTTTCAGGTTTGTTCTTGGCAAAACACATTCCTTTACTATTCCAGTGCCACTTTTAACTTCTGATGCTTCTTCCTACCTCTCCTCACCCTCATTCTTTCATTCGCTCATTCATTCGGAGATCATTGTGTTGGGTCCTAGCAACACCCACCCACAGAACACTCCCTGGCTTCACGAAACTTACTGCTTAGTAAGGAGGTTCTCACTCCTGAGTCCCACTGCAATCTAGAAAAGAGTCAATGCCCAGGGTCCATCCCCAAGAGTCTCCTTTAGTTGGCCTAGATGGGATCAGTACCCACTGGCAACAGTTCCTGAGATCTCTCCAGGAGATTCCAAAGTATAGCCAGGATTGAGAGCCACCGATGCAGGGTAGTGATTCTCAACCACGGACAACTTTGTCCCCTGGAGAGGATCTGGCAATGTCTTTCGGTTGTCACAGCACAGAGTACTACTGAGGCCAGGGTTGCTTCTGAACATCTACCAGCCAACATCCAGCCTCAAAGGTCAACAGTGCTAAGGCTGAGAAACCCTGGTCTAGAGAGAAGACGCATGTTGGATAAACAACTACAATATTGGTGAATACAGGAACGTTATAGGAAGATGAGTCATAGTCTACATTTACAGAGAACTCCAGATTCCTCCGCAAGGGAACACTCACTGGAAAATAATATGGGCAGGAAAGAGAAGGAACTAGGTGATCTCCGTCAGGGTAGGGACTCTCTTGGGTTGTCTGGTTCACTGTTCTAGACCCCACACCTACTGAGTGATTGTAGTAAATATTTACCGAATGACAAAGGAACTGATTGAGTAAATGAAGAAGCATCACAGTCGAGGCACCACCCATCACCTTCTCACAGTTTCCTGTTCTTGCCCCGTACTCGCTCCCTGGACCCACTCATCCTCCTCCCTGACCCCCACCATCTGTCCGCAGGACCCGAAACTCAGATTCTTTCTTTTCAATGACCTTCATTTTTTAAACAGGAACATAATTTATGAAAGGTTTCTCAAATTCTACATTCACAAAGGAAACTGAACTGTAGAGATGACTCTAATTCAGCATTCAACTAAGATCTGGCCACCATGAAAATTCGCACTACCCTTAGGGCACATGTGGACCAACACAAAGCTGAGGTGGGAATGGATGGGGTAGGTGGGCCGTGATGACTTTTGCCCATGTAAGGGGACTAGGTCCAGAAAAGTTTGAGAGCCTTATGTTTATATATGTTTTCTCACTTTATGCTTGCAACTTAAGGTAAGGTGCTTGTTTAAAAAAAATAGATTATGTATCTTAGAGCAAGTTTAGATTTGCGGAAAAATCTGAAAGCTAGTTCTGAGAGTTCCCAAATACCTCACATACCAGCTCCCCTATTATGAACATCTTATGGCTGGGTGCGGTAGCTCACATCTGTAATTCCAGCATTTTGGGAGGCTGAGGCAGGAGAATTGCTTGAGCCCAGGAGTTTGAGACCAGCCTGTGTAACAAAGGGAGACCCTGCCTCTACAAGTAATTTAAAAATTAGCCAGGTGTGCTGGCACATGCCCCTGGCCCCAGCTACTCAGAAGGCTGAGGTGGGTGGATCACTTGAGCCCAGGAGGTTGAAGCTGCAGTAAGCATAATCACACTGCTGCACTCCACCCTGGGTGACAGAGCGAGACCCTGTCTCAAAAAACAAACAAAAATTGACAGCAACAAAAATCTTACATTAGTATGATACAGTTACATCTTCTACCATTAACGACCCAATATTGATACATCCTTATTAACTAAATTCTATGCTTTATTCAGATTGTATTACTTTTACCTAATGTCTTCTCTGCTGTAGGATCCTGTTCAGGACATCAGGTTACATTTAGTCATTTTGTCTGCTTAGGCTCCTCCGGGCTATGACAGGTTCTCAGACTTCTTGCTTTTGACATAGTTGATGGTTTTAAGGAGCACTCATCAAGTCTTTTGTAGAATGCTCCTCTATTTGAATCTGTCTGATACTTTTCTCCTGATTAGACTGGGATTATAGGTTTGGGGGAAGAAGATTACAGAGGTAAAGTACCATTTTCATCACATCATATCACATTAAGGGTATAGCACCCGCGTGGTTTATGACTGCTGCGGATGTTGACCTGCAAGATGCTGACCTGGATGAAGTAGTGTTCATCCGTTTTCTCCATTGCACAGCTGCTTTTTCCCCTTCACAGGCTGTATTCTTTGAAAGGAAGCGATTGTGCACAGGCCACACTTAAAATGTGGGGAGTTATGTTCCTCCTCCTTTAGCGTGGAATAGCTACATACATTATTTGGAGTTCTGCATAGGAGATTCATCTCTTCTCCCTTGCTTATTGATTTGTTCAATCATTTGTTTGTATCAGTTTGGACTCATGAATATTGATTCGATACTTTGGGTTATAGCTTATTACTTTATTTATTGTGTTGCTCTAATTCTTCCCGCTTTGGCTATTTGGAGCTTTCAGTTGGCTCCCACAAAAATGTATATTTTTTCCCATTTTACAAATGAGGAAACTAAGCTTCAGAAGGAATACAAAAAGTTTCTAGCCTCATCCAAGCAAAAATGCAGAGGTGAAAGCCGGGCGCGGTAGCTCGCGCCTGTGATCCCAGCACTTTGGGAGGCCAAGGCGGGTGGATCACAAGATCAGGCGTTCGAGACCAGTCTGGCCAACATACTGAAACCTGGTCTCTACTAAAAAGACAAAAAATTATCCAGGTGTGGTGGCGTGTGCCTGTAATGCTAGCTCACATGAACCTAGGAAGCAGAGGTTGCAGTGAGCCGAGATCACACCATTCCACTCCAACTCCAGGTGACAGTTTGAGACTTGCTCTCAAAAAAATAAATAAATAAAAAGCAGAGGTGCAATTTGAACCTAAGTCTGTAAGATTCTAAGGCACCTGTTTGGTCGGTTGTTTGGTTGTTTGTCTGCCTTTCCTGCCTAACACAGTCTCACTGAATATAGTCAACTTCTGTGAATCAACGACTGGTGTATATTTCACTTGTCATTGTGAGTAAGCATTTTTGAGGTTACCGATTTGCTATGTATTACATATTATAGAAAATTTTAATCAGCACCCAGATTAAGAAACAGAACATCACCAGCCCACCAGAGATCTCCGTTGTGCCTTTCAGTAGTCCCCACTCCTTGTAGATTACCACGATCCTGGCTTATAACAGCATAGATCCGTTTTACCTTATTTTTACTTTAAATAAATGGAATTAGGTATGGGTGGTTTCTGGTTTGTGGGTGGTTTCTTTTGCTCATTCTCCTGTGTTTTCCTGTGGTTCGGTTGGTGGAATTTTTTGTAAGGGTTCCAACCCTGTATTTCACAAGAATGGTTACAAGTAAAGTAACACTTGTAAAAACACGTTAAGCAACTACATAAAAAGTAAATTTACTCAAGATTAGCATAACACAAAGAAGAAAACTAACCAGAGATAGAATTAAATTGCCCCATTTTCCAAAGGTGTCTTAGTTCATCCTTTTTATCATTATCTAAGGTTTTATCTAAGTAGGGCAGCCTTCCTAATGTCCAAATGAGGGTCTTTTTTTTCCTGGGAAAGATGCTTCCTGAGTGACAGGTTGTCATTCTTGCCAACACATGACCAAAACCTCACTCAGCCACTTCTAAAATATAATGGTACAAGATGCAACTTGCCAAACTTGAATAAAATCCAAGATGTCTGTCAGTTACAGTTTTCATTTTCTGTTTCGTTACTAATTACCACCATTGACCTAGTTATTTACAACAGAGATGAAAAACCCTTGATGCCCGGGCCAGCTTACCCTTCTCATGCCACCATGGAAACTGTTCAATCAAATCACCTCTCCCTTAGAATCTACTCGCCCCAATACTCCTCACCAACAACAGAGGAAACCGGTCTGTCACTCTCACTCACACCAGGGCACTGTGTTATTTTCTAGCTGGATCCGCGCTTTCATTGCATGGTTTTGTAGTTGCTCCCAGGCTTCTCGTTTCTGCTCCTTTCTTACACCTCTCCCCAACTCATGAACCTGCTCTGACACCCACTTGCCTGATAGATAATGGATGCAGTACCCTGCCTGGATGTTAATAACTCCTATCATTTGCCCACTCCAATGAAGTTTTCCACATTTCCCAACCCCAGGACATACCTTCCATTCTAGTTGGGCTGATTTCTTCATCATCTCACCTATGTCCTGCTTATTCCATCTTGTGTGTTTCTGCTATTCATTACCTCATTCTTACAATAGCTCTTTGTTAAGCATGTGCCGTGTACTCTTCTACATCATGGAGACATGGATCCAAGTCCCCATCCATGGAGATTAGCTTGTAGGGGGTGATGCGAGACATTTGATAAGCAAACGCATTGGTGTCAGGTGGGAATGGGTGTTTGCAACAGAACAGTGACTGGGGACCAGGATGCCATGTTCTGTGTGGAGGTCGGGGACTGCCAACTCTGAGCGGGTAGCAATGGAACAACTATCCCAGGAAAGGGTCCATCAGGCATAGGGCAGAGCAGGTGCAAGAGCTCTCAGACAGGATCACAATTCTCAGACGAGGAACAAAGAGGCCATTTTAACCAGAGCAGAACAAGCAAAGAGGAGAATAAAAGGAGCTAAATTAGAGCAGCAGTTCAAGGCCAGTTCATGTGGACTTTAAGTCATGGTTTTCAGTCCCCACCTCCCCACCCCATGCCCACCCAGAGAACATCTGACAATGTCTGGAGACATTTTTGGTTGTAAAAAGAGGGCTGGGCTACTGACATCTGGTGAGGCCAGGGAGTGGCTAAACATCCAAACTGCATAGAACCGACCCCACCACAAAGAACCATCCGGCCTTAAATGTTAAGAGAGCTGAGGTTGAGAAACCCTGCTTTCAGCCGCAGGGAAGACTGAGTTTTATTCTAAAGCATGACGAGAGATATCTTCAGAGAGTTTTGAACCAAGGTGTGACTTGAGTTGAATTAGGCTTTTAAAAAGTCAGTTTAGATACTGTGTAATAAATCACAATTTGAATAGCAAAAGTAATATCAAAGGCTACCACTTACTGAGCACTTATATTTGAGAAACTGCACTGACTACGTTACCTAAAGTATCTTGGCATTTTTTTTCATAGTTCCTACCTTCACCTCTCATCGTATTACATCTCTGCCCATCAATTTTTTTTTTTTTTTTTTTTTTTTTTTGAGACGGAGTTTCGCTCTTGTTACCCAGGCTGGAGTGCAATGGCGCGATCTCGGCTCACCGCAACCTCCGCCTCCTGGGTTCAGGCAATTCTCCTGCCTCAGCCTCCTGCGTAGCTGGGATTACAGGCACGCACCACCATGCCCAGCTAATTTTTTGTATCTTTTAGTAGAGACGGGGTTTCACTATGTTGACCAGGATGGTCTCGATCTTTTGACCTCGTGATCCACCCGCCTCGGCCTCCCAAAGTGCTGGGATTACAGGCTTGAGCCACCGCGCCCAGCCCTGCCCATCAATTTTTAACTGTTTGCCTCCCCCAGTAAAGGACAAGGTCAATGAGAACACGAGCTTTGTTTTGCTACCTGTTGAATCTCTAACACCCAAGACAGTGCCTGGTATACTCTGGGTATCCTGTACTAGTTGAGAGAACAAACAATTCATAAAGTCACTCTGTTTATTCCCACTTCCAGCAAGAGAGCTAAGTCTCTGTGTCTGTTGCGTCAACCACAGCTATGAGAAAATCGGAGTTTTATGGCCATTTCCAAGAAAATAATCTCTAAGTTTAGTGGCAATCCTCAGAAGGAGAAGTTCCCAGGGGATAATATTCTAGGTGAGTTGTCTAAGTGGTCATTGCTACATCTTGCTCATCTTAGACCTCCATGTATATTCATTCCTTTACCAGATGTTGACTGAGCTCCTTCTACGTGCCATGCACAGTGCTGGGCACTGGGAGCACACTAATGAGGAAGAAGATGTGGTCCCCATCTGTATCAGTCTGCTCGGGCTGTCCTAACAAAATACTGCAGACTAGGTTGCTTAAACAACAGAAACCTCTTCTCCCACAAATCTGTAATCTGGAAGGTACCAGCATGCTTGGTTCAGGTGAGGGCTATCTTCTTGGCCTGCACATGGCCCCCATCTCACTGGTCCTCACATGGCAGTGGGGGGTGGTGGGTAGAGAGGGAAAAGGAAACAGAGGGAGAAGGGTGAGAAGAGGGAGAGTGTGTTCTCTGGTGTCTCCTCTTTTCTTTGAGATGGAGTCTTACTCTGTTGCCCAGGCTGGAGTGTAGTGGCGTGATGTCAGCTCACTGTAACCTCCACTTCTTGGGTTCAAGCGATTCCCCTGCCTCAGCCTCCCAAGTAGCTGGGATTACAGGTGCACACCACACGGCCCAGCTGATTTTGTTGTTGTTGTTGTTGTTGTATTTTTAGTAGAGATGGGGTTTCACCATGTTAGCCAGGCTGGTCTTGAACTCCTAACCTCATGATCCACCCGCCTTGGCCTCCCAAAGTGCTGGGATTACAGGCGTGAGTTACCGTACCCGGCCTGGTGTCCCCTCTTATAAGGGCACAAACCCTATTATGAAGGCCCGCCCTCATTATCTCACTTAAACCTAATTAGCCCCTACAGGCCCCACTTCCTGATACCATGGTAATGGGGGCTAGGACTGCAGCATCTTAATTTAGGGGTCATGCAGTTCAGTCCATAGCACCATCCTCATGAAGTTTACAGCCCAGCATGGGAGCTAGACACTGCATGTGTGTTAGAAACAGGAACGTTTTATATTGTGGGAAGTACTAGGAAACTGACGTCAGTGCTGTGATGAACACTCCGGGGTTTGCCTTGAGGAGGCTTCTCTAAGGGAATAATGTACAAATGTAAAAAATGTAGCACCATAAAAATAATTTTAAAACCTCACTAATCCTGTTTATACTGCTTATAATTTGAAAGGACACTATATTTGATATGCTACATTAAATAAAATAGTATTAAAATTAATTTCACCTAC
The DNA here is from genome assembly GCA_028533165.1 of Leontopithecus rosalia. Classification (NCBI taxonomy): domain Eukaryota; kingdom Metazoa; phylum Chordata; class Mammalia; order Primates; family Cebidae; genus Leontopithecus; species Leontopithecus rosalia. The sequence goes on from CM052654.1 coordinate 7,448,538, forward strand.
TTTTTTATTTTTTAAAACATTGAAAACATTTGAACTGTGACTAACATTATATTTCTTTTTTTTTATCTTTTAAGTTCAGGGGTTCATGTGCAGGTTCGTTATACAGGTAAACATATGTCATGGGGGTTTGTTGTACAGATTATTTCATCACCCAGGTATTAAGCCTAGTGCCTGTGGTTCTTTTTCCTGATTCTCTCCCTCCTCCCACCCTCCACTCTTGGATAGGCCCTACTGTGCGTTGTTCCCTCTATGTGTCCATGTGTTCTCATCATTTAGCTCCCACTTATCAGTGGGAACATGCAGTTTGGTTTTCTGTTTCTGTGTGAGTTTGCTAAGAATAATAACCTCCAGCTCCATCCATGTTTCCACAGAGGACACGGTATCATCCTTTTTTATGGCCACATAGTATTCCATGGTATACATGCACCACATTTTCTTTATCCAGTCTATCCAAAGTCATCAAGGAGAAGGGGCTCTTGTTGGACAAAGGTTGATTCCATGTCTTTGCTATGATTACATTACATTTCTATTTAAATATGTGGCTTGCTGAAGTAACACAGAGTGGAAAACCCAAAACCATATGTTCTCACAAGTAGGAGCTAACCTAGGAGTAAGCAAAGGCATCCAGAGAGATATAATGGACCTTAGAGACTCAGAAGTGGGAAGATGGGGAGGCCAGGGATAAAAAACCTACACGTAGGGTACAATGTGTACTACTCAGGTGACAGAAGCACTAACATCCCAGAATTCACTGCTACATAACTCATCATATAACCAAAAAAATGGTATCCCAAAGGTAATGGAAGAAAATTTTTAAATAAATAAATAGGTGCTTCATGTTATATTTCTATTGGACAGCACTGCCCTACACCCTTCTCTTTCTGCTGAAGACACTACTGGGGAAAGAGGAAGAAAAGACACCCCAAAGATAAGAATTGGGAGTGGGGACAGAAAGCAGCCTTTCTGGAGGTTGGGAAATCAAGTTGGCAGAAATGGCTAATTAGTATTTTAAGAATAGGGCAGGGCTGGGTGTGGTGGCTCACACCTGCAATCCCAACAATTTGTGAAGCTGAGGTGGGTGGATGACTTGAGGTCAGAAGTTTGAGGCCAGCCTGGGCAACATGGCAAAAACCCAGCTCTGCTAAAAATATAAAAATTAGCTGGCCATGGTGGCACACGCCTGTAGTCCCAGCTACTTGGGATGCTGAAGCAGGAGAATCACTTGAACTGGGAGGCAGAGGTTGCAGTGAGCCAAGATTGTGCCACTGCACTTTAGCCTGGTCAACAGGGTGAGACTCTGTCAAAAAAACAAAAAAGAAAAGAGTAAATTGTATGGTATGTCAATTATATCTCAATAAAAAGTTAGATTAAGCCAGGCATGGTGGCTCATGTCTGTAACCCCAGCACTTTGAGGTGCCGAGCTGGCAGATCACTTGAGGCCAGGAGTTTGAGCCCAACCTGGGCAACATGGTGAAACCGCATGTCCACTAAAAATGCAAAACTTAGCTGAGCGTGCTAGTGCACATCTGTAATCCCAGCTACTCAAGAGGCTGAGGCACGAGAATCACTTGAACCCAGGAGGCGGAGGTTGCAGTGACCCAAGATCACACCACTATACTCCTGCCTGGGTGACAGAGGGAGTCTCTGTCTCCAAAAAAAAAAAAGAAAGTTGATTTAAAAAAGAATGGGGCAGTCTAATATTTACAATGTCTGTGATAACAAAAGAGCTCTGAATTTTCTGGAAAGTATATTTCTTTCATCTGATCTATGTGCTTGGCTTTTCTTTCCTTTTTTCAGTATGCGGTTTATGGGTACGTGTTTAAGAGAAAGAGCTCATGCATGTTTGGACTGATAGCAGAGTAAAGAATGAGATGAGAGTTTATCTTGACTAGAAATCACAGCCAGAGGTGATTTGGAAAAAGACAAGCTTGGTAATTTGTAAACATGCCGTGGAAGGCATGGAGAGACCTCCCCGGGTTATCAGGTAAGGACTCAAGCACGTGATCTCTTGACTTAATGAGCATGGTGACTTTAGTTGATATCTGAATCACTTTGATTATCAGGAACAACTGCCTATTAGATTAAAATGATAACGAATTTCTATCTATGGTTGATGTATTCTATGTTGGAACTTCTTTGCATGATACAAGAGGGAGATTTTCTACCAGTCCAGTACCGTCCACGCCTGTGTTGTGTGATCTCTCCAGCAGCAATGCAAGGTGAAGCTTTCTTTCCATGGACAGAAGCACACAAAGTCTTCTCTGTGCACAGTCTTAGAGTTGATATAACATGTTTCAAGGCCAGCCACAGCCAAACAGACTAAATCAGTTCACTCAGCTTCTCTCTGCCCTTCATACTGGGCTGCGTGCTACAGGTGCGGTGGGACCAAGATGAACACAGTTCTTGGTCTGTAGATCTTACAGACTAATGGGGAACTCAGAATCCATGGCTAGTGCTATGGACTTTCCCCATTCCTGCTAAACTTATCATTGTTTATGTTGGGGTTTGTTTGTTTTGTTTTGTTTTTTGAGATGGAGTTGAGCTCTTGTTGCCCAGGCTGGAGTGCAATGGCATGATCTCAGCTCGCCAAAACCTCTGCCTCCTGGGTTCAAGAAATTCTCCTGCCTTAGCCTCCCAAGTAGCTGGTATTACAGGCATGCACCACCACACCCAGATAGTTTTGTATTTTTATTAGAGCCAATGGGGTTTCACCATGTTGGTCAGGCTGGTCTCAAACTCCTGACCTCAGGTGATTCACATGCCTCGGCCTCCCAAAGTGCTAGGATTATGGGCATGAGCCACCATGCCTGGCCTATGTTTTGTTTGTTTGTTTGTTTTAGTTTGCAATCTCTGAAAAAAAAAAACTCAGGAGAATGAAAAATAATGATATTTCAACTTTCTCTTTTCATCTCTGTAGACTCTGCAAGGGTGTATCAGTTATAGTGTGCTTGGGATATGTGCCTCTTCCAAATCTCTACCTGTAAGCCCTTGGGTCTGGCTTTCTCCCCTGCAGTCCAGGTGACTCTGATCACTAATTCCCTCATGTACCTGGGCTCCCTCTGTTGACTTCTGCATTTGCCATGCAGCCGAAGCCTGTGCTACTGGGAAAAAGGTTCTTAGAAAGCAATTTTTAGCTGATGAGTGTTCTGGTTTGAATGTGTTCCCCAAATTTCATGCGTAGGAAACTTAATTCCCAAATTCGTATGTTGACAGCATTTAGAGGTGGGGTCTTTGGGAGGTAATTAGGACTAGATGAGGTCCTCAGTGGGCCCTCATGAGGGGATTGGTGGCTTTATAAGAAGAGGAAGAGAGATCTAGCTGGTATGCTCTTGCCCTCTCACCATATGATACCTTCCACCATGTTATGATGCAGCAAGAAGGTCCTCACCCAGCGCCAGTGCCATGCTCTTGGATTTCTCAGCCTCCCGAACTGTGAATGAATACATTTCTCTTGTTTTAAGGCACCCAGTTTGTTATATTTTGTTACAGCAGCTCCAGGAGACTAATAAAGTTAACCACCCCTCGCCTACTACATGTGGTCTTCAGTAGACTGCCCAGCCCTGCCCAAGCTAACAGAAAGGATGTCTTCTCTCTGGATTGTGAGTTTTGAGCATGAAAGATAGAGAGATGGGCAAGACTTAGAGTCAGGGCCTGGCTTTGTTACTTTCTCTCGCAGTGAGACTAGGAAGAGCTAGTCCAAGGGAAACGCATGCCCGGGGTCTAGTCTTCTCTAGAGAGTTTCTGAGCAGGAGAAGACCTCAAGGGGCACCCTCTGAAGGAGTCTCATGCTATGAGCACACTAGAACTCACTGACAAGTCTATTCATGAGAATCTCTCACTAGAACCATTTGGATTCATGATAGTTCCCTTGCTCTGTCCAAGGAGGAATAGTTGCCCATATTCAGTTCCCTGGGCCTAGGAGACAGTCAGGCAGTATCTTTGTTAACTGTATTGTTTGCAAATGCCTGGGCAGAAGACCAAAACAGAAAAAGAGGTAAGAGGATCCTGGCCTAGCTTATCCATTTTTGGCAAGCCAGAACACCCACCTGAATAACAGAGAGGGGTACAGCCTTCCCTGTTCCACAGTCCACCAAGGACGGACCTGATATTGCTCATTTTTCTAGGGGCAAGCCCCTGTGAGAATAGTCTCAGCAGACTACCTGCAAAGCTGTCTTCAAATCTTGGATACAAGTTGATCCCTGGTCATAGACCGCACAGATGTTATTTTCTGAGCACCTATGACATGGTTGGCTCTGTATAAGCCACTGAGGGTACAGTGTGATCCTATCCTTGGTGATGGTGAGCTCTTGATAGAGACCTGCACCAGGTCCCAAGGGCACATGGAGAAGCATCCAAAGCCCGTGGGGTCTGGAAGAGAGCAGGGAAGACTACCCAGTTAAGCAAACTCTCAAAAGTAGTATTCCCATTTTACAGAGAAGTAGTCTGAGGCTCTGAGATGTTAATTATCTATCCCAGGTCACATACCACACAGCTGGAAGAGCTGAGAAGCTGCAATTAACTGATTCCAAAGGCCATGCTCTTTTCTTTAATTTTACTTTAAGTTCCAGGATGCATGTGCAGAATGTGCGGGTTTGTTACATAGGTATACATGTGCCACAGTGGTTTGCAGCACCTATCAACCTGTCACCCAGGTGTTAAGCCCTGCATGCATTAGCTATTTGTCCTGATGCTTTCCCTCCCCTTGCTCCCACCCCAACAGGCTCCAGTGTGTGTCGTTCCCTTCCCTGTGTCCATGTGTTCTCATAGTTCAGCTCCCACTTACAAGTGACAACAGGCAGTGTTTGGTTTTCTGTTCCTGTGTTAGTTTGCTGAGGATGATGCCTTCCAGCTTCATTCATGTCCCTGCAAAGGACATGATCTCATTCCTTTTTAGTTCGTGCTCTTTTTGCGCTGCTAGATAATCTCTCTCACCCTGGGGGGAAGGCATTTGCCTGCCTAGCAGTCTCCATTTGCTCGTACATTCATTCATGCATGCACGCATTTCTTCAGTACATGTTTCTTGAGTATCTACTGAATACCAGGAGCTGTATGCAATGCTATTATTACAGAAGTGAGTGAAATAGTCAAGATAGTCTAGTGGGATTGGGACCCAGATACTTACTAGATAAATAATTATTCAATTTCAAGGTGAGAAACGTTCTATGAAAGTAATAAATAGGATATGAAGATTGAGAAATTCACCTGGAGACTTAAAGTCTGGCGACCAGGGAACAGCTGTCAAGAAGTTAATATTTAAGCTAGTAGTTCTCAACGGGCAGTAATTTTGTCCTCATGGGGCATTTGGCATTGTCTAGAGACATTTTTTGTTATCACAACTGGGGAGCAGATTATTGTGGCATCCAGTGAATAGAGACTAAATGTCCTACAATGCACGGAAAAGCCCCAACGACAAAGAAATTTTCCAGCCTCAAATGTCAATAGTGCCAAGATTTTTTTTAAAGTTTTAAAAACCATGTCTATAAGCAGTTCATTGTCGTGTCTTAGACTAAGACACGAAGCTGAAGAAGAAGCCAGCCTGTAAAGCATGGAGGAAAAAGCATTCCAGGTAAAAAGAACAGTACATGCAAAGGCTTTAAAGCTTGGTGCTTCAAGCTAACGAGCAGGGGAGAGAGGGGTGGGATATGGGGGCTCAGATGCCACAGGGCCTTCTCGTCTTGGGCAAAAGCTCAGGTTTGAATTTTCTACAGCTGAAAGCCAAAAACGGACACTCAGGCTACTCTGCAGAGAACAGGTTAAAGGAACAAAAGCAGAATACCAAAGGCCGGGAGTAGCCCCAGAAGAAATGACGGTGGCTTTGACTACAGCAGAAGCAGGGGAGGTGAAGAGCCACTGACGTATCGAGGTGCACTTTGGAAGTTATAGTCTCAGCACTGAGAATGAATTGTCTATGGGTGGGCAGGGGCAGAGAAATAAGCATGAAGGGGAACCCTTGGGACGCTGGTCTCTATAGGGTGCTGGGTAGTGCAGCTCACCAAGATGGGGGACCCTGAGCAAGGGCCAGGTAGGGCAAGGTCCCAAATCAATAACTCAGTTTCAAGTATGTAAAGCCTGAGACACCCAATGGAACTGGATACATAAGGTATTGGAGAGAGAAGTGGTTTGTGTGAGATTTCGAGAGGTGGTGCATTCATAAAGTGGGTCTGGCTATCCATTAGCTTCACCTGGGTTGGAGGCTCTCTAAAGAAACACCAACACCCAGGCACATGCCTTAGATCAGGTAAACTTGAGCTCTGGGAGTAGATGCCTAAGCAACATTACTTTTAAAAAGCCCCAGGTGATTGTGACACTCAGTAATAATTGACATCCATCAGATTCAAGAAGCTGCCCTTCTGTGCATGCATGCAGCCCCACCATGGGGCTGAGAAGCCTCACCTTTGTGCCTCACCCAAGAAACTGTCTTTAGTGTGTGTCTATTTAAAATTTCCTTCTCTGCTGCTTCAGTGGTTGGCTGGTCTGTCAAAACAATGAACCGTTTGTAGTCTTGGGTGTTCTCATGTTACCTGCAGTTCCAGACCTCTTGTTCCAAGACTCTCTCATTTATGGCAATGTCAGTCTCCGGGTAAAGCCCCAGGGCTGTTTCCTCTCTTTCATTCCTTGGGGGACAGAATGTTTGTAATCTCTTTTGTGAACTTTCTTTCCAAAATACTCACAGCATCTTCTGACACCGTGTACTCAAAGCAGAAGGAGATACATTCAGACCTGTCCTGTTCTTCAAGGTCCAGTTAAATCTCTGTTTCCCTTTATCATTATGGGGCATCCATCATGTGACTTGCTTTGTACTTGACACTAGGGGACACCATGACACACGTGAATGACATGACCCCCTGTCTAGGACAAAATATCTCAACCTCAGAGCTATTGACATTTGAGGTCGGGTAATTTCTCTGTGGCGGGGGCTGTCCTTTGCACTATAGGATGTTCAGTGGCATCCTGGTCTCAACACTCAATACGTGTAGTATGTTGACATTCCTCCCTACCCTATAGGTTTGGACAACCAAAAATATCCCCAGAATTGCCACAAGTTCCCCTGGGTAGCCAAATTGCTCCCAGTCAAGAACAACTGCTCAAGAGGGAAAAGTACATTAAATAAACATACACAGAGAATGCTGATAAGGAATCTGAAAGGGTCACAAATAGGAGACACGTAATTGAAAAGAATGATATAAGCTCAACATGGGACTACCTGTTCCAGCCCAGAAAATACCGAAGATTATTTTCATCAAAATGCATTCTCTGATGACTTTATTGTCCTTTGTCTTCTTTAATTTCCTACAGCAGCATTCACTGGTCATGTCCTCCGCAGCCAGGCATAGTGCTAAGCGTTTGGCATGCTCATATCATTTTATTCCCATGATTATCCTACTGACTAAGTTCATTGTCACGTCTTATGTAACGACCCTAGAACCAATACTGGCACAACAAACAGTGGAAGATTTGCTATATAAGTAAATTGCCTTTGTAACCAATAGCATTGCATATTCGTCTTGCAAACTAGAAGAAAAGCTGAGACAGCTGTAGTGTCCACTTTTTCTTTATCTCTTAAACGACAGCCTGCTAGTTCATCAGTTTTCACAATCCATTCTGTACTACCAATGTCTCTTCTTCAAATCCTTCCTTCTGGGTCTGCAAATCGCCCCCCAGGTTTCTCTCTTCCCCCAAATTTCTTCTTTTCTTCATGTTTCCTGGAGCTAATTCCCCATCTGCTCCTTCCCTTTTCCACCAAAATTCTCAAATTTTCAGTTGCCCACTAACATCATCTCCTTGCTGTTTTTGCACTGAGATTCCTTCCTATTCCCTTTTCTGAAATAATTCTCTAATCAGTACCAGCAAGGCAGTGAATGCAGAGTTCTCATCTCTTCTCATTCACTCTCTCTTCCATATTGGATGTTGTTTATGACTGTTTACCTTGGAACCCTAGACCAGCCAGGTCCCCCTTCTACCTCCTGTTCTATAGGGAAGAGTGGACCCCACTGCCCAGTGCCATGTCCTAATCTCTGTCTACACTCTTCTCTCAGATACTTTTTAAGTTTTCACAGCTTCATTTTTCCTACCTATGTGGAAGATTAACCCAATGTTATCTTCCATCCTGGGCTGTTTCTTGGATTTTAGCCTCATTTCTCCAATTTAATTTGGACACCACCACCTGAATACAACCTTGGCATGTCTAATTCAACATATCTCAAGCAGAAGATATGATATTTTTCTCAGACAGCCTTCTTTTCTTCAGTCTCACAAGGCCTAATGTTTCTCTTTGTTGTAAAGCTCACCCTCAGACCCTCAGGATCATTCCCTATGTTCCTTTGTTTATGATTTCTTCTTTGAGCCTGCTGTGGGCACCATGCTTTTCACATGCTTTGTAATGCTATTGGTTACAAAGGCAATTTCCATAGAGCCTCCCTGCATGGTGCTCATAGTCCATCTGGAAAGCCAGGCAGCCAAAAGAGGAATTAGAAAGGGTATTGATGTGAGCCATGATAGGGAGGGTCCAATGTGCAGGTGTCTCTCCTTTTCTTCTCTGCCTAGGTCCAATGAGCCAGCAAGTCCTATAAGCCTTCCTTCATTAGGTCCCTCCAGTTGGGTGCTTGCTCTTCCAATGCATGGCCTCTGCCCCAGCCTCCTGCCTGCTTTTGCCTCTTCTCCCTTCTGCCCACCTCTTTGAACTCTCACACATTACACTGCCTTATAATACCCTGGTTTCTTGCCTACCTGCTGCTCTACACTACAAATTGATTCAATGTCATGAATGTATGCTATTTGCCACTGTATTCCCTGTACCCGGCACAGAGGTGCTCAACAAATGTTGATGGAATAATGAATGAATGGATTCTAATCCCCTTTACACACTACCAATCAGAGTTTTTTCTAAAAAATCCCTCCTATGCCATTGTCTTCTTCTCTAGCTCTTCCCAGAACTTCATACTTTAACAGCACACCAGGCAGGATCTGAAGTAGTAATCGAGAGGCAGCCAGGTAGCAACCCTGGGGCATGACTGGGGATATTTGGAAAACAGTAACGAGCTTCATGAGCACAGGGGAGAAGAGCCACCCCTGCTAATGGAGGGAGAGCCCAGGAAGTTCCCGGCTTTTCAGTCTTCGGTGTTCTCTGGTGCTATGGGGTAAGGAGCTCTCTTTCCTAAGGAAGGAAAGCCAGCTTTGCCATAAGATTCGTTATCTGGATGTGGAAGGTGCTTGGATCAGCCAAGCAGGTCTGAAAAAGTTGGCAGCCATTGCCCTTTTCCCTCAAGGGGGGCACACTCACTGTCTGCCTGTCCGTACTGCTTATGTTATCTCCTTGAGCTGAAAGACCTGCATTTGAATTTCAGCACTGTCTTTTACTTATTTGTCAAGTGGCCTTCGTTACATAAACTCTCGAAAACCCCAATTTCTTCATCGTTGAGTGGGGTTAATAATAAAAACTATTTCATCAATATCTAGATCATGATCACTCTAGAATATGGGTATTGGGTATATTGTGTATATTTGCTTCTCTTGTGTACACTTAAAGCTTTTTTTTTTTTGCCATCTCAGCTCACTGCAACCTCCCACTCCCAGGTTCAAGCTATCCTCCTGCCGCAGCCTCCCGAGTAGCTGGGATTACAGGTGCCCGCTACCACACCTGGCTAATTTTTGTATTTTTGATAGAGATGGGGTTTCACCATGTTGCTTAGGCTGGTGTCAAACTCCCAGGCTCAAGTGATCCACCCACCTCGGCCTCCCAAAGTGCTGGGATTACAGGCGTGAGCCACCATGCCTAGCCCATAATATTTTAAAAAATTATCTTATATGGCATGTCAAATTCAACATGCCTCAAGCCAAAGATATTCTTATAAGGCATGTTTGTGAGAATTAGATGAAATTAGGCATGGAAAGTTCTCTTTACAGTGCCTGACACATAGGAAGCCTCTGATACAAGGTGGCGCTCAGTAGCACAGTAGCACCACAGTCCTGGCCATGGGGGTCTTGCAGCACTGCAATCTTTTTATCCATTCACTGGTTTGTTTGCATTATGTCTTCCTCCACTAGAATTAAGCTTCATGGGGGCAGGGTCCTATTCTGTCTTTGCTCCACACTGTATCTTGAGCGTGCAGAGTAGGCAATTGGCACATGGTTACTGAAAACATGAGCTATGAAAACAACCAGCTTCAGCCCGAGCCGCAGCTCACATCAATCACACGTCCTGCTCCCAGTCAGCACCCTTCACTCCCCGCCTAAGAGGTAATGCCTCGTGTCACAGAGAGATGGGGACTCAGGAGGAAATGCAACAGCTGACCAGTTTGCCTAGAGCAAAGGTCTTCACAGTGCAGCGCCTCCCAAAGACTCTAACAGAATAAGCGAAAAGGCAACTCAGGGTAAATTATCAGATCTGAGAAGAATCAGGAGAGAAAACCCAAGAGGCTAGAGTGGTCCCGGCAGAAGCTCTCGGACGAGGTCAAAGCTTCAAAGGGCAAGAACCATAGGTAGACAGCACAGAGACAAGGGTCTCGACACTGGGGAAGCATCAGTCAGTGAAAACCTGGGTTAAGCTGAGACTTGCAAAGCAAGTATACTACAAAAAGAGGGTTTGCCAGCCAAGGAACAGTCAGAATGCAAAAGAACAGAGGGAAGGGCACCGTTGTATAAGGCTGATGAGGCGCATTCATAAATGGCCCAGAAGGCAGAACTCCATCAGCTATTTTCCTTTTGTCTCCTCTGCCAAGGGGATTACTGGACTGGAAAAGATAGGAAAAAGGTGAAAATCACTATGTTTTATGAAGCAGCTGCTATGTATCAGGCAGCAATATATATTCGAAATCTGGCTTAATACTTAGATATCAATCATGATTCCATTTTATATGTGAGAAAAATTAACCTCAGAGAGGTGAAGCAGCTTGCTCGCGAGTGCAGATCTAGCGAGTAGTCTAATACCTTCATTTAGATATTGTATATCTTAAGAGGGGAGCTTGAGATGGATGGAAGCCTCACTGGGGATAAATAGCCCAGCACTGACCCCATTTGAGTTCACCTTCAAACCTCCCTGGGCCATTTTTACACCAGCTGCAGTGTTTAGAGACAGCATCTGCTATTTAGAGAATTGGTTTTCCTTTCTTTTTTTTTTTCCTCTCTCTCCCTTTTTTTTTTTTTTTTTTTAACAGAGTCTTGCTCTGTCACCCAGGCTGGTTCAAGCGATTCTCCTGCCTCAGCCTCCTGAGTAGAGTAGCTGGGATTACATGTGCACACCACCACTCCCTGCTAATTTTTGTATTTTTTGTAGAGATGAGGTTTTGCCGTGTTGGCCAGGCTGGTCTAGAACTCCTTACCTCTAATGATCTGCCCACCTTGGCCTCTCAAAGTGCTGAGATTATGGACGTGAGCCACCAAGCCCAGCCCAAAAGAGCTGGTATTCTGAACATAGTGTGAGAGGGGACCCTTCTTCCCCACTTCCTATGCTGTCCGCAATATGGAGAGATATCTTTCAGTGTGACGTTCCTGGTCACTCTGGCTCCCCCACCTCCCCACAGGGAAATAAAACAAAATATCCGATTGGTGAGTTAGGCAGAAAGAACTGGACAGGAACATTTTGCCTGCTGCACAGGTCTTCTCTCTCTAGCAGGAGAACCCAATGACAAAATGACAACTCAGAGGAAATGATCAGGACTGAGAGGGAGAGGAGAACACCCAAGAGGCCAGGGCATCACATGGACACTGTCTCTTGCTTCCAGCCTTCCAGCTTATAGAATGCCTGTGCTAAGCCCAGCAGCCCAGTCCAGGCCCCATCTGTGGGTGAGGTCTGAGACTTTTTGACCTTGCCTTGGCTGGGTGCACCATTATCACCACATGTCTAAGACCCGTGCTCCAGTGCATCTATCAGGAATAAAACTGATTTACGTTTTAAGCCCCCGGCCTCATTTCTCCATCACTTCAGAACTAGGGGAAAATGAGGTTTAGGGATTGACACCACCAAACAAAGCAACGGCGTCTGGTGAAGAGCCCTGCGTTTGTTCTGATTTAATTTCACCTCATTAAGTTCCAGTTGGGTTTGCATCGCTCATACCAGGATGGTATGTGATATTAACTCTGAGTCAACAGCTCAGAGGAATGTCAAGAAACTGGAAATGGTTCAGAGGAGGCTAAATCGAATGATGAACATTCTGGAAAGTAGGCTATGGGAGGAATGGTAAAAGGAACGAGAAGATTTAGTTCAAAGAAGATTTGGCTTTGATATGATACAGTCCACATGTTTCAAGGGCAATCATGCAAAAGAATGATTAGATTATGTGACTTTCAAGAGCAGAGTTAAGTTCCAGGGAGGAATATTTTGCTCATTATAAGAAAGATATTTACAACTATTAGCATTGTATGAAAATGAAGTAAGTTCCACCAATAAGGAGTCAACTCCCTGTCGCTGGGCTTATTCCAAATGCACCAGTGGATGAAATGGGATGATCCTGAAAAGGGTCTTCTGCTGTTGGGAGACGGTTGGGTCTGAAATAAAGTTTATCTATATGATTTTTATAAACCCTAAAGCAGCTGAATGAGCTACTTTAGCTCCTCACCCCTTTGTTTCTCCCATATCGCAAGTGACCTGTAACAAGGAGGGCAGACCAGGGAAGACCCCTTGTATCTGGCCAGATCCTGCCTGGGGAGCACCGGTCCCCACACCACACTTGCTAATGGGAGGTGCCATGGAAGGCTCAGAGCTCTATGTGCTCCACGAGGGAAAAGCCTAGCCCAGGAGGAACTTCTTCCTGCCTTCATCCTTCCTTGAAGGAGTCTGTGGTAGCCTGAGTAAGAAGACAGAGGCCCAGATAGCAAAGTAACCCACAGAAATGAGGCCAAGAAATACAAGTGCATAAGCAAGAGAAAAGTTTATTCTCTACCTGCTCCTCTCTGCAGGAACCAAAGCAGAAGTTGAAAGTTAACATTTGGCCACAAGAAGGTGTTCTGTTTGACCTATAGGTTGTTTAAAAGAAGGAGGCTAGGCTCAGTGGCTCACACCTGTAATCCCAGCACTTTGGGAGGCCAAGGCCGAGGGTTCAGCTGAGGTCAGGAGTTCGAGACCGGACTGACCGACATGGTGAAAGCCCATCTCTACTAAAAATACAAAATTAGCCAGGTGTGGTGGCAGATGCCTGTAATTCCAGCTACTTGGGAGGCTGAGGCAGGAGAATTGCTTGAACCTGGGAAGAGGAGGTTGCAGTGAGCCGTGATCATGCTGTTGCACTCCAGCCTGGGTAACAAGACCGAGACTCCTTCTCAAAAAATAATGAATAATTAAAATAAAATATAAGAAAGAAATCATTGCCAACTTGTTATAAGTGGGAGATTTTACACACAAAGATCCACAATTTTCTGTTTCTTCTGAAATACCACAAAGGTGGCAAGGTGGGAATAATTGACTGGAAGTAGGAAGCAGCTGCCTTCTCTAGTCAGGGGGCATGTGCTCCAGTTTGTATGGGAATTACCACCCTCTGCCAAGTT
>CM052654.1:7462516-7475814 GCA_028533165.1 Leontopithecus rosalia
TAGACCCTGAGGCCAAGTGCAATTGTTCCTTAGTGTTCATGGATACCAGTTATTCTGGCTACTGGGTGAGGATGGAGAAATGAGAGACAGAGAGAACAACCAAGACACTATTACAAGGGTCCAAGTGAGAAACAGTGAACTCTTGTTGAACACAGCGAGTGGCAGTAGGGATGAAAAGGAGAGAGATCCAAGAGGTAATAAAAGGTCATTGACTTAGGGATAAACAACTAGATGCATGAGGCAATGCAAGAAGACAGAGTCAAGGAAGACTCTGAAATTTCTGATTTGAGCAGATGGATAGGAGAATTCACAGGTGACTATGAACTTTCTGACTTGGCCAGATGGGTGGATGGTGATAAAACCATCAAATGGGTGGAGAATACTGGATTTAGGGGGAAGGTCGGTAGTGCAGGCTGGGGCATGACGGCTCTGGGACCTTCAGGTGGAGGTATTCAGGAAGCAGTGGGTACGTGTCCAGAGTACAGGAGATAAGTGTAGGCAAGATACAGAGATTCTGTTATCAGAAGCCATACATGCAAATGAAATCACCATAGGAAGTGTAAATAGAACTTGCAGGAGAATGCAGAGAATTTGAGGGTAAAGGGAATGCTGGCATATAGGAGGTTAGGTAGAGAATAATAAAGAAATCATCAAAAAGGGAGGAAAAGGACTTAGAGCAAGTGGCCTACATAAGCAGGAGCTGAAAGGGAAAAAGGTGGAAGAGACAGAATTAGGGGAAAGAGGGGAACCAGAGAAGGTAAGAAGAAAAGCGGGGCTCTGTAGCTCACGCCTATAATCCCAGCCCTTTGGGAGGCCCAGGCAGGCAGATCCCTTGAAATCAGGAGTTCAAGACCAGCCTGGTCAACATGGTGAAACCCCATGTCTACTGAAAAATACAAAAATTAACTGGGCATGGTGGTGCATGCCTGTAATCCTGGCTACATGGGAGGCTGAAACAGGAGAATTGCTTGAACCTGCGAAGTGGAGGTTGCAGTGAGCTGAGATCACGCCATTGCACTCCAACCTGGGTGACAGAGTGAAATTCCATCCCTCTCCCCCACAAAAAGAGAAAAGAAAAAAGGGAAAAGATCAGGAGAAGGGGTGATAAAAAAAAAGAAAAAAGGGAAAAGTTCAGGAGAAGAGATGATAAATTTGTTTTCTTTCAAAACATGCCAAATTTAAAGTTTAAGGCTAAAATTCTGGAAATATGAGTCAGGAGTTCATAAGAATGTCAGGCAGACATAACCGCGATTTGCCAAGCCTCACACAGAGGAGATAATTAATACCACAGGAGCAGGTATGACTTTGGCTAGAAAGCCAGCCAAATAAGAAGGTGAAGTAAGGACAGAGTCAGAGATTACCTCGGAGGGAGGGTAGGAAGAAGAACCTGGAGAAGTCAAGGACACAGAACTGGGGAGAAAGATAGAAATGCAGTATCCTGTAAGGCTAACTAGGCTGTGAGAAGAGGGAAAATATGGTCAGCAATCCTGGAGCAGAAGTCAAGCTCTGGTGATTAGGACACCAGTGATCCTGAGAGAGCAGTTTCAGCAGCCTGGTGGAAGCCATTGGATGTCCAATTTGTGCCACATCCTGGGTGAGCAGTAGGGCAGGTAGAACTAAGTCAGCATCAAGCCTTGACCAGAGCAAGCCAACAATTAAGTCATTACGGAACAAAGGAGCTTCCAACAGCTCAGCCTTGTCACTCTGCCCTTTCTATGCAAATGACCCCAGCAAAAAGAACAGCAAAGTTAAGTACCTAAGAGAGTAGGCAGATTGGGACAATCCTATTGTGTGCAACTACTGGCCACGGAAAGGAGAGGACATTTGACCCACACTGTTAGTTCACTCATGGCTCATTCACTCATTAACATTGTGTTAGGCCTAACATGCTCAGAGACTGAGAAGAGGCACACGGTTCCTGCCTTCAAGCAGCTTGCAGTATAGTTAGGGTGGATTTCCATGCCATCAGAATACTCCCCGATCAAAACACTCCATCTATAACACCTGATGCAATCACTGTTCAAACTTTCACAAAATTATGTGCCCACTTTTTACATCAGCAAATGTCCCCACTTATCACGCGGTTTTAGCTTTACCTTTACCTACTGCAGGGAAGTATAAGAAACACAGTACCTTTCTATGCTTCCCTGTAGTAGGTAAAGGTAAAACTAAAACCGCGTGATAAGGGGGACATTTGCTGATGTAAAAAGTACCTGGTAGACTGGATTATAGGCTCATGAAGGACTATCCTTTCAACATCAGCCATCACTTCATTGCTTGTGCTTCTCCAGCATCTATCTACAAATCTAACCAAGTTCTATTTCATTATTTTCAACTTCCAGTGACAGTTCACTTGAACTACCCTTCAGACTCAGTTCTGAAGTCAAACTTAGCACACGGTATCTCTCAAATCATCACCCTCTGCAAACATCCCTATCCCTGTCTATGGCACCCTTATTTCATCACCCCTCATAAGCAACTTCTACACCCAATCAATTTCCAAGCTGTGTATTAAGCAGAGTCATGGGCACATAATAGACATTCAATATTTACTTGTGGATTCAGTGCACACGTTTTATACACTGGGTAACCTCTGTGGGCTAATACCAACCATGGATCTAACACACACTTCTAATGACAGTGGTTAAGAGGATGGTTTTTGGTGAGAGATGGATCTGATCTGGGTTTGCTCCAATCTATGCTACTTAGGATCTCGGTGACTTTGGACACATTTCCTTGTTTACAAATGTAAGTTATTAGGGTTGTGAGAATCAAATATAAAATGCATGTAAAGCTCAGAGCACAGAGCTGTTATTTGTCTTAGTCTGTTAGTCCACTATCAATATTTATCCATCTAAATAATCGAACATGAAATCCAAATGAGTCCAAATCCAAAGATGATACCAGTGGTATTCACCTTGAGAACTTTAGCTGGACTATTTAATAATTGCAAGAAGGGAGCATAAACTATTTTCAATGAAAACAGATCTCACTTCTTGTCCTAGATCCATCCTCCAGTGTAATCAGTTTTGAAAATTTCAAATAACAATTATCTAATGTAGCAAGCTTCACTGAGTGCTAGCTGCTTTCATATTAGCAACTTAGCCAATTAGGCTGGATTACTTTCCCAGTTTCCCTCTGGAAGGCTACTTTTAGATTCTTAACGGTTCCTCGATTTTGTCAAGCTTTCCCTGGCCCCACACACAAGATCTATTCCCAACTGGGGTCCACTTTGGGAATTAACCACAAAAGATGTTTCTTCTCTGCCCCATCACACAGCCACAGTTAGGTGTGGCCATGTCTTCCCCAGTGGTCCACGAAGCCCCGAGGTGTCTGCCCTGTACACAGTAGATGCTGAATCAGTACTCCGTATTTGAGATGGTTGAGAAAGACTGGAGGGGGCAAGATGAAAGGCCAGAGGATAGAAAATTAAAGTTACTTGTGCATCTCCTACCAAACTTAGAGGGTAGTATGAGAAGGACAATGCATAACCTCAGAGGAGGGGGAAGGAACTCCAGTGAATGTGCATCCAAGGTCAAAGAAAAGTAGAAATTTTGGTCCCATCACTTGACAATAATTGCATGGTCTGAACATTTTCTTCCTCCTTTGCTTCTGGAAAATGCATGGCACGTACTGGGCCCTCAATGAGTAGGTACTGAATGAATGAATGAGTGCTGCTTCTCTGTTGTTCTTTTTGTTCCTTCATGTTCTTCCTAACTACTCAGGGTTTCCCCTCACCACCCCAATACAGTCATTCTCTCTCTCTCTCTCTCTCTCTCTCTCTCTCTCTCTCTCTCTCTCTCTCTCTCTCTCTCTCTTTCTCTCTCTCTCTCTGTCTGTCTCTCTCTCATCTGCTATTTGCTAACTCCATCTGTAGTAGTATAAGGTATGTATGCCTGTGTGTGTGTGTGTGTGTGTGTGTGTGTGTGTGTGTGTGTCATTTTTCATTTACAAAGGAGAAAACAGAAGTTCCAAAGTCCAAAACTGAGCACCAAAGTTTACACAGCTGTCCATATAGCTAGTAATAAAGTTGGAGCGGATAAGATCCTGTTCCCCCAGAATCCTTCCACTTCTGTGTGCATCAGTCTATGGTGCACTTTGACTCCCCGCAGCCAGCAGCTGCGACTCTTTACCCAAAGGACACTCAGTAGGCCAGAACTCATTTGCCAGTCAGTGTCCATGTGGTACCAGAAGTACGTGGAGTTCAGTAAGTTCCCCCCATCAAGGGGAACCAGGGGTGGCTGCTCTTCACTAATGATTGACAGGTGGGAAGGCATAAAGACTACCACTCTCCAGGGCCCAGTTGGCACAGCTCTGATGTGTGAGGCACACTACCCACATGTACCAGGGGTGATTAAGCCCAAGTGACCTTCAGAGAACTTCTCAATGTCGCACCCTTGCCCGGCCTCTTCATTTTCCCTGTCCATCTTCTCTGGAAACCCTGGTAATAAATCTTTTGCACAAATCCTCTCAGAAACCACCACCTCTTGGGACCCAGCCTAAGGCAAGGGAGATGTAGCATTCAAACCCAAGCCTGTCTGTCTCAAAGGTTTTTCCCACTATGCTGTGGTTGTTATTGCAGTCACACCAGTCTGTTCCTTGTTCATTTTACAGTTATACATTTAAAATGCATGACACATTTTAAATACAAAAATTAGCTGGGTGTGGTGGTATGTGCCTGTAATCCCAGGTACTTGGGAGGCTGAGGCAGGAGAATCACTTGAACCCGGGAGGTGGAGGTTGCAGTGAGCTGAGATCATGCCACTGCACTCCAGCCTGGGCAGCAGAGAGGGACTCCATCTCAAAAAATAAAATAAAATAAAATGCATCACACGTACATTTAAAAAATTCGAATGGTCACTCTGACTTCAGGCATCTTGAGGACAAATATGTATTCAAACACTCTATGCTTGCTTACCTTTTCTTACTGTGATTATATCATCTCTGAGGCAAAAGACCTTTGAATATTTTAGCAAAACAAAATAAGGGGCTCAAAGGGGAGAGAAAAAGGTCATTTTTGAACCTGTCTTTGTAATTGCCTCTTGCCTGGGTCCATAATTAAATATAAACTAAAAAGAACTTTAGTTATCTAATGTTCTCTTTTAAGTATTTTTATTATGAGAGTAATGTAATGACACTAGCGAAATTTGAAATCCAGGGGAGAAAAAAGCACCCAAATACTCTAATCCAACCATTTGCCAACTATTTCCTTTACAAACGATTTCCTTTCATTTAGAAACTATTTCCAGTACACGAATCCAACCATATACAAACTGTTTTCTTCCAGCTGTTATCACAGCTTTTCGCGCAGCCCAGGGATCCATGCATTTGATGTGGCTGCTGTCGGGCTTTGACCCTGGGGTTTCCCGTGCGTTTACCTTACATGGCTCAAGCAGTTTCCATGTAACACAGTTCCTGTGGCTGTCATTTTTAATGGTTGCACATTGTAATACCCAGAGGATGTACCCTATATTATCACCCTTTGGGCTGCTTTTGATGTTTAATATTAATCTTTTTTTTTTTTTTGAGACGGAGTTTCGCTCTTGTTACCCAGGCTGGAGTGCAATGGCCCGATCTCGGCTCACCGCAACCTCCGCCTCCCGGGTTCAGGCAATTCTCCTGCCTCAGCCTCCTGAGTAGCTGGGATTACAGGCACGCGCCACCATGCCCAGCTAATTTTTTGTATTTTTAGTAGAGACGGGGTTTCACCATGTTGACCAGGATGGTCTCGATCTCTTGACCTCATGATCCACCCGTCTCGGCCTCCCAAAGTGCTGGGATTACAGGCTTGAGCCACCGCGCCCGGCCAATATTAATCTTATTAAGTAATAAGATTGTGTTGAACGTGCCATTTTGGTTTTGCTTCTATGTCAGATCATACCTTTAAAAGAAATTTCCAAGACTTGAATTATCAGATAAAGGAATAATGTTTATAGCTTTTGATATACACTGCCACCTTTTACTCCGGTCCTGCCCCATCAAAATATGTACTAATCTGTGTTATCATAAGCCAACATGAAACAAAGGTATTCCAAACTCAGCGTGGTTTCTCATTCTTTCACCAGTTCTGGTCTAACAAAATGAATTCTTTTTAAATTTCTAGATTTCATACAAAGGTCTTGAAATTTTCTCTAGACTGTTAAGAGCCCATAGCATCCCTCATAAAAATGACGGGGAACTTGAAAATGAGACAGAATGTGAAAGTGACATTTCAGTCATCCTTAAATATATGTAGCGCTGATTTTAATTCTAAGCTTTGTTAATTGCTAAGCATTTCATGTAGGGATTAGTCCTCGAGCTTGAGTTGCCTAATTGATTCAATCATCCTCACTCGACACTAAATAGGGCACCTTTCAATGGCTGACGTGGGCTCACTGAGTTGGGTGCATATTTTGTGAGCATTAATTTATGCCTGCACCTTGAAACACTGAGGATAAGGAATGTTGACAAGAAAAACAAGCAAGACAGGATTCCCATTTTCTCAGTTATCCTGTGGTCTGCCTGAGTTCATCCTAAGATTTCGTAACAGAACAGGACACAGAACAGGACAATTGAGACACTCTTACAATTTTTACCAAGCCAAAAAGCCATTTGAGAGTCCTAATAAACAAGGTGGAAAACCCAGCCAGACTCCCAGCAACATCATTCAGGTGACACCAGACATGCTTGCAGATAAACATTCCATTGATTGAATTTTCTCTCTTTAAACTTTCAAAAATTAATTTCAAGAAGCTCGTCTTCTGTGGCACTTCAAACCCAACAAGCACCAACTTGCATTTTGTTTCAAGAAAGCATTTTACTTTAACCCAAAACATATTCTGTTTCTCTGTAAATTGTCAAAACTCCCGATTTCCTTACAACCACATCCCATTCTTGCCTTTACCCTGAGGATCATAGGCAGAGGGCTGATGATCTCCCACAGATGATTCCACGGCCGATTTTTTTTTTAATTTGGCAGGGCTTTCTGGGTTAGGATAACTCTGGGTAATCCTAATTAGAGCCCATCCAAGCTTAAACTCCATAACCGAACCAACCAGTTTTACAACTCAAAGGAATTTCATTTGGCCTCATACTTGCAGTGGAGAAATCACTCACGCACGCGCACACACACACACACACACACACACACACACACACACACAGAGAAAAACTGGCAGCTAAGCTAACAGGCAACTGAATGTTGGACACACTGCCAGCTTGGTCCAATTAAGAAACATTAGAGGTCTAATGACTTAAAGAGGAACGGTTCAGACAGGACACAAGGTTCTTGACAGCAGCCAAGCAAACTGCAAAGTTTCCAGCTCAGGTAAGTGAATCCCTTAGATATTTCAAAAGAGCCAGGGACCAGGAGAACCTGGCTTGTACGCTTTCTTGCATACCTAGGGAAGAAGAATCCAGGTGGAGAACCTGGCCAAACATTGATCTCAGAACAAAGCTCCATTTAAGCCTAAAAAAAAAAATCTATGGGACATTCCTGGGTACAACAGAACACATGAAATATTGCCATTTTGCCTGTTAACAAAAATTTAATATTTATTTATTCCTGGGAAATTAACAAAAATCATTGCCTGGGTGCACTTCATCCTCTCCTTCCCTCCCGCCACCAGCCCTTTCAAATGCACCTCCTGGAAAAAAACGGAACCAAAACAATGTCATGAAAAGCACTTGGGCGAAGGTTTTCATTTACTCCATGCCAAGTATTTTATTTTTAAGCCTGATTTGACCAAGTCTGGCTCAGGCAAAGCAAGTTTCAGATCCTGCTGTCAGTGAAAATTGCAGCGCTGCCGTCTGCTTACCTGTCACCAGGACTGCCTTTTGATCCACGGGTAACAACTCTTGGCCAGATAAGTAAGTATACATGAGGAAACATGACAGAGAGCAGAGGATCAAGCCCCACAAAGGGGACAAGATGAGCAGGCAGACTGCACAGAGGCCTGCCAGGCAGACCATCCAGCTCGGCACCGGCCTCGGGCTCTTCTTGTATTTGCAAAGAACTGTCCCACAGAGTACCATGGGGATAGCCAGGCAGATCCATGCTGTCTCCGAGAAGGAAGTGCTCATTCTCAGCGACTTGCTGCACCTTCAAGTGTTCAGGACCAGTGAGTCTAGTGGGCAAAGGCTGGCTGGAGGCAGCCTGAGTTATATGAACAGAAAGGCAAGAAGGGAGGGGAGAAAGCAGCCCCAGCCCCTTTCGACTGATCATAGATTAAGCATAATCATACAGGCACATATTCCCAGTGGGCAATTTAAAGCAGTGTGCACTTCAACATAAATACCAAGGCACTTCCTATTTGACCGCTCTCCTCCCTCCCCACCCCCTGCACACACAACACGTGCACATACTCACCCACAAACACACACCTTCTATTTGTTTTTTTAATGACAGTCCACCTCTGGAAAGATGACTAATTGGATAATAATTGACAGAATTCAAACTGCACGGAGAACAACAGGAAAATCCTCTAGCTGACAGGAAAATACTGTCTTCTTCAAGAGCCCGCAGTGTGTCTGGGTATTGAGTTCTTTTTCTGACTCAGGAGTGAGTGTGTGTGTGTGTGTGTGTGTGTGTGTGTGTGTTTGTGTGTGTAAATCCAGGCAATCGATGAAGTGTGGAAGATAGATTCTGGAAGAGAAGGCATCTCTGATCTGGTCCATGGCTTCAGGACTCCTACAAATCCCAACTGAAGCAGGCTGAAGGGCTGGATGGAGAGGGGATATGGAAGCAGAGGAAGATATTCCTTGGCAGAGGAAAGTGCTTTGGTCTGGCCAGAGGGGGAAGCTGCCAGGGAGAGATAATAATGACAATTAACTAATAGCGGCTAATATCTATTGGTGCTTGTTTGTGGCAGAGGCTGTGTGTAGCTGCTCATTTGTTCGTTCTCTTTATTGCAAGCGTATTCTATGCCAGCCTCCATTCACTGGGACTCGCCTCATTCTCCTTGAATATAATATCCTTATGAAGTTGGCTCTAGTATTATAGTAATTGTACAGGTGAGAAAACCAGGGCACAGAGAGGATAAGAGATTAGGCAAGATCACACAGCAGTGGAGTCTTATAGCCTGATCTCAGAGCTTTATGCTCTTAAGCACTCTATTCCACTGCCTGCTTTAGGCAGAGAATTAAAAAAGAATCAGAACATTACGTGCTAGCTGTTTCCTACTTTCACCGCATTTCAACCTTATAACCCTGTGAGGTGGATATTATTATTATGGTCAGTTTACAGAGAGAAAAACTGAGGCTGGGAAAAAATAAGTCCCTTACTCACAAGTGGCTTAAAAGCCAGCACTCTGCAGCTGCAGCACCACCGACCAGTGCTGAGTCCAAGGGAGCCCTGCACATGGGCTCAAGGTGTGTCCCACATGGGCCACATGCCCAGCTGGAGGGAGGCAGGGTTCTGATAAAGGCTGGGTGTTGACAAAGCTGGAGAGAAACATTCTCTATTTGAGGTCAGTTTCCCTGTATTCAAATCTAATCTTAGCTCCACCACTTAATAATTAAGTAGCCTTGGGCAGGTCACTTCACCTCCCTAGACCTTCATCCCTTCACCTATAAAATAATATCATATCCTGCCTGGAACAGTAGAAGGAACCTCATAAATGCTAGTGATTCGTGCTTTTTTAAACAGGAGGAGAATGAAGAATAAGAGGAAGTCTCATAAAACAAAGTGTCTATTGGAATAAAGACTTGTCCCAAAACATTTGCTGGAGTTAAACGAGGGGCAGGAAGAGGAGGGGAGAGAATGCCTTTTGTGGATGATGTTGGGGAGGCACGTCTTGGGAAGGAATGGACCCAGCAGCATATCCCCTGTAAAGGGAGGTGAGGCAGAGCCCACTTGGGCTGAGAGCCAACTCAAGACCCAAGGGAGAAGGGGTGGGAAGCAGTGTCAGGAACCATTACTGTGCTGTGGTATTGTGGGGCTGGAGAACAAGGCAGTTATGAGGGTCTACATGGAGTGATGGCAACTCTTGTCTGGACATTTGAGTCAGTGAGATGTTACCAGCTCCTGGCCGGGAAGCTTAAGGGTGGGGATCTGGAATTGTCTTTGGCTAGCCCTGAACTCTCCCCTGCCTCCACGGACCCCATTCCTTCCTGGGTGCCATCCGAACCATGGAGTGCCTCTCACAATCCTGTGGCTTCACCAGCCTGGAACATCCTGGCTGTTAGCTCTGATCCAAAAATAACTTCAAGGTGGGAAGGCAGGACTAGTTGTGACTCTTTGCTGAGAATCTTGGTATTTTGTCAGTGGCTCCCACATCTGGGCTGGACCAAACACCTGTGCAGGTTTCCTACCAAGTGCATGCCCACCTGAAAGGAGGTGACTTTTCTCCAGGAGGAGCCCCTGTGACTTGTCAGACTTGCTCTGTCCTGGGGCTCCCACTGTGCTATTTCCTACTACCAGCAGAGGGACCATTTTGAGATTGCCTTCTGAAAACAAAACATCCTACCCAAAAGGAAGGATTGCCCAATCTGACCCCCTCCCAAAAAATGCTGAGAATCCTCCAGTGTACAGATTCTTTTGCTCAAGAATTTGTGAGCCAAAGCCACCCTCAGGCCACACAGAAGTCCCAAGAAGGATGCTCCCTGAGCCCTGATGGTGAAGGTGCTGAACAGCATTAAGAACATGGGCTTTCAAGTGTCACAGCCTTTTAACTTGAGTTCGAATCCTGGCTTAGCTGTGAGGCATGGGGCAAGTTACCTGTCCTTCCTAAGCCTCAGTTTCCTCCCCTGTGAAATGGGGGTAGGAGGAGTACTGCTTCCAAGGGCTGATTTGAAAAGTGAATGGCATCATTCTTGCATTGTCCCTGGCACTGACAGGCATGCCTAGATGGTAGGCACCTTTCTCATTGTCGGGAGTTCCCACTGCTTCTTAGCCTTTTTCCTCTGGGCAGAGAGAGAGGTTCTGGCCAGTCACCTCCTCACTGATTTATTTATTCTTTCGGTTCAGCACACAGCTGTTTCCCTGGTCTTCCTTCAGATATCTGCTTAAACATCACCTCCTATCACCCAACCTGAATATCTTCTATCAGCCCACCTTATTCATTCCCTTTACTGCACCTAGCTCAATCCACAATTATATATTTCCTTTGCTCATTTTAAGAATATTTTCCATCTCCCCTACTAGTCCATAAACTTCTTGAGGGCAGGAACATTATCTGTTTATTGTTTTCCTTTACTGTTCACCAAATGCCCAGTCCAGTGCCTGACGCATCACATACACAAAACTAATATTCGTGGGATGAAGATAGGAAGGAACACATCTGTATTTAGAGCCTTCTAGGTGGCTAGTTCTGCGCCAGCTGTGGAGGGATTCCGCAGTGAATACTATAGACCTGGCCTTGCAGAGTTGAGGACCCAGTGCTTCCAGGATGCCTGCTGCAGGAGCAGGGACTAGTGGGGGTGCGAGGTGGTAGAAAGGAAAGCTATTTCGCAGTAGGAGAACATATGGAATGCTAGACTCTCCCGGTGAGAATGAGCCCAATCCTTTCTGAGCCCTGAATGTCCTCATCCTAACCTCAGGGTCAGTCCATCTGAGAGCTACCATTGAATGATGATGTTCTCCATCCTACTGAGCTAAATCATGTCCCTTATTTGTCCTTGCCATTTTGTCCTGAAGCTATTCTTGAGGCCATCATGGCTTGACTTGTGTCCCATTTCTGGCAAGTTGGCTCTCAGCCTTCCAGGGAAAAGGAGCCAGTTGGACCAACTCATTCTTGCTAATGATGCCAATGGGTCATTATGCCATTTCCTACTACCACCAGAGGGGCCTTTTTGAAATTGCCTTCTGAAAACAAAACATCTTACCCAAAAGAAAGGATTGCCCAACCTGGGCAAAGAAAAAAAAATGCTGAGAATCCTCCAACATACACTTTCTTAGAATCCGTGGATCTTGTGTTTAGAAGTTGAAGAAGGAACTTCCCATCTAAAATGGGGATTGTCTCTGTAACATCCCCACCAAGTGGTCATCTTGTCTATTGCCAGAGCATCTCTGAGAACAGGCACCTCACTGCCTCTGAAGGCTGCTTTTCCCATTCAGAGTTGCTCGGGATATTAGAACATTCTCCTCTAGGCAAGATTCATCTTGACATTTGTCTTCCCTCTCCACGTGGAGTCAGAGAATGTCTTGTTCTATTTCTTTCAGATATTTGAAAGATATTTCAGAGCTCAAACGTTTTTAAAATCACACTGTTACAATAACTAAAGAACATTTTGCGATGGTGAGGGTTACATAATGATGGCATGATTTGCAAAGCAGAGAATGACTGTGTGTTGATGTCATAGTGACACAAAGTTCAGGATAGACAAGGTGGTACAAGCCGTAACAGATCATCTCAGGGATCACAGAGATCTTGTTGGTAACGTGAGTTTCTTTGTTTGTCTATTTATTTTTATTTTTATTTTTATTTTTTGCTTTTTGAGCATCAGGGTGATAACTAACGTTTTAAGTGTTTGTGACTGTGCAAATATCACGTGTTATATATTTATCTATTTCATGCAGTGGGCAGGGTGGAGAGGCTGGGAGAAGATGACCAGAAGTTGGGGCTGTACCATGTCTTTTTTCTGTCTTTGAAATAGTATGTGGTAAAGATGTCTAAACTCCTCAGTTATCATAAATTCCAAGTAAGTCAGACCTCCTTTTTTTAGGTATAGTGTTTCCAGGATCTTCCGCTGCTTCTTAGAATGGCATTCAATTACTTAACATCTCCCCTGAACGATTAGGCCTGGAACTGAGCACAATATTTTCGGTACAGTGCAAAGAACATAGAATGGAATAAGATTATCACCTCTCCTGGCCTTGAAGCTATGTTTTTGCTTCTGTGACCAAAGACTTCTTTGCTTTTTTAACAAAAGCGACCTATTATATTGATTGCCACGGTGTTTGTTATCAAATAAAATTCTAGTTTTTATAGTTTCTGTGTCACTTTAACTTTTTATAGTAAAATACCATACACATGTGGAGAAATTATCCAAAACATAAGTAAATATTCATTCATCCATAGTGATATAAATACATGATCAGCTCGGTGGATGAGAAGAGACAGATCTCACATACTGAAGGATTCGAAATAATTGACATAAATACTTTTTGCCTCAAGGACTTGGAGTGTAACTCTCCATTCAGTTTGAGCTACACATGGTAACTTTCTTCCAGAGTGCAGTATGAAAACAGGGAAACAAATCACCTTTACCAAGGACAAACCTGAGTAGCACTACCTCAGCCAGGTAGCAAAGGTCAGCAATGGCAAATTGTGTTGATAGTACAATGTGTTAAAAAATGGCACCTTTATCATCGCAGAACA
>CM052654.1:7481075-7504017 GCA_028533165.1 Leontopithecus rosalia
CTACATCCATTGATTTTGAGCCTTTGTGTATCCTTGCATG
Source organism: Leontopithecus rosalia (assembly GCA_028533165.1). Lineage (NCBI taxonomy): Eukaryota > Metazoa > Chordata > Mammalia > Primates > Cebidae > Leontopithecus > Leontopithecus rosalia. The sequence goes on from CM052654.1 coordinate 7,481,116, forward strand.
TTAGATGGGTTTCCTGGATACAGCACACCGATGGATTTTGGCTTTTTATTCAATTTGCCAGTCTGTGTCTTTTGATTGGGGCATTTAGCCCATTTACATTTAGGGTTAATATTGTTATATGTGAATTTGATCCTGCCATTTTGATGCTAGCTGGCTGTTTCGCACATTTGTTGCTGCAGTTTCTTAATTGTGTTGATGCTCTTTACCATTTAGTATGTTTTTGGAGTGGCTGGTACTGGTTGTTCCTTTCTATGTTTAGTGCCTCTTTCAGCAGCTCTTGTAAAGCAGGCCTGGTGGTGATGAAATCTCTGAGTACTTGCTTGTTTGTAAAGGATTTTGTTTTCCCTTCACTTATGAAGCTTAGTTTGGCTGGATATGAAATTTTGGGTTGAAAGTTCTTTTCTTTAAGGATGTTGAATATTGGCCCCCACTCTCTTCTGGCTTGTAGTGTTTCTGCAGAGACATCCACTGTGAGTCTGATGGGCTTCCCTTTGTGGGTAACCCGACCTTTCTCTCTGACTGCCCTTAGCATTTTCTCCTTCATTTCAACCCTGGTGAATCTGACGATTATGTGCCTTGGGTTTGCTCTTCTTAAGGAATATCTTTGTGGTATTCTCTGTATTTCCTGGACTTGGATATTGGCCTGCCTTGCTAGGTTGGGGAAGCTTTCCTGGATAATATCCTGAAGAGTGTTTTCCAGCTTGGATTCATTCTCTCCATCACATTCAGATACTCCTATCAAACATAGGTTAGGTCTTTTCACATAGCCCCATATTTCCTGGAGACTTTGTTCATTCATTTTTACCCTTTTTTCTCTAATCTTGCCTTCTCGTTTTATTTCATTGAGTTGATCTTTGACATCTGATATTCTTTCTTCTGCTTGGTCAATTCAGCTGTTGAAACTTGTGTATGCTTCACAAAATTCTCATGTTGTGTTTTTCAGCTCTATCAATTCACTTAGATTCCTAAGTTGTCTATTCTTGTTAGCATTTCATCAAATCTTTTTTCAAAGTTCTTAGTTTCTTTGCATTGGCTTAGAATGTGTTCCTTTAGCTCACAGAAGTTTCTTATTACCCACTTTCAGAAGCCTAATTCTGTCAACTCATCACACTCATTCTCCATCCAGCCTTGTTCCCTTGCTGGTGAGGAGTTGTGATCCCTTGTAGGAGGAGAGGCATTCTGGTTTCAGGTGTTTTCATCCTTTTTGCACTGGTTTCTTCCCATCTTTGTAGATTTATCCACCTGTCGTCTTTGTAGTTGTTGACTTTCAGATTGGGTCTCTGAGTGGACATCCAGTTTGTTGATGATGAAGTTATTTCTTTTTCTGTTTCTTAGTTTTCCTTCTAACAGTCTGGGCCCTCTGCTGTAGGACTGCTAAGGTCCACTCCAGGCCCTGCTTGCTTGGGGATCACCTGCAGTGGCTGCAGAACAGTAAGGGATGCTGCCAGTTTCTTCTTCTGCTATCTTTGTCACAGAGGATACCTGCCAAATGTCAGTCTGAGCTCTCATTTATGAGGTGACTCTTTGGATATATGGGGGTCAGGGAGCTGCTTGAGGAGACAGTCTGTCCTTTATAGGAGCTCAGGTGCTGAGTTGTGAGCTCTGTTGTTCATTTAGAGCTGCTGGGCAGCTATGTTTAAGTCTGCTGCAGCAGAACTCATAACCCCCTTTTTGTCCCGGTCCTCTGTCCTGGGGAGTTAGGGCTTTATTTATGAGTTTCCATTGTGCTGCTGCCTTTTTTAAGGGCTGCCCTGCCCAGCGAGGTGGCAGCCTGGTCACTGTCTGCCTGCAGAGACTTTGCTGAGCTGCTGTGGGCTCCGCCCAGCTGCCATGTGAACTTCCCTGCAGTCCTGTTTATACGGGTATAGTTAAAACTGCCTCAGCAATGGTGGCCCACCTCTGTAATGGTGGACTCTCTCTGTAGTGGTGGGTTGCCTCAGCAATGGTGGGCTGCCTCAGCAATGGCAGACTACCTCCTTAGTGGTGGAGTGCCTTGGTAATGGCAGACGCCTCTCCTCCACAGATCTGGACCTTCCCGGGTTCAGCTGTGCTTGCTGTTAAACTCTCAACCCAGAGCAACCATCTCTCAGGGTAGTGATGATAGCATGACCTCAGGAAGTGGTTCTTAGTATGCATCTGGAGAGAGTGTCCACTTGCCCTGGTCCATAGTGAGATGATGATCATGAGGAAGGATAACATATTGAATTTCCCTAAGATTTGATTCACCTCACTGAAGGTCCTGTCTTCAGAGTTGATAGCCTTCCTCCTCTTTCAGGCATTAAAATACCTTTTTGTGTATGAGGCCACTGTGGTAGGTGATCACACTTAGTGGCTGTTGCTGTTTGATGCCCTTACTTGGCAAAATTAAAAGTTGGCAAGCCTACATGACTTCTACAATTCTGGTGAGAAATCTTAACCAGCATTCAAAGTTCAAAGATTTGGGAACCCCACTAATGTATAACATGTTGGCTTTGAGTTAGACCAACCTGGGTTAGAATTCCAAGTCTGCTGCTTAATTGACAATGAGACCTGCTCTCTGCTCAAAGCCACTACCTGCTCACCAATACTGCAGATAATAATACCTAACTTATATTGGTTATAAGACAGTCTATGTAAATGATCTGGCATGTCACAGTTTTCCATGGCAGCCATTATCACAAGAGACTTTTTGGTCCCAACAAAAATTCCTGCAGTCTAATTCTTTCTGGTTTCTGTCCTTTCTTCTTGGGTCTTACAATTTGAGATATAGAAGCTGAAGGCAACTAATGTACAACTTTGGCACCAATAGTCATGGCCAACGTTCACAGAAGGAAACACACTTATATCTGTGCCTCCAGAAGGAAAATTAAACCTAGGATGAGACTATTAGAAAGAAGACACTTCAATATTTGAGAGTACAGATGAATATCAAAAGTAAATTACACCATAAGCCAGATGTTCCAGGAACTTCGTTTCTTTTTTTTTTTTTTTTTGCCTGAAGGAAAAGTTTTAGGTCATAAAGAAAATGATGAGCAGAAATTGCCGTCACAAAATAGCAATTCATGGTTCATGGTTATTTAAAATGGGCTCATTTGAAAATAATCAAAGATGTGCTCGATGATTTATAAAGACAGTTGTTCATTTCAGTGTTATTTATCATATGTAAAGTGTAGAAACATCCTGAACAGCTTTACCATAAAGGATTTGTTATATAAATTACAGCACTTTCATTTGATGGACTGCTACACAGCCATTAAAAATCATGTTGTTGAAAAATATTTAACTACTTGAGAAAATGTTTGCAGTATTTTATAAGCAAGGAGAGTAGGTTACAAAGTAGAATGTATAGTATGATCATATTTTATGTCATTATAACACAGATATCAGCTGACAGCTTCTAAACTTTGGGATCCAGTTAAGATTGGCACAAATGCCCAGTTCTATGGTCTTGGAAAGCCTTGCCAAGACTTCTTCAGTTTCCTGGGGACCTGTCTTCTCTCAGGTCCTTCTGCCCCTTGTCAGCCACTGTCTCACAATGCCATTCTGACTTCAATGTGAAACTCAACCTTGCTTATCCACTTGCAAAACAAAACTTACAGCAGCAAAGCTATTTTTCATGGCACTGATGTTTGGATAGGTAAGATGAAGGGGATAGAAGAAGTATTCATATTCCTGTGGTGGCATGAGTAGTGGTCTCTCAAAAGATATGTCCATATTCTAACTCTAAGAACCTGTGAATATGATCCTTGGATAAAGAGGGTCTTTGCAGATGTAACAAGTTCAGGACATGGAGATGAGATCATCTTGGATTCACATAGGCTTTAAATCCAGTGACACATATCTTTATAAGAGAAAGAAGAGAAGATGACAGAGACAGACACAGGACAAAGGCCATGTGAAGACAGACACAGGGCGGAGATTACAGCTATAGTGCCACAGCCAGGGGACGCCTGGAGCTGAAAGAGGCAGGAAGGAGCCTCCCTTAGAGCCTCTAGAGAGGCAATGGCTCTACCAACATGTAGATTTTATAATTCTGTCCTCCAGAACTGAGAGCAAACAAATTTTGATTTTTTTTAAAATTTAATCCAGGGATTTCCATCCTCTGGGCCATAGACTGGTAGCAGTCTGTGGCCTGTTAGGAACCAGCCTGCACAGCAGGAGGTGAGCAGTGAGCAAGCCAGTGAAGCTTCATCTGTATCTACAGCTGCTCCCCATTGCTCACATTACTTCTTGAGCTCTGCCTCCTGTCAGATCAGTGGTGGTGTTAGAGTCTCATAGGAGCACAAACCCTACTGTGAACTGCACATGTGAGGGATCTAGGTTGTGTTCTCCTTATGAGAATCTAACACCTGATGATGTGTCACTGTCTCCACCCCCAGATGGGACTGTCTCGTTGCAGGAAAGCAAGCTCAGGGTTCCCACTGACTCTACATTATGAGGAGTTGTATAAATATTTTATTATATATTACAATGTAATAATAATAGAAATACTAAGTGCACAATAAATGTCATACACTTGAATCATCCCCAAACCATCCCCTCTCCCCACAACCCCACAAAGACCTGGGGAAAAATTGTCATCTATGAAACCAGTCACTGGCGCCACAAAAGGTTGTGGACTGCTATTTAAGCCACTGGGTTCGTGGTCATCTGTTATGGCAGCCCTAGGAAACTCCCACAATCACCAGAGGACATACAACAGTGTTGATAACTCTACTTACTAAAGGATCCGTTGTCTCCTTTCACCACCACCAGGGAGCTTCACTCACCTTCTAGATACTTTCTTGAGCTTCTCTTAATTCTCTCACTCTTTCTTTGACCTCCTCCTCTTCCTCCCACCCATATTGTTCCACAGACTCAACTTCTCCCTCTATCCTACAGGGATGTCATCTCACTTGTCATCTCACAGCCCACTCTAACTCCTACTCCCAAAATTACATGTGCCAAATTTACTTTATTCGAAACCTTTCCTGGCTCAGTGAGGGCAACTTCATTCTTTCAGCAGCACAGCGTGCAAGCGCTGGTCTGCCCTTGACTCTGCTCTTGGGATCAACCCACATCCAATCCATCAAGAAATCTTGCTGGCTTTACCTTCAGAATTTATCCACTACCTGAGCACTTCTGACTCCCTCCACTGTGGCTAACCTAGTCCAAGCCGTCATCACCCCCTGCCGACATTGCAACAGCCTCCAGTAGATACCTCTGCTTCCACCCTTGTCTCCCAAAGGTCTGTTTTCAACAGCACAAGAAAATAATTCCTTTTATAACTTTAGCCCAATCTTATCACTCATCTACTGAAAACCTGGCAAAGGCTCCCTTCTCACCTAGAATAAAAGCCAAAATCCTTCAATGGCTATAAGGATAATCTGGCCCCCATATTTCTTAGACCACGTCTGACTTCTGTCCCTCATTCACTCCATTCTAGTCCCAAGGATCTACATACTGCTCATCAAACACATGGGACACCCTCCTTGCTCCAGCAGTTTCCTCTGCCTAGAAAGAATGTTCTTGTCCAGTTGCCTAATTCCCTCCACTCCTGTGATTCCTTTCTCAAATGTTTCTGTCAGGGCAACTGCCCCCCTCAACATGCTCTGAAATGGTTTAAATAATAAAAGCATGGCAACAGCAAACTTCATACTCTGTCTGCTGACAATGGACTGGATGTTTGTGTCACCTCCACTCCCAAATTCCTATGTTGAAACCCTAACCCCCAATATGATGGTATTTGGAGATAGAGCCTTTGGGAGGTAATTAGGCTATGGCGGTAGAGCCCTCATGAATGGGATTAGTGTCCTTATAACCTGGAGAGCTCTCTTGCCTTCTTTCGCCAGGGAGAATAAAGGAAGCCAGCAGCCCGCAGAACCAGCAGTTCTGCAACCTCACCAGAACCCAATCATGCTGACACCCTGATCTCAGACTTCCTGCCTCTAGAACTGTGAGAAAAAAAATTATGTTGTTGGTAAGCCACTCAGTCTCTGGTACTTTGGAATAGGCGTCCAAACTGACTAAGACACTGTCTATCTATCTATCAAAAAAACAAATTATGTTGTTGGTAAGCCACTCAGTCTCTGGTACTTTGGAATAGGCGTCCAAACTGACTAAGACACTGTCTATCTATCTATCAAAAAAGCAAATTATGTTGTTGATAAGCCACTCAGTCTCTGGTATGTCGGAATAGGAGCCCAAACTGACTAAGACACTGTCTATCTATCTATAAAAAAAAAATTATGTTGTTGGTAAGCCACTCAGTCTCTGGCACTTTGGAATAGGAGCCCAAACTGACTAAGACACTGTCTATCTATCTATCAAAAATAAAATGGTTGGCATAAGGATACTGTTAACATGTTTATTTGAACTGAAATATGGAGTCAATTATTTTTTCTAACAGCTGATCATTAAATATAATTTGGGCCATAAAACTCAAAAGTAATTTAAATGCTTTGATTTGACTGATCGACTTGACAATGTGAAATGGCTTTGCCAATTATAGGATGAATATCTTCCAGAAGTTGAATGAGTTAAATCTTCAGTTATAAAGTTGTTCTAAAGTACATTTAAGATAATAAGATAAAAGTATTTTGTCAAAAATATTGCATTGTACCGAAATTAACATTAGCACTGTTGTGATTTACTCAACTCTGAGTATACTTAGATAAACATAATGCCTCAGAGAAAAAGAGTAACGAGTATAATTAATATTCATTTGATACAGGTTTAAACCCACTTTGGTCTAATTTCTAGAAACTGAAGATTAAATAATAAATTATTTTGCAAGTAATTTTGTTTCCAAGTTTCAGCTTTCAGCAAAACTGAAGAAGAACCTCACCTAGTTGTCAGTTAATCATAAAATTTAATTTGGGGCATATAATTCAAAAGGAGGTTTAAAAATAAAGTGTCCCATCTATTCTTAACTCACTGAACATTTTGTCATAACAGTATGTTGAATTTTGTCAAATATTTACTCTTCCTCTGTGGATGTGATCATATGGTTTAGCCTATTTAATATGTTAATATTGACAAATATGTTGATCAATTTTTTTTAATTGAGTAAACTTACTATTCAAGTCTGGTTCCATCCCCATCCACTCACTTCTGTGAATGAAAATTCTCAGTGATACATCTATAAAAATTTTTTAAAATGCAATATAATTCATGCTGAAACCTGTTTTTCTGTTAATAAGTAGCATTCATCTTAAGATATCTGAAAAGAATTGGAAAAAGCCACACCCACCAAATTCGTACTTTATTTTTATATTTAAAAATTAACCAATTTTATAATAATATCTTATTTGTTATCTATGGCTAATAATTAAAATGTTAACTCAATCCAGAAGATATTTGATACTGAAGTATATAGTAACTATGTTACTATAGATGTAAAAGTATGTGTGTGTGTATATATATATATATGTATATATATGTGTGTAATATATTTATACTCATATATTAATGTACATTCATTATAGAGAAATAGGAAGATAAATCAATAAGAAACTTTCAAGTATAAACTATATTATAGTGAAGAAAATTCTTTGAAGGAAGTAAAACAGAACTGCAGATACAAGAAGAAAAAAATACGTAAAATTTCTAGCTACTAACAAGAGAACATGTTTGTGTGTTTTGAAAATGTTGTAAGATGTTGAAAGTATTGAACTGCCCAGGTATTTTTATTGTTCTGGATACATTTAAAAGAAAGATATCATAGTTTACCTTAAAATGTCAATATAGTATATGTTAAGTATCCATTATTTATAGCCATTTAGACATAAGACAAAAATTTTAGACAACAGCTTTAAAATGTGCCAGAAAGAGCATAATTTTTTTAAAAAAATTCCTTTACAGGTAATAAGCAAAAATGTCTGAAGACCTCTGATTTCAAATACCTTATGGCAAGATATCCCCTTTGTTAGTGAAAAATTCAACACGATATTTTTCTAAGTAAGCAGCTAGAGTTATCCTGGCCAACAACGGCCTGGCTCAGCATTCAAGTTCTCTTCCAGGAGATCATAGGGAGCGTCAGACTTACCCCATGTACCAACTAACTGTGATAATGGTCATGTCAGCTGGGGTCTCCCAATTTCTTTCACTGTACATGATTAGGTCCCTATTTACCTGCCCCATCTCCTCTGTTGCTCCAAGTCACACTCCTCTGTGTCCCAACTTCATAGAAACATTCATGGGTCTCTGACACCCCAGCCCCATCATGCTTCATGCCCCATGGCTCCCTCTACCTTTCCTGTCTCCTGCTACTGCCCCTTGTCCTCGAATATTCAACTCAGGTACTACCTCCAAAAGCAAGCCTTCTATGATCCTTCCACAGTCCCCAGGTTGGAGTAGGGGTCACATTTTAGGGCCCACAGTCCCCTGGGTTCTCTCCATCACAGCACACTAAACTTAGGAGACTGCAACTCCAACAATATCGGGGAAAGCAGCTCACCTGGGGTGTCTGCTAGGAATGCTCGTTCCTGGCCTCACTGCAGGAAAGTCTGTTCCAGTGTTTGAGCAGTGGAGCTCAGGAAGCTGCGCGTTTAACACGCTCCCCGGGTAATCTGTTGCAGGTGTTACGATTAACATATTTTGAGAAATTCTGTTGTCATGCCATTGCTCACTTACTTGACCGAGCCACACTAGCCTCTGAACTTTTTGAAGGCAGAGAATGTTTTATTCACCACCATCTCTGCCTATAGTGCCTAGAACACTGCCTGGCATGTAGAAGGCACTCCACAAATGCTTGTTGAATGCAGGAACAGGTGAATTAATTAATTAGCCAATATTCCCATTTTCATGATCTCGTGTATCAAGCCATGCATCAACTCGTGTCCACTCGGCCATAACGTTCCTTGGTTGGAGTTGATCTTTAGGTCCATTCAGTGAAGCTCCTTAGGTTTTCTCGTATTAATCAGAAGTTTCATGTATCTCTGATAATATAAAATATAAATAAATCTAACTTCATCAGCAATTTTTTTTAGTTGGCACACACTTTGAGTCCAGAGTCCTTGGTGTGCCATAAAGGGTTTAAAGTTCTTGCCCTAAATAGCCTGCTGCAGCCTATAAACTTCACTTATCTGCCATAGTTTATGTGACCACTCCCTCAGCCAAGGAGTAAGAGCAATGCAACCTTTTTTACTTTATTTTGGCAGGGGGAGGCACAGTCTATAATCCCAATTGTACAATAAGCTGACCGACATTTGTATGGAATCGAAAGAATATGTAACGAGTCTATGTCGGGTGTCATGTACTAAGCCTTAGCATCCACAGGTGCCATTCTGAAATAACTTCCCTCCCCTCCTCAGCTCCTTCCTCCCCCGTCTCTCCCTGGCTGTGGCAGGGAGATTGTCATCAATCATTCCACGGTGTCACCCCACTGATAGGAAACCTTTCTGCTGGCATTTTTTCTCTCTCTCTCCTTCCACATTCCCAAGGCCCTGTGGTCTGTGCTGTGCTTGGTCCCATGCCCTCCCCTACATTGCCCCATTTCTTGTCCTGCTCTCTTACCCCAGGCTTTCTCTTAGCATCATCTCATCCCACAGGCCTTTGGAGAGTGGTGCAGGGAAGAGATGGCTCTGGACCCTGGGAGTGAATAGAGGGAGTGAGAAGGCGCCACTGAGACCTGGCCTCTGGATGATTCCCTGAGAGATTCTCAAACCTCGTAGACTGTCCATATTAACCCGCTTACCCTCTGGGGTGTCACTCTAGTTAGGAGGCCATTAGGAAAACAGAAGGGGCAGAAGGAACAAAAAGAGGGAGCGGGTCCAGGAGATTCTGCAAAGTGAAATTAAACCCACCTGAGAATGAAGGGAAAGAGATAGGGTGTGTTGAAATGGTACCGCCAGTGACAAGTATTCCCAGAGATAAAGAATTCACTTTTGGACATTAGGTCAAGATAAACTGAGTCATCCCCATTAAATACTTTCCAGAGTCAAATTCATATATACTGGGGAATCATCAGCCCAAGATTCGGAGTTGAAACCAAGAGAATTGAAGGGAAATGATGTAGATGTCAAAAGAAAGGCTGAATCTTGGGTTTTACCCAGTTGGTAGCTAGGAAGAAAATTCAAAGGGGTCAGAAAAAGAGAGAAAAAATAGAGAAGGAGGGAGAGAGGAGAATGAAGTAGGAGTGTGAGGAAGAGAGGGCCTGGCAGAGAGTTAAGTAGGAGAATGTCACTTAAAGGAGAAAGAATCCCAGCACTTTGGGAGACCAAGGCAGGCAGATCACTTGAGGTCAGGAGTTTGAGACCAGCCTGGCCAACATGGTGAAACCCCTTCTGTACTAAAAATACAAAAAATTAGCTGGGTGTGGTGGTGCGCACCTGTAGTCCCAGCTACTCAGGATGCTGAGGAAGGAGAATTGCTTGAACCTCAGGGGTGGAGGCTGCAGTCAGCTGAGATCATGCCTCTACACTCCAGCCTTGGGGACAGAGTGAGACTCCATCTCAAAAACAGAATAAATAAAAAGGAAAAAGGGAGAAGAAATACTGTCAGTGACAGAAAAATGCAAACACAAGACAGACAGGAAAGGCTTTTTGCAAAAAGAAAATTCTAAACAAATGGTAAATTTTGATTTGTCTTACGTAACTGAATCCCTAATGAAACATCTGTGCTAGAATTGCATTTAGTATCCTTTAATGAACCCATAGCATCCACAGAACTGCTTTTAGTTTTGTAGATGCATCTAAATAGCACACACGTTGCTTTCCAAGAAACACCACCTGAACATTCTTTACAAACAAGGACGAAGAAATAAAGGAAACGTCGTCTCCATACTGTGCACCACCTATTAATATTTTATTGCACTGCTGTGGTCTCTGGGGGAGCAAAAACATTTGGGTGTGCTGTGGGTTAGGTAAACACCCACTAAATATTGATGCATGCATAATTAGAATGACTAAAATAATTCTGGCATAAAATTACCCTAGCAGTCAGGGGAGAGAGAAAATGAAATAATTTGATTGTGAAAATTAATACAAGTCGACTCTCAATTTTCACGGCAGCTAATTGAAAACCACTTATTATTCAAACCTCATTTTCCCTCCTGGTTTGTACTTTTGTGCCTTGCCCTAAGAGAAAAGAAGGCGAGAGGAGGGTCCCAGGGGCAAAGCTGTCATATGGAGATAGTGAATCAAGAGACTGATGCTTATTTTTCTAAGGCGGTGGCTCCTCAACTTTTAGTCACATTGATGTTGCCACCTATGACACACATCCATGGACATGTCCAAGGGGACAGGCCGTTCTGTCCTCTCCCATTCAAACAGCACTGAAATTACAATGAGATTGACATTATTGTAGGTGTTATCTTTTTTATGATAGCCTTTTCAATACCTAATTCACATATCACACAATTTGCCAATTTAAAGTATACAAATTGGGCCAGGTGCCAGGGCTCACGTCTGTAATCCCAGTGCTTTGGGAGGCAGAGTTGGGCAGATCAAGACCACGATCAAGAGGTCAGGAGGTCAAGACCAGCCTGGCCAATGTGGTGAAACCTTGCTCTACTAAAGATACAAAAAATAGCCAGGCGTGGTGGTAGGTGGCTGTAATCCCAGCTACTTGGGAGGCTGAGGCAGGAGAATGGCTTGAGCCTGGGAGGCAGAGCTTGCAGTGAGCTGAGATCAAACCACTGCACTCCAGCCCAGGTGACAGAGCAAAACTCCATCTCAAAAAAAAAAAAAGGTGTACAAATCAGGGGTTTTTAGTATTCAGACTTGTGCAACCATCATTACATTTCACCTTAAAAAGTGGCTCATTAGCAGTCACTCCCCATTTCACCCCAAACCCTCTAGTTTTCAGCAACCACCAATCAGTTTTCTGTCTCTGTGGGTTTGCCTATTCTAGACATTGCCTACAAGTCAAATCATACAATATGTGGTCTTCCGTGACTTGCTTCTGCAGCTGGCTAAGGAAAACATGAGTGGAATGTTTTGCTTGGTTCATCTATGTTGTAGCATGAACAGGGTTTCATTGCTTTTTTCTGACTGAATTATATTCTGTTGCATGGGTATATCCCATTTTATTTATCCATTCAACCGTTGATAGATATTTGGGTTGCTTCCACTTTGGCCACCATTATGAATAACATTGCTGTGAACATTCCTGTACAAGTTTTGTGCACGTAATCTTGAATGTGAGCTCTAACAAGAGCAGCTAACATTGCCCAGTGAGTGTCTGTGGGGAATACAGGCACCATCTCATTTCATCAGCTCAGGACTCCAACGTGCAGAGCCAGGATCCAAATCTCCATCACTCTGCCTCTAAAGTCCATGTTTCTAGTCTCCTTGCTTTGCTTCCTCCTAAATCTGAAGATTAGAAAAGGGAAGTCATTCATTACTTCAAGAGAATTACTTTTCTATAAGTAAGACATTAGTTATGACATCTCTTAGCTGGTCACAACCATCCTGCTTGAAAACCACCTCCCCTGAGCATATGGCTCCCTGGAGAAATTATTTGAGGGGTAAAAGGAGGCCCTTCACTGTCTGTCAGGACAGTATTGTCAGATGCCAATGCTTTAAAAGAGCTCTAGAGGCAGTCAAGAGGTTTATTCTGAAAAAGAGGATGCTAAGGTCTGAACGTTTGTGTCAACCCAAATTCCTATGTTGAAATCCTTCCCCTCAAGGTGATGGTATTAGGAAGTGGGGCCTTTGGGAGGTGATTAAGTCAGAAGGGTCCAGTCCATTTCAATGGGATTTGCGTCTGATATGGTTAAGCTTTGTATTCCTACCCAAATCTCATCTTGAATGATAATCCCAAGGTGTTGAGGGAGACACCTGCTGAGAGGTGATTTGATCAAAAGGGTGGTTTCCTCCACGCTGTTTTTGTGATAGTGAATGAACTCACATGAGATCTGAGGGTTTTATGAGGCAGTTTTCACTGCTCTTGCACATTCTCTCTCTCCTGCCACCATGTAGATGTGACTGTTTTCCCTTCTGCCATGATTCTAAGTTTCCTGAAGCCTCCCCAAACATTTTTTATAAATTACCCAGCCTCATGTAGTTCTTTCTAGCAGTGTGAAAATGGACTAATAACAGTGTCTTTGGAAGAAAATGCCAGAAAGCTACCTTGCTCTCTTTCTGCTATATGAGAACACAGAAAGAAGATGGCAGAGAGCACTCCTCAGAACATTACCATGCTGGCACCCTGATCTCGAACTCTATCCTCCAGAACTGTGAGAAGTAAATATTCCTTATTTATGTTTAGTGTTTCAGTCTATGCTAATTTGTTCTTGTAGCCTGAACTAAGACAGAGAGTGTGCCAGGGAAAGGTGGAATATGGGGATCTGGTTCAAGCCTCCTCTTTCCTCTGGAGGAAGGTCCAGTGGACCATCTGCACACATGAGCAAGGCCTTTCCCTTCAGATTAATTACTCAGAATCATATACAAAGTAGTATTAATGTTTCCCTCCCAACACAGACACAGCCGGCACCTTTTCATTCTTCAAACACATGGCACACAGCGTTGACTCTACATCTTGGCCTCCTTATTTCTCGCACCAAAATTTCCCTTGTTTCTCTTCTCTTTGGACAAACTTCTGCTTATTATTTAGGATTCACGTCACATGTCTCTTTCTCAATTGGCATGTCAGGAGCTGTGTCCAGGGAAACCATAGGGACAGGAGAGACACTCGTATTAGTCCGGGTTCCCTAGAAGGACAGAACTAACAGCATAGATATATACATATATAAAGGGGAGTTTATTAAGTATTAACTTACATGATCACAAGGTCCCACCACAGGCTGTCTGCAAGCTTGAGGATCAAAGAGAGCCAGTTTGAGTCTCAAAACTGAAGAACATGGAGTCTAGTGTTTGAGGGCAAGAAACATCCAGCACAGGAGAAAGATGTAGGCTTGGAGGTGAGGCCAGTTTCAGCTTTTCACATTTTTCTGCCTGCTTATATTCACTGGCAGCTATTGAGAATGTGCCCACCAGATTAAGGACAGGTCTGCCTTTCCCAGCCCACTGACTTAAATGTTACTCTTCTTTGGCAACACCCTCACAGACATACCCAGGATCGATACTTTGCATCCTTCAATACAATCAAGTTGACACTCAGTATTAACCATCACAACCCTGGATAGCAGCTCAGTGCAGAATGCCCTGGCACAGCCCAACAATTTAGGATTCTGGTGGGTAGCAGATTCCACGGGTGCCCCACTGCCTTTCCTCTACACTTACCTCATCTGTACATGCCGGTGGACTTCCAGATGGTAGAACCTGCATGGTTTTATGTTGCCTTGTTATAGAGAAACTGGAAGTGATGGGGAAGAAATCCACCCCACCCATGCTTTCAACCAATTACCAGCTAGTGTTCGTGAATAAATACTGAACGACCTCAGCCAACGGGTAGAATAACACTGAGAAAGCTGTTTACTGCATTTCAGAGTTTCTCCAGAAGGATTAAGTTTAGGAAGAATTAAGCCCCCAGCAGGATTGAGCTCAGTTCTTCTCAGTGATAACCGGCTTCCTTCTCTTCCCTGTCTCACGTCTCCATTCTCCTACTGGCAGTTTCTGGGATCACCTCCAAAACAAACTACTTGTACTTGTATCCTCATCTCAAGGTCTGTTTCTGGGAAAACTGAAACTAAGACATGGTGCCTATCTCTAGCACTTGAATCACACCAGATTTCTTTGCAGAGACTATTCTGAGACACGTCACACCCTCCTAAGAGGAGGTCTTAGATACAAGAAGGAAGTATTAATGGGTTTGGGCATCATTTTCCGAGAGGGTTCAAAAGAAGCAGGTGGGGAGCAGATGTCTTTGAAGGATCCAGTTATTATAGAATAAATATCTTTTTTATTCAGGTTGCTGCACAGCAACAGGGTATAGGTAATAGAGTGGATGATACACGTCACCACTGCAGTTGTCATTGCTAGGAGTGTCTTAGCTCTTACTGCATTGTCCCAGCACTTTACATGCTGCTTGATATACAGCAGGGGCCCAATACATGCTGACTATCATTTAATAAAGTTATTCTTTGCAGACCAGTGAGAAGAATACATTTTCTGAGTCTTCTGCCTTTGAAGACATCATTCTTTTCTGGCACACGTTGTTCTACTATCTTGTATTAGGATAAAGCCTAAAATGCTATTTAAAAACCCTCAAAACATAGTGGCTTAATACAGAAACCAACACATGCAATAAAATGGTAAAGAACTAAACACACATACAAGTGAGTTCAAGTAAAACAGGAAATCAGTAAGATCTATCGACTGTATCAATGTTAATATCTTGGTTGTGATATTATACTACAGTTTTGAAAATGTTATCATTGGGGGGAGCTGAGCAAACAGCATGCAGGAGCTCTCTATTACTTCTTACAATGGCATATGAATCTACAATGATCTCAATAAAATATTTTATTAAAAATATATAGTATCATAAATAACAGTATAGGTAATGGCTTCCTTCTTTTTTTCCAGAAAAACAGAAAAACCATTGACCCAAATAGTATACTTGGTAATTCTTAATAAATGCATCTAAAAGGCTATTAAGCTGCTTAATTGCCAAATAAATAAAAAATAAACATTATGTTACTTGGCGAGTTCTTTAATATGTAATGGGAAAACCATTTTTCTACTCCAGAAGATCATTGAAAGACCCAAGGTCCTTCTATCTTGTTGCTCCAATAGCTCCTAGGGGTACTGGCTTCACCTACAGAGCCGAAGCTGAGTCAAAGCTCAGTGTCAGTCTGTAGGAGGGGGAAAAAGAGGGAAATGAATTTCCTTTTAAGCATGTGATGCATAATTGCACACATCACTTCCATTCACTTTATATTGGCAAAAACTTAGCCTCATGGGCACATCTAGCTGTAAGGGAAGCTGGTAAGTGAAGCTTTTATTCTGGATGATCATGTGCAAGTAAAACACTATCATTAAGGAAGAAGGTAAAGACATTTTGGGCAGCAACTGGCAATCTTCCTCAAAACACAAACTGATTTTGTTAATTGGCATAGTGTGATGTTCTTTGGTGTGTGCCAAAAGTCCCTTCTTTGGGGAAAACCACATCTGACATGTTCTGTAATAACCTTTCTCTAGCCACAGCCAAGAGATACGGAGACAGAACTCTGATAATGTCTGAGCCTCGACAGCTAGATCCACCTTTTGAGCTTCCAGTTACAGGAGCCAAGCATCCCTACTTTTGATTTATCTGTATTGGGATGGATTTCTATGATTTGCAACCCAAAGAGACCTGATGAACCTAGTTGGTATCCAGAATCCTCAATTCCTGAAAACACGAGACACCACAGTGGCAAACATAAGCTTTACTATCCCAAGGGGTCCTTTGTATCCTGCTAGGAGAGCCTCAAATGCTTGAGGACTGAACACAGAGCCCTTGGCCAGGACGCTCACAATAACATGTAGGTTTAACCAGCACCGTTTAAATGCTTAGTTTAATAAGTACTGAGAGAGGCATGAGTAATAATAATGAGTTATTTCAAAAGTTTTTAATGGGAAAAAAAGAAAAACCATTGACCCAAATAGTATACTTGATAATTCTTAATAAGTGCTATAAATGTTTCTAAAAGAATATTAAGTTGCTTAATTGCTGAATAAATGAAAAATAAACATTATGTTACTTGGAGAGTTCCTTAATATGAAACAGGGAAAACCATTTTCTGAAATGCACTGCATGTGATAAATGCTTATTTTCTTTTCTCAAATCAATTATTGAAACCATTAACCACTATTTAAATATAACTCAATTTTTTTTCTGTTTATTCCCCTTTTTATTTTTTTTCATTAGTGAAAGAAAATAGATGTACCTAGGAGGTACAGCTGCATAGTGAAAGAGATGGAATGTGGAGGATTAGGGAGTCAGAAGCCTTGACTTTTAACCCCAGCTCTGTCATTTACTAGTTCTGTGACCTTGAGCAAGTAACTTAAACTCACCTGCTTTCAGGAGCAGTGTGGAACTATTACAAGGGCTCTCTTACCCACCTCAGAGAGTTGTAGTGCTCCTAATACTAAGTCATAGCACTTGTAGGTCAGTGCTTATCGGCCTTTACTATACATGGAAATTACCTAGGGATTTTGCGAAAATGCAGATTTGTATTTATTAAGCCTAGATTGGGACCCAAGACCCAACATTTCGAATAAGCTCCTAGGTGAAGTTGATGCTACTGATCCATACTTTTGGATAGAAAGGTTCTAGTATGCCTCCCAAGGTCACAATAATTTCCATTATTTAGAAACAACCACACTTTATAGCAGTTCTTGTGCCCTTTTGCCAGAGCTGACAATGGTAGAGGTGATTTCTGATCCAAGCTGGGCCAGAAGAAGGTCTCATCTGCAAGCCTGGGACTTTGAACAGGGACAACCAGAAACGTGACATATATTCACTTGCTCATTCATTCGCCAATAAAAAAAAGTTTTGTCTCTATGCCAGACACTATAATAGGCAGTGGAGATACACCCGTCAATCAAGCAGGTCTCTGCACTCAGGGAGCTTTTGTTATAGTAATATGCAAGATAATTTCAGATGAGCGAAGTGCCATTAAGAGATTGAAGAATTTCACGAGGATGCAGGGGACTTTCAGTGAAAGTGATGGGGAAAGCCAAGTTCTTACTTTCCCTTCCGTAGTGGCCTTGGCAGCCAAGTGCTAAACATTGTGGCATAATAAATGGGGGAGGCCTCGGTCCCTAAGTGATTATGTGGAGCACAGCACTCTTCCCCTTCCCTGCAGCCTGAATTGGATTGTGATCAGAGTGAGAAATAAAATACTGTACACCTGTAAGGAATTGTGACAGCAAATTGATCTTTCTGAGATGCACCCACTGCCTAGATACATTATTGGGGGAAGACAATACTCAACAAGCACTGACATGCAAACTCACATTGAAGTCACTTTCTTTTTCCAGTCGTGTCTTAGATTTCTTGGTCAGATCTTTATAAAATCAACTCACTGAATTATAATGGAAGCAAAGGAAACAATTCTAAAGTTTTTAATTTTCCTTTAAAACATGCATGCTTATATTTTAAAAGAGTCCTTGGTGGCACAAGAATATTAACATTTAAATTCACCATTTCTCATGTTTATCAACACCCTATAAATCTAGGTATCCCTCAGAGGATCCTGCAATCCCTTGAAGGAACTCTGTCTTCTTTATTGCATCCTCAGTGGGTCTTTTCTTCCTTGGCTGCTGCTGGTCTCAAGAGCATGTAGCTGGTCTTTCAGCCCCTGGAATACTCTTCCTCTCTTCTCTTCATTTTTGTGTATCCTAAGCAGTCACTTCAAAGCTGTTCCTTAAGACTGCTTAGTACAATAATTCTCCTCTAACTTATGCCTGGGTAACAGCTGAGAACAAGACAGGCAGGAAAGCCAGCGGGCCCTATGAGAGGGGCCAGTCTTCTTGCTTTCTTCACTGGCCTTCATTAATTTTTATATCCTAGGACTTAAGTATGTCCTCCTGACTGTGTGTGCTTCGTGAAAACTGAGCAGTAAATCATGCAACTGATATGAGCCTCTCTGAGTCTGCACTTGGTACCAGTTCTATCAGCAAGAGTGGCATATGAAGTCAAAACCTCCATCCTCTAAGACACTAAAATGAAATCCTCCCCAGCCAGGGCTCCATTCTAGGACACATGTCCATACACGTGTACAGTCTGCAACTGTTCACAGAACCACACTCATGATGGGGCAAAAGATGGACTTCAAAGGGAGACCTCTGAGTGAGGATGCCAGCTTTCCTTATTGTGTTCCTTGGTTCCTTCAGCAACAAAGATTAGTTCTGGCAGCACTGCCTGCTTGGTGACCAGAACAAAGGGAAATAAGGAAAATCAGGGACACAGGAAAAAATATAGGTACACATAGATGTGGAAAGTCAGAGTTAATAGAGATTTAAAGAGATACATGGAGAGTGAATATTTTGTCACCTTATAGAGCCTTATCCATCATCCATCCACCCAAGCAATGCTGAGCTGAGCGTTTGTGTATCAGGCATTGTGCTTGACCTTGAGGATAAAGATAGAAGTGAAAGTCTAAGAGCAGACATTGGAGGTGGGAAGAGCAGTTGACGCGGCCCTAAAAGAAGTCCCACCATGACGGAACACACAGACAGGGGACGTGGGGGAATTCATGGCGCCAATCTCCTGCTGCCCCAGCGCAGGTGAAGGTAAAGGAGACACCTGCACATCATAGAGACGCGGAGACCTCCAGGATTCCTAGAGAGGCCCGGAAGTGGCTCCAAGAGGCCGGTCCGAAGGCTCCGGCGCCCGAGCGGGGGCGGTGGGCAGCTGGGGAGGTTTGGGCCGCCCTGTCTCCGGTAGTCGGCTTGTTCCGCCTTTCTTCCTACCGCTGTGAGTGGGCCTTGACCGGGCCTGGGGTTGGGGGAGTCGCCGCCCTTCCACGAGGTCCCTGGGCCGCAGGTCTCGGCCTGGATCGCGGCTGGTGGCGGTCTCAGGGATGGGGGACGGTGGTGAGGACTGAGCAGGGTGGCGGGAAGGGGCATCCCCTTTCAGGTCTCTTCGTGATCCGCGCGAGCAGGGCGCAGCTTGGCTTTCTAGAATGTCGCCAAGGCGTCAAACACTGGCTCTCCTCTTTTTTGGGGGGGCGGACATCAGGCCTCAAGCTCAGAGCTTTCTGCAGGTGTCTGTCTATCCTTGATTCCTGTTTTTTGTTTTCTGCACACTTTGTGGGAAGGACTCCCTCCTCTTTATGACGTGGTTCTGGTTTCCCACTTAAAGTGGCAATGAGAGGTTCCCGTTTAAACTGCATGTAGTTGTTGGGACAAGGTAAGCACGTTTAAACAAAACCTGATAGACTAGTCCTAGTACCAGGTGAACCAGATGTGATAGAGATTAAGAAGGTGGAGTGAACTCTGAAAATCTGAGACAGGTTTATTTAGAAAGTTTACTTTGCCAAGGTTGAGGACATGTGCCATGACACAGCCTCACGTGGTCCTACTGACATGTGCCCAACGTGGGCAGAGCACAGTTTGGTTTTATACATTTTAGGGAAACGTGAGACATCAGCTGACAGAAGGTGAACATTTTTTTCAGTCTGGAAAGGCAGGACAACCCGAAGCGGGGAAGGAGCTTCCAGGTCATAGATGGATAAGAGACAAATGGTTGCCTTCTTTTGAGTTTGATTAGCCTCTCCAAAGGAAGCAATCAGATATGCATTTATTTCGTTGAGCAGAGATATGTGAATAGAATGGTAGGCAGGTTTGCCCTAAGCCGTTCTCAGCTTGACTTTTCGCTTTAGATCTTGGGGCGCCAAGATTAATTTTCCTTTCACAGTGGTAAGAGAATGACGTAAGTGAACCTGCATTGTCCCATCCTTAGTGTGCAGCATAACATATGGTGGTTAAGAGTCATACAGACCCGGGTTCAAGCCCTGGATCCTGCTCAGCCACTTATGACCTGCATTAATTTGTGGGTAAAGTTCTAACCTTTGATTTATTTTCCTCGTTTCTGAAAGCTGATGATAATAGTAGTAACTGTCTCAGAAGATTGTCCCGAGGCTTAAATGCTAAACCTTTAAACTGCCTGTATTAATCCGTTCTCATGCTGCTAATAAAGACATACCCGAGACTGGGTAATTTATGAAGTAAAGAGGTTTGAAGGACTTACAGTTCCATATGGCTGGGGAAGCCTCATAATTATGGTGGAAGGCAAAGGAGGAGCAAAGTTACATCTTACATCTTATCTGGTGGCAGACGAGAGCTTGTGTAGGGGAGCTCCGCTTTATAAAACCATCAGATCTTGTAAGACTTATTCATTGTTATGAGAACAGCGTGGGAAAAAAATCCACCCCTTTGATTCAGTTACCTCCGACCGGGCCCCTCCCAGGACACGTGGGACTTATGAGAGCTACAATTCAAGGTGAGATTCTGGTGGAGACACAGCCAAACTGTATCATTCTGCCCCTGGCCCCTCCCAAATCTCATGTCCTCGCATTTCAAAACCAATCATACCTTCCCAACAGTCTCCCAAAGTCTTAAGTCATTTCAGCATTAACTCAAAAGTCCACAGTCCAAAGTCTCATCTGAGACAAGGCAAGTCCCTTCCACCTATGAGCCTATAAAATCAAAAGCAAGTTAGTTACTTCCTAGATAGAGTGGGGGTACAGGTATTGGGTAAATACACCCATTCCAAATGGGAGAAATTGTCCACAACAAAGGGGCTACAGGCCCCATCCAAGTCTAAAATCCAGCGGGGCAGTCAAATCTTGAAGCTCCAAAATGATCTCCTTTGACTCCATGTCTCACATTCAGGTCACATTGATGCAAGAGGTAGATTCCCATAGTCTTGGGCAGTCCCACCTCTGTGATTTTGCAGGGTACAGCCCTACTTCTGGCTGCTTTCACAGGCTGGTGTTGAGTGTTTGATGCTTTTTTAGGTGCATGGTGCAAGCTGTTGGTAGATCTCTCATTCTGGGGTCTGGAGGTTGGTAGTTCTCTTCTCACAGCTCCACTAGGCAGTGTCCCAGTGGGGACTCTGTGGAGCGGCTCTAACCCCACATTTGCCTTCTGCACTGCCCTAGCAGTGGATCTCCATGAAGGCCCCACCCTTGCAGCAAACTTCTGCTTAGACGTCCAGGAGTTTCCATACATCCTTCAAATCTAGGTGGAGGTTCCTAAACCTCAATTCTTGACTTCAGTGCACCCACAGGCTCAGCACCACATGGAAGTTGCCAAGGCTTGGGGCTTGCACCCTCTGAAACCACGGCCTGAGCTGTAGCTTGGTCTATTGTAGCCACAGCTGAAGCAGCCAGGACACAGAGCACCAAGTCCCTACGGTGCAAAGAGCAGACCCAGTCCAGGAAACCATTTTTGCCTCCTAGGCGTCCTGGCCTGTGATGGGAGGGGCTGCCATGAAGGTCTCTGACATGTCCTGGAGACATTTTCCCCATTGTCCTGGTAATTAGCATTTGGCTCCTCCTTACTTAGGCAAATTTCTGCAGCCAGCATAAGTTTTTCCCCAGAAAATGGGTTTTTCTTTTCTGTTTCATCATTAGGCTGCAAATTTTCCAAACTTTTTTGCTCTGCTTCCTCTTGAATACTCAGCAGCTTAGAAATTTCTTATCCCAGATACCTTAAATCATCTCTCTGAAGTTGAAAGTTACACAGATCTCTAGGGCAAGGGCAAAATGCCACCAGTTTCTTTGCTAAAACATAGCAAGAGTCACTTTTACTCCAGTTCCCAACAAGTTCCTCATCTCCATCTGAGACCGTCTCAGCCTGGGCTTTATTGTCCATATTACCATCAGCATTTTGGTCAAAGCCATTCAACAAGTCTCTAGGTAGTTCCAAACTTTCCCACATCTTCCTGTGTTTTTCTGAACCCTCCAAACTGTTCGAACCTTTGCCTGTTACCCAGTTCCAAAGTCACTTCCACATTTTCAGATATCTTTACAGTAGCACCCCGCTACCCAGTACCCAGTACCCAATACCCTGGTACCCAATACCAATTTACTGTATTAGTCCATCGTCATGCTGCTAATAAAGACATACCCAAGACTGGGTAATTTATAAAGGAAAGATGTTTAGTGGACTCACAGTTCCACATGACTGGGGAGGCCTCATAATCATGGCAGAAGGCAAAGGAGGAGTGAAGTCACATCTTACATGGCAGCAGGCAACAGAGTTTGTGTAGGGGAACATTCCTTTATAAAACCATCAGATCTTGTGAGACTATCATGAGAACAGCATGGGAAAGACCCACCCCCATGATTCGGGTACCTCCCACCAGGTCCCTCCAAGGACATGTGGGACTCATGGGAGCTACAATTCTTTTTTTTTTTTGAGACGGAGTTTCGCTCTTGTTACCCAGGCTGGAGTGCAATGGCCTGATCTCGGCTCACCGCAACCTCCGCCTCCTGGGTTCAGGCAATTCTCCTGCCTCAGCCTCCCGAGTAGCTGGGATTACAGGCACGTGCCACCGGGCCCAGCTAATTTTTTGTATCTTTAGTAGAGACGGGGTTTCACTATG
>CM052654.1:7504517-7516796 GCA_028533165.1 Leontopithecus rosalia
CACATCTTCAAGGAAAGAAAGGAAAGTCTGTCTGGTTGGAGCATAGAGTTCCAGTAGCAGAGGAGTGGGAGGCTGTGACCAGGTCATGGAGTCTGTATTGAAGTATCAGTATCTGATGTCTGCTGTGTTGGGAAACAGGGTTTGTCATGAAATGTTGTGATTACACTAAATGATAGAATTGATGGCATTTGGTGTTATGAGTACTCTAAATCCAAATGGGAGTGTTCTGCACTCAGAAAACAATAGAATCACGAGGTCACTGTTAGGTACGCTGAGGGAGTGCTGGCATGTTCATTCTTCCTGAATTTTCTTGAAAGCACAACATGGCAGTTGCTTACCGGAACCTTGGGAACTCATCAGCTATCCTCTGCACCATTTTTGCTCAGTTTCCCTGATATTTCTCATTCTTCTCCACACCCTCAAGCCACTGAGACAGTCACTTGCTGAACCTCGTCTTCACTTGTCACATTGGCTGATTCTGCGTGAGTGATCTGATTCACTTCCTTGGCAGTCTGCTACACTCACACAGGCATCCACACCTTACGAAACTCTTTGTAACCTTGTGCTTTTGAGAGATCTAATTATGATATGTGGAAATGTGATAAAATAGTTGAATCCCTAAACTCTAGAGTGTGAAAAGAGGCAGCCTGAGGAATGATATCTGTGGAGTACCAGGTATTTTGTTGGACATTTTATGCAAACTTATTATCAGCTCCACTTTTTAGATGAAGCAACAGGTTCAGAGAGTTTCACACATGGTAAACACACAGTCCAAAATCACACAACTGGCAAGTGGACTCCAAAGTCCATTCTCTTTCCATTTAAAACTGTGTTTTAGTGGTTAAGAGTGCAGACTCCTGGAGCCAAACTGCCTTTGGGTGTAAATCCAGGTAAGCTTGGGCAAGTTATTTACTGTCTCTGTGGTTTATTTTTCTCAGGTGAGAAACAGGATACCAATAGTACTGTCCTGGTAAGATTATCAAAAGGATGAAATGGCTAACATATACATAAAGCACTTAGCATACTGCCTGGCCCTAGCAATAAGCACTAGGTTTGTGTTTGTCATGCTTTCCACTGTACCAGGCTGCCTTTTTAGAAACCTTAGCATTCCTGTAACATAACACAACACAACCAGATGGAAAAGTGAAATCTAGAGAAGTAAAGCGTCTTGGCCAAGGTCACATAACCATTTAAGGACGGAGGCAAAACATCTTCACTGTGTATTCCTGTCCCCCATGTTTTTTCTTGCCTTGTGTATGTACACTGACTTCACACTCACAGCCTCTCTGCCATACAAGCTCCTCATCCTGCATTGCCCAACCTCTGCTGCTCCCGCTCCCACCCGTCTCCATGCTGTTCCATGTTGAAGTCCCCTTACATGGTGCGGTGGCTGCAGTCATGGGTACCTGGCTGGGAGAGACAAATGGTAGGGCTCTTGGTTACTTGCAGTCTTCATGCCTAACCACAGCTCTGAGCATCTCCGTTGACGCATGCACCTGTGTGTGTGTGTGTGTGTGTGTATGTATGTGTGTGTGTGTGTGTGTGTGTGTGTGTGTGTGTCCACTGCCTTTGAGGATCTGTGTGCCTCCTGTTCCATTCTTTCCCCCTTACATGGAGGGAGTTGAGTGGCTTACCTATTGCTTATTTTGTTTTGTTTTTGAGACAGGGGGGTCTTAGAGCCTTGAAAGGAATGCAGGGAGGGCCTCGGAAGAAGAGAGAGAACAAAGTCGGACCCCCAAAGGCACTGAGCACTTGTACTTTAAGCACTTGCAAGATTTGTAGTGGGGGAGGTGGGGCATGGTTTGCTACATAAAGGAGTTTTTCCCCATACTTTTTTTAATACAGGATTAATGAAACAGCATTAAACCATGCTGCAGTGTGCTATTTTAAAGAAAAGATGCTGGGAGCTTCCTTTAGAGTTCTAATTTTCTGATGTTTGGGGGAAATGCCTCTTCTTACCAAATTTGAATCAATTATTTTCAAAAAGGCTCTAATCATTTTCAAAAATTAACAATAATGCCTTACTTTTGAATCTTTTTTTGTGGTTCTCAAAGCACTGCCAAGTACATTCTCTTATCTAACCTTCACATTAACCTTTTCAGGTGGGCAGAGCAGATATTCCTGTCCCCATGTTACACAGGGAGAAATCTGAAGCCCAGGAACTGAAGGGAAGGTAGCTAACATGACGTAGCTGTGACTAGACCCAGGCCTTACCTTTTCATTCTTCTAAAAGTATATTGACTTTTTGTTTTTGTTAGCTCAAAATTAGGGAGGATGACATTTGCATTTGGCTCAGTAACAGTGATGCACACATCTTTCTTTCTTATAGGTCCAGTTATCTTCTGACTGCCACATATGGACCCCAAAAGATCTCCAAAGGAAACTGTCCTCATTACAGGAGGAGGTGGCTATTTTGGTTTTCGGTAAGTGTGTCTATAAAATATACTCATGGAATTATTTTACTGGTAGTTTCCAGAAGCTTTCAACTCTGACATCAGAGTAGACTTTTACTTATTTGTATAATGGCAAACCAGAAATGAACTGAGTTGCCCCCTGCTCAGACACTGCAGTTGAGAAGTAGAGGTATATTTCACTTTAAGAAAAATTCTTTGGGAGATGTGACTATTCACATCACCAAAACCAATTTTAAATCATAGCTAGTCTTTCACAGTTATATCATTCACAAATATTCAGAGAATAGATAGTGGGCCCTGGAACCATGGGGGAAAAAATGCCACTGTTCTTTGAAGATAGAGCCTCTCTCTTTGTAATTTAAGTAGATGAGGGGATTTTCATTTTTGAATATTTGAAGAAGTGAGCCTTGGACCAAGGAACACACACAGTGAGGGACTCAGGATGAGCCAAGAAGACTTGGATCAGCCCCACCTTGACTGGTAAATTGCTTTATACGCTTCTCCCAGGCACAGCCTAAGAGTGACTTGTTTCAACGTTTACTGTTTCTCATTCCAGCCTGGGCTGTGCTCTGAACCAAAAGGGAGTCCGTGTGATTCTGTTTGACATCAACAGCCCTGCTCAAACCATTCCAGAAGGAATCAGGTTTATACAAGGAGACATCCGCCGTGTGTCTGAGGTAGAGAAAGCCTTCCAGGATGCAGACATCACTTGTGTGTTCCATATTGCCTCTTATGGTATGTCAGGGCGGGAGCAACTCAGTCGAAACCCAATCGAAGAAGTCAACATCGGGGGCACAGATAACATCCTCCAGGCTTGCCAAAGGAGAATGGTGCCCAGGTTAGTTTACACCAGCACTTTCAATGTCATCTTCGGAGGTCAAGTTATCAGAAATGGGGATGAATCTCTGCCCTACCTGCCTCTTCACCTCCACCCTGATCACTACTCTCGGACCAAATCTATTGCAGAGAAGAAGGTGCTGGAGGCAAATGGTACCCCCCTGAACGGAGGCGATGGCGTCTTAAGAACCTGTGCTCTGAGGCCAGCTGGCATCTATGGGCCTGGAGAACAAAGACACCTTCCCAGAATAGTCAGCTACATCGAGAAGGGTCTGTTCAAGTTTGTCTACGGGGACCCTGGGAGCCTAGTTGAATTTGTCCATGTGGATAACTTGGTGCAGGCTCACATTCTGGCCTCGGAAGCCCTGAGAGCTGACAAGGGCCATATTGCCTCTGGGCAGCCCTACTTCATCTCAGATGGCAGACCTGTGAACAACTTTGAGTTCTTCCGGCCTCTCGTTGAGGGCCTGGGCTACACGTTCCCATCTACCCGCCTGCCATTGACCTTGGTCTACTGCTTTGCTTTTCTAACAGAGATGGTTCACTTCATTTTGGGTCGACTCTACAACTTCCAGCCCTTCCTCACTCGCACTGAAGTTTACAAAACTGGTGTGACACATTATTTTAGCTTAGAGAAAGCCAAGACAGAGCTAGGTTATAAGGCTCAACCATTTGACCTCCAGGAAGTCGTGGAGTGGTTTAAAGCCCATGGTCATGGCAGAAGTTCTGGAAGTCGTGACTCGGACTGCTTTGTTTGGGATGGGCTATTGGTCTTTCTCCTGATTATAGCAATTCTCACTTGGCTGCTTTCTGTGATTCTGTTGCTTTGAAGGAGGGGTCAGAAATAAGCTGATCACAATTGACTGAGGTGGTTCTCAAGAAACATGGGTTTTTAAATGTGTACAGCGGTATCTGGTGCCAAACATTGGCTCTTCAAATTACCACTTAAGAGCAGGTTCTTGGATTGAATTTTTATGGCTTACTTCCTTGCACTAATCCAGATGGGAATGAAAAAAAGAAGGAAAGATTAGTTTGAAATTTGATTTCTTACGTCCTTCTGTTTTAGTTGGGTACAAGAGAAGTCAGTTGGGAGCCGTAGAAGTTGGCTTAGAAGAGTTTGTCTTGAATTTCTCAGAGCGAGATGTACTTATTTCCATTTTGTGCACTCTGCATCTGCCTAAAACCTCTGAGTGATGTGGGAATGGCAAAACACTGCTTGAAAGCGTGTGAAAAACACCAAATTGGCCCAGATCCCTAGCAGAGCAATCCTCCAAGGGGATGGTGGCTGTTGCTGGGGAGCATCAGCTATTCACAGTGTAAGTTTTAGGCGTTAACACTTGCCCTTTGTGATATCAGGGCATTGTGCCTTTGTGAACACATGGTAATGTTTCGTGTTTGGGCCTTTATCCTACCTCATGGGATTCTTTTGAGGATTAATTAGACAAAGCATACAAAGTGCTCCTCAACACACAAAGCCGTTCTTGTTACCAGAATTGTGATGGTACATTCCTCACTGTTCTCTTTAGAGGGCTGTTGCTGCTGGACTTTCTGGAATGTCTTTCGGTCTGCCCTCAGAGCCTGCAACAAGTATTTTTGGATATACTCTATTTGTAAAGTTTTGGCCTCTGAGAAGGCCAAAAGGAAGCAGCTGAAAATCTGATGATTAAAGGAGGCAATCCAGCTGATGCCATTTTAAATTTAAAAATGAAGCATAACTCTAAACGCATAGATGGGTTTTCTTACTGGGAAGAAGTTTGGCTCACTGAAGACAGCTTCCGGTGAGGAACACATTGAACAATGGCAGCACTGTCTGGCCACCCGCGAACTGTTACAGACGTTCCAGTTACACTGTTGCGTAGAAACCCAAGTGGAAAGAAGACAGAGTCCATCTCCTTCCAGGGCTCCGGCGACAGGAAGGATAGTATGGAAGCATTACAAGGGGAACACATTGCCGTGGAAAGTTCTGCTAGAGTTACTCTGAGAGTATCTGTAAAATACAAATAGAACCCGCAATCCCTGTTGAATGCTGCCCGGATGTTTTCAGAAAAGCTCTGAACTTGATGTCAGGAGACCGACACCGTGAATATCGTGTGTGGCCTTACCAAGGAACAGAAGCCCCTTTGAACTCAGCCTCCTCACTTGTGGGCTGGGACTGACTGGATTTGCCCTTTCTGTAAACCCACCCACCTCATAGGGTTCACTGGGAGCATAAAGCAAGATGTGGTGAAAGTACTTTTAATATAAATTGCAACATCGATATGAGTTGATGGTAGTGATTATTTTTAGGAAAATGTTTGGAGTCTTTTCTATCATAAAGAAGCTTTTGCATTAGCCTGAGGTTAACACATATGAGCACCTGCAGCATATCGCTCTAGATCTGCTTGTATCCTCATCATATGGCAAGCGATTCTCCCAGAGCAGGTCATCCAAGACAGCAGGGTGGAAGCTGCATCGTCCTTTATGACTTGGCCTCAAATGTCATTCCACAGTGTATTGGTTATGGAGGTCAATCCTATTCACTGGCGGGGGGGCGGGTGGAAATACACAAAAGTGTGACCACCAGAAGATGGAGACGGTCATAGGCAATCTTGGAGGCTGAGCTCTTGGCCCCACCTGAGTTATCCTTCCCTTTCCATGAAAGGTAGCCC
Organism: Leontopithecus rosalia; assembly: GCA_028533165.1. NCBI lineage: Eukaryota > Metazoa > Chordata > Mammalia > Primates > Cebidae > Leontopithecus > Leontopithecus rosalia. The sequence goes on from CM052654.1 coordinate 7,510,417, forward strand.
ACATTTCCAGCCACATAGCTTTCTCTGCCTGCTTCCTGCCAGAAGGATTTTAGGCGCCCAACAGCTATGTTAATATTTTGCACTATTTCCCTTTCCATTCTAGCAACAGTTACCATGAACATTATTTTGAATTTGTCACCTGAGTCTTACTGAAGTTCACGCACTAAAACCACACCCACAAATCTCTGAGATAAGTTTGCACTAAAGCCACACCCACAAATCTCCCAGAGGTCCTGGCAGAAGCCACCCAGCACTGCTACCTCATCCATGGCTTCTGAGGACTGGGAGGTTATTCACATGCTTGATGGAGGGTCGCAATGGAGGAAGCATGGGTGGGCACCCAAAGATCATGGCCAAACTGCTCCTAGCTGCAAAAAGGAAGAGGGGTCTGGAAGGCCCGTTGGAAAAACTTGTTGGAGTCCTTAGTGCTGCTTGTGTTTTTTACTGCTATACTCCTAATGCCTAGCATAGTGCAGGAGTTCGGTGAGTCCACCTTGAGCCTCTGCTCAGACTCCCAAGGAACAACACCCTGTGCTTCTTAGAGGCCTTATTATCTGAAGAGCTCTCTGGGGTGCCACATCAGGCCTTTCTGAGATCTTAAAAAGATTTTACACTCAGCCTCAGGCTTGCACTTTCATTTCCACAGTCTCATGTTTTTATGCAGGTTAGCCTCATTCAGTTTGGAAGGAGACTACACAAGGACATGGATACCAGGAGGTGGTGTCACTGGAGGCCAACATGGAACCTGGCTACCACATTCCTGCTTCCATATCTCCCCAGTTCTGTAACTATCTCCCATTCCATCTTGAAATGGCAGATTTTCTCAGTGCTCAGTCGTCGCCCAGTTCTAATACCGTACTTTCTCCTTTGGTGAGCTCATCTAAGCCCATGGCCTCCATTTCTGTCTCTAACCCAAATAGATACTACTAGATTTACAGTTCCAGACCACTCTTGGACTCCAGACTCATATATAAGTACTTCTGCAACTCCTCATGGATGTCTTTCATGCACCTGTCAGCCAATGTAGCCAAAGGGGAATTCATAATCCTCTCCCACCCCAAATTTTTACAGGGCTCCTTTCCTTAGTAAATATTTTCACGACCCAGTGAATTTCCCATCCCAGAGATCTGGGATCATCCTTGACCTCTGCTTCTCCTAAACTTGACACTCCTAACTCATGTTTAAGCCAGTTGATTTTTACTTGTAATCATGCCTTAAAATTGCCCAAGGTATAGGTGTATCTTCTCTCCCATAGATTCCTGTAGTAGCCCATTTGCTCTTCCACCCACATCCACACCTACCTTCCTTCAGTCCGTTCTGCACATGCCTAGCAGAGGAAGTCTATAAAGGTGCATATCTTTTGTCCTCTGCTGAAAACTTTCCTTAGGTTGAGAATCTTTAACATGACCAACAGGCCTTGTCTGCACTGGCCCATTGCCTGTCTCTCTGCTATAATCTCACATTATTCTGCCTTCTCTGCCCCAATTACACCAACTTGTGTAGGTTCCAGGGCTCCAAGCTTCTCAGGCTCCCTGCTCTTCCTTTTGGCCTGAATGATGTTTATTTCATGCCTCTTTTTAAGTCTTCTAGAAGCTTTCCGTGATCCCAGCAGTTTAGGTTTGGTCCGCCTGCCACGAGCTCTCATAGCTTCCTGTCTTTCTTTCATAGCGTTGCTCATACGTGTAAACACTTGTACAATTATTTAATGCCTGTTAGCTCCACTAGGGTGAGAATTTTGTCTTTCCTACTGCTATACTCCCAATGCCTAGCACAGTGCAGGAGTTCAATGAGTATTTGTCCAATGAATGCTATTTTCCCTTCTGCTTTGGATGAACAGTCTCTTCTAGCACACAGATAATTCACTGTTTTTAATCTTTTGGAGACAGGGGAAGATAGCCAGCCTACACTAGAATTGTGTTAACTAAGTCAGTGCTAGATGAGGTCTAGTAAGTAAGTGACGTTATTGCCTATATGATCTCGTGGAGTATTAATGCCCTAAGATGATCAGGGAACAGGGAAGGAATGTGGGCCAAGTGATTTGTGCTCCCTCCACATGTCAGCTGAAAACTCACCACTTTAAAGAACTCAGTCTGTTCCCTGAAAAGGAGCTCCCCTTCCTTCCTATGGTCAGGAAATGTGGCAGTTAAGAAATTCCATTAGTTCTAGGGTTCCCAGCTGCCCTCGCCTTGCCTCAACCCTGCCTAATGCAATAAAATTAGGCTCACACTTGTGCACTTGGGGATGCTCCCAGAGGTCCTGGCAGAAGCCACCCAGCACTGCTACCTCATCCATGGCTTCTGAGGACTGGGAGGTTATTCACATGCTTGATGGAGGGTCGCAATGGAGGAAGCATGTGTGAGCAACAAGGGGCTCTGTACTGGAACCCAAAGATCAGGGCCGAACTGCTCCTAGCTGCAAAAGGAAGAGGGGCCTGGAAGGCCTGTTGGAAATACTTGCTGGAGTCCTTAGTGCCTTTTCTGGTGACAGAGGCAGAAATTGCCACATTATGAGTGGTAACAGTTACTGGAGGGTCAAATAGCTCATTCTGAGACCAAATTACTTATGCTATGGTATTTCTCAAGCCTAGGGAATCGGTCCAGTGGTTCAGGAAAATGTCTTATTTTCCTCAACCACCTAACATGGTGTATAAAAGAGGCAAGCAGGCGGGCACGGTGGCTCACGCCTATAATCCCAGCACTTTGGGAGGCTGAGGCGGGTGGATCACGAGGTCAAGAGATCAAGACCATCTTGGTCAACAAGTTGAAACCCCGTCTTTACTAAAAATACAAAAAAAAAAAATAGCTGGGCACGGTGGTGTGCGCCTGTAGTCCCAGCTACTCAGGAGGCTGAGGCAGGAGAATTGCTTGAACCCAGGAGGCGGAGGTTGCAGTGAGTCGAGATCGTGCCATTGCACTCCAGCCTGGGTAACAAGAGCGAAACTCCATCTCAAAAAAAAAAAAAAGAGGCAAGCATTACTTTGTAATAGATTGTTGGGGCTGCTTCCACCTTGTATGCCTTTCCAAATCTCCGGTTCATCTAGCATTACAAAGACAGGGTAGAAGTTGCCTGAAGAATGTCGCACCCCAGCTCTGACTCAATTATACATCATTACAGAGCCACTGGGGCCCCTGTTGGCTGGCCTTGGAAGCCAGCACCAGCAACTCATTAAAGTTTTCACTGTTCACCAGCATCTCTCGCTTTACAGAATGATACCCCATGCTCCGTTTTTTGTTGTTTGTTTTGAGACAGAGTCTCCCTCTGTAACCAGGCTGAAGTGCAGTAGCACCTGATCGGTTCACTGCAACCTCTGCTTCCTGGGTTCAAGCAATTCTCCTGTCTCAGCCTCCCGAGTAGCTGGGATTACAGGCATCCACCACCACATCTGGCTAATTTTCGTATTTTTAGTAGAGACAGGGTTTCACCACGTTGGCCAGGATGGTCTCAATCTCTTGACCTCATGATCCGCCCACCTCAGCCTCCCAAAGTGCTGGCATTACAGGCATGAACCACCGTGCCCCTTTTTGATGATAAAAAGCCCCTCCCAGCCCTTTCCAGGGGCCGGCCTCCACGTGCAGGCCCGACCACTCACAAGACTTCCATCCTTCCAACCACAGTCATTGGGCCAGGATGGGCCAGTCAGCATCCTCCTTTCAACCTTTCTCCCAGGGCAGGTTTACAGAAACCCTTTCCCCTAGGATTGCTTCACTGGGGAGTTCAGGTGCCTGGTGCTGCTCCTCCTCAGGTTCCTCCTGCCTGAGGAAGAGGACGAAGCACTGATAATGTTGGAGCTGCTGGGTCCAGCGGTGTGTTAAGTTAAGAGCCCAAAAAATGGAGAGGGAGGCGGTCCGGGAGACTACGCTGGAGTTCTGTAACGCTGCCTGCCGGAGGCTCATCGTTCCGGATCAGCCTCTCACGTGAGTCTCAGTTCACTTTATTTTCTGCTTACTGTCCTTTAAGTTCGATTTTTCTCCAGGAATTGCAGTATGTCCTGGTGTGCTGTGTCCATAGTCCGCTCCTGGGCACAGGGGATCCTACCCCGTGGTTTCCAAAGGCAACCCTCTCCACCTCTGTGTCCTCTTTCTTACGAAGTGGGGGTGGGGGTGTCATCTTTTGGTCCTTGGGTAATTTAACATTTGCTGGAGTTCTTCTTAGAGAATCAGGCTGATTTCTAGAATCATGTTTATTTGAATTATGTTTGTTCAAATCATGTATATTTGGACCCAACATATTTTTAAGCCATGTAGTTCAAACTCTTCTTTTACGTGAAAACTGCTTGAAGGTGGTTTGCTCCCCAGAACATAAACGCTCATGAGAGCGGGAACCATGTCTGTTTTTTCTACTTCTATACCCTTCATTTGCCCAATAAATGCTTGCTGACCGGGTGAATGCACTTACTAATCAGGTGATCTCTTACCTGAGGTTACAGCTGATTCCCCAATTATTGCTTCCTTTACACCTGAGACTCCCTGCCTGCCCCAGTAAGAACATTAGAGGCCTAAATTAAAAATACAGACTCCAGAAGAGTGACATCATGTAAAATGGCAGAGTAGAAGCTCTAGAATTTGTCCTTTGACTGTAACAACCAGAAAAACGGGAGGCCGGAGCATTATCAGAACCAATGATTTCAGGAACTCCTTACGTCTGTTTGACCTCAGTATACGTATACAGACTCCAAACTCTTCCAGTGCTTCTGATTGAGAAGGTCTGTGTTGGTTGGTAATCTGCACCCCAGGTGTTTCTTATTTTCAACAAGAACGTGAACTCTGCTGCCAGATTCTAAACACTGGCTCCCTTGCAGGGTGCTGAGAGGCTCCTGACTTCTGCTCCACTCTTCCCTTTGCAGGGCTTTGCTCCAGCAGGTGCTCGGTATCTCTTTGCTGAATGAATGAAGCAAGAGATGGAACTCACCAAAGGGCCTTAGATTTTGTGACCGCCCCCACCCAACCTGCTCTTTTATTCAGGGCTCAGTTGTTCTTTGTTGATACTGACAAGCACTGCCACATCCCAGTGCTGACTTTTCCAGCCAACTTGGAGCCCCTTTTTCTGGAGCCAAAGGGATTCTTTTGCGTCGCATCTTGATGGGCCTGGTTACCTGATCTTTTAGCACAAAACAGCCTTTTGCTATTGAAAATCAAACCAGAAATAGAGTCAACCAGTCCATGGTATCTCTAAGCTGTGCAAATTCATACCATGTTACCCTTCTGTGTTTTAGAACCTGGGCACACCAGGGAAAGGATCTTTTTCATTAAACTCAAGTAATTATGACTGAGACCAAATCTAGTTCACTACAAAGAAATTGCATGTAGCAAAGTGATCCAGGCAAGTGTCTTTCATCCAACAGGGGATGTTTCTGCAGTATTTCATGGTGTTTATTTTTAACAGCTGGTTTAAGCATGCAAGTAATTAAAAAATTCTTCATTACTAATATGTAAGATTTTAATCCTGGCAAATATTCTACATTTGTTTTTCTGTAGCCTCCCTGTGGAGCCATGTTACAGATCTAAGTGTAAAATACCGTCTTACCCATATATATTTTTAAGATTTTGTTACCAGAATAAGTTGCCTTTTGCTCCTAGCTGTCACTAGGAGTTAGTGTCCTGAATAGCTAATAATGAGTCTGAAATGTTGCCCAGGTTTTAAGGGGAATTATTTGCACATTGCTGGGCAATTAGAACACTCCCACTCCACTGATTTATAGTCCTGTGCCTTTCATAGGGGATTTAGCTTCTGGGAATGTTCAACATGAAGCTAATGATCAATATTAACCTGTCACCCTAGTTAACTAAATTACTCAAAGATGAACATTCTTAATTGCTACTCTTGGTTGAGAGTTTACTCTGTGTGAGGCTTTCTCTATTTCTTAGGCTTATTTAGCTTTCTCAGTGTCTTTAGCAAACAGATCTCTTCGTTATCTCTAGTTTATAGGGGAGGAAACTGAGACTTAGGGAGATGAAGTACCTTGCCCAAGGGTATCCAGAGTCACCCAGCTAGGAAGTGGCAAAACTTAAATTTGAGCCAGGGATACTTGAATCCAAGACCAAACTTTTTTTTTTTTTAAGATAGGTGTCCTCTGTCACCCAGTCTAGGGTATAGTGTCACAGTCATGGCTCACTGCTGCTTCAAACTCCTGGGCTCAAATGATTGTCCTGACTCAGCCTCCCAAGTAACTGGGACTACAGGTGCATGCCACCACACCCAGCTTTTATTTTTTGTAGAGACAGTGTTTTACTGTGTTACCCAAGCTGGTCTTGAACTCCTTGCCTCAAGTGATTCACTTGACTCAGCCTCCCAAAGTGCCGGAATTAGAGGTGTGAGCCGCTGTGCCTGGCCCAAACTCTTAACTTGTTTGAGGTGGTTTTATCATGTTAACATGTCATTAT
>CM052654.1:7516896-7540557 GCA_028533165.1 Leontopithecus rosalia
CTGTTTTATTTGTTGCAAAAAAAGTAACTGTAAATAGTGACTTCTGCTACACAAACTCCTAAGTTACAGAAACAAGCAAACCATTATTTTACCATGTGAGTATGTGTTATGTAGAGCTGGGGGGAGTGGGTGGGTGGCGGGGGGGGGGGGGGGGGGGGTGCTGTTAATCTGCTGGAATCCCGTGTATTTTGTTAGGAGCATGGCATGTTAGAGCCGTGCTTAAAGCCCAGAGGACATCCTCCAGAAAGACTTAACTTGTTTTTGCACCTAATCATATACTGATATTGGTCACATTGCACATGTCCTATTCTCCCCTCTGAATCAGTAACTTGAGAGCATGGCCCAATATCATTCACTGTGGATGGCTCTTTACCTCCCCTGCAGTCTGACACTATTCTGGGCATGGAGCACAGACGTAATGAAAATCTTTCAAAGCAATGAATTGCAAAGTCCAGCTTGTAGAGATGCCCTTAGATGTTTAAATACTCCCAAAGAAGGGTGAACTTTTTTCAAAGCACCTCACAGTAGAAGTTTCTCTGAGCACAGCAAATACCTTGCGTTTGGGCCCAAGTGGAAAAGACATGTTTGGTAGTAGGTGATGATACCCTTCAGTGCTGAAGGGACTCATGCTTCCTTAGGCCTGCCCTGGATCCATCTCTTATTTGCAATGTGACTTTCAGCAAATGCCTCTCATCTGACAAGTGTAGATAAAACATTCCCCGCTTATCTCTTGGGGGAACTTGTATGGATTTAATGGCACAGAGGTCTTTCGTTACTTGCACAAGAACTATGCACGTGGATCCTTAATAGTGTTTCTACTGGGAAAGATGGTAGGATGTGGAGGGGAAGCTGGTGTAGACAGGAAGAAATGCAAGACATGCTAGTGAAGTTTGAGACATTCAAATGGATTGTTCAGTCAGTAATTAACATAAGGCTGTAGTTTGAGAAGAAAAACTGCTCATGCAGATAGAGATGGTTCAGTGAAAATGTTGCATTGATTTCCTGCCGCATAGCAGGTGCTAGCTTATTGACCATGACTTTTTTCTTTCTTTTGAGACATGGTTTCACTCTGTTGCCCAAGCTGAACTGCAGCATTGTGGAGACAGATCACTGCAGTCTTGCCCTCCTGGGCTCAGGGGATCCTTCTGAGTAGCTAAAACTACAGGTGCACCACCACACCTAGCTAATTTTTCTGTATTTTTTGTAGAGACAGGGTCTTGCCATGCTGCCCAGGCTGGTCTCAAGCTCCTGGGCTCAAGTGATCCTCCTTCCTCAGTCTCCCATCGTGGTAGAATTACAGGAATGAGCCACTGTGCCCAGCTTTCCATGGTTTCGTGTGTGTGTGTGTGTGTATGTGTGTGTGTGTGTTTTCTGTTTTTGTGTTTGGTTTTTTTGAGACAGAGTTTTGCTCTTGTCACCCAGGCTGGAGTGCGATCGTGCAATCTTGGCTCACTGCAACCTCCTCCTGGGTTCAAGTGATTCTCCTGCCTGAGCCGTCTGAGTAGCTGGGATCACAGGTGCTCAACACCACACCCAGCTAATTTTTGTATTTTTAGTCAAGATGGGATTTCACTATGTTGGCCAGGCTCATCTGAAACCCGTGACTTCAGGTAATCCACCCATCTCAGCCTCCCGTTGTGCTAGGATTACAGGCATGATACCATGGTTTTAAATTCTTCAATTCAATGGTGTTTTGAGATGTTTGTTGTTTGTTTTATTGCATTTTAGGTTTTGGGGTACATGTGAAGAACATGCAAGATTGTTGCATAGGTACACACATGGCAGTGTGATTTGCTGCCTTCCTCCCCTTCACCTATATCTGGCATTTCTCCCCATGCTCTCTCTCCCCAACTCCCCACCCCCCGCTGTCCCTCCCCTATTTCCCTCCCACAGATCCCAGTGTGTGATGCTCCCCTCCCTATGTCCATGTGTTCTCATTGTTCAACACCCACCTATGAGTGAGAACATGTGGCGTTCTGTTCTTGTGTCAGTTTGCTGAGAATGATGGTTTCCAGGTTCATCCATGTCCTCATCATTTTTGATGGCTGCATAATTGAATTTCTTCAATTCAATGATGTTAAACTGAAAATGAGAGTTTTTCTTTTTTTTGAGATGGCAGAGTAAATTACATTCTGCTAGCAAACAAGTAGGCATCTATGCCTCTCTGCTCTAAATGTTTATGTCTGTAAACACCCACAGTGGTGTGTCTTGGTTTTAAATCATGTGGGTTAAGCTAACCCAAAATGATCAAGGTCTTATATTTCTACACATTTAGAGTGCTTCTTTCTAACTTAACGTGGATTTTTCTTTTTTAAGACGGAGTTTCGCTCTTGTTACCCAAGCTGGAGTGCAATGGCGTGATCTTGGCTCACCGCAACCTCCCCTCCTGTGTTCAGGCAATTCTCCTGCCTCAGCCTCCTGAGTAGCTGGGATTCCAGGCACGCGCCACCATGCCCAGCTAATTTTTTGTATTTTTAGTAGAGATGGGGTTTCACCATGTTGACCAGGATGGTCTCGATCTCCTGACCTCGTGATCCACCCGCCTCGGCCTCTCAAAGTGCTGGGATTACAGGCGTGAGCCACCGCGCCCAGCCCTAACTTAACATAGATTTAAAAGTAACTATACAAATAATGCATGGATATATTTTCCTTATGTAATGTTAAAATATTGTAGATAAGGCCAAAGACTCCTTTTATTAATGTCCCCCAAATTTCACATACATCTATATTGTATAGAAAACAGGGCGGTGGTGTTCATGTTTTTCCCCATACTTCTATCTCCCGCCTCACGGTTCCTTCTGCTACTGCTTCTTCTCACTCAGTAGGACAGCATGGTGATCTATTGATATCATTATGTATTCCTTATTTGCTGACATAGGAGGTCAGCGGGTATGTAGAGATGATAACCATATGTCTTAGTTTCCCTAACACAGTGCTGGTTTTATGCCCATAGTCCCACCTTAATTTTTAATAGTGCTTCCTTTCACTCTCAGATATGTCCCATTTTGTATAATAAATTGTACGGTCAGCCGGGCGCGGTGGCTCAAGCCTGTACTCCCAGCACTTTGGGAGGCCGAGGCGGGTGGATCACGAGGTCAAGAGATCGAGACCATTCTGGTCAACGTGGTGAAACCCTGTCTCTACTAAAAATACAAAAAATTAGCTGGGCATGGTGGCGCGTGCCTGTAATCCCAGCTACTCAGGAAGCTGAGGCAGGAGAATTGCCTGAACCCAGGAGCCGGAGGTTGCGGTGAGCCGAGATAGCGCCATTGCACTCCAGCCTGGGTAACAAGGGCGAAACTCCATCTAAATAAATAAATAAATACATAAATAAATACATAATAAATAAATTGTACGGTCACCCTATGTATAAGATAGACAGTTCTATGAAGAACTAAGCATTTTTTCATAACACATGTATTAGAAGTTATTGTAAACTGATTTTGAGGGGAAAAAAATATCATTTTGTACTAGTATGGAATATAGTAGAAAATCCTCAATTCCGCGTATACAGCAGTATTCTACCAACATTGAAATATTAATACAAAATTACCTTAAAAAGTCTTATGCATGATGGTTTTTCAGTGCTGCTTTTATATATCCCTCAGCAAAATAGATGTACTGGTGGAAAAGGAGGTGATCTGACATGCAGCCATATAAAAGCAAGCCCTGGCACTGTGGTTCCCTGAACACTGGTAACTGGGAAAGATACAATGTAAAATATATCTGAAGAAATTCCTCTACAGTACATGCAAAATAAAGCTAGTGTCAGTAGCAAACTACAATAAATTCGAATTAATTCCTCTGCAAGTAGCCATTGAATATGTAAAAGAATAAATATTTAGTCAATATTGGTACAAGTTATGCAGCCTAATACACTAGAAAGAATTCCAGTATCAACCTTGTGAAGGAGTAAAATTAACCAGATCACAGAATACTACAGTATTCAAGAAGCAGAAAGGAAAACATTTCGGCAAATTCAAACAGAACTTGATTTTCCAGTAAATATAGCAACATCAGTCCAAAAGCATTTGTAAAAATATATCATAAATATTTATTTTTCATTTTCTCCAAACCTGGAAAGCCATCTACAATGCCTGAGTATAGGTAATTCTCTTTATAATTGGCCATTATTGTGTTATCAATAGAGTCAATTACAGCCTCAAACAATGTCCTTTATTTGTGCTTCACAATGTTGTGGTTTTTACTCCAGTAATTTGACTGCCTCGAACCTGGGAAACAAATAACATGGCTTTGCCCGGGCCAGCCCTGTTAGGAACAGAGGTTAGGGACAGGTGGCACTGCCAGCTCCAACCTCTACCCCAGGCTGCCCAGGAAACCTGTGGTTCCGCACTGTTGGGAGAGCCCTCTGTGCCACATCACAACTTTCCTAACTAGCGTTGTTCACCTGCCTCTGATGACGCTTCAGGTACCCGCCTCACCTCCCTGCCAATCTCCCAGTCATAGGCATAACTCATCTACCAGCAAAGGTGAAGTCTGAATTGGTAGGTCTAATGCCTGGACTGCCTTTCCATTCCCTGCCCTGGGCACACATTCAGGGCATAACCTGGGGCCAAGGAAGGATGCTTAGTATGTGAGCTGGGTGGTGCCTGGCCTAGAGCCTGCCTTTGTAAGAACACTAGATGATGATTGCTATTTTTTGATACAATGAAGGCATAGAATACATCTTATTTATGGCCGTCGAATAAGGTAGATATGCCTAGTTCTTCTTAACAGCTGAATAGCATTCCATAGTGTAAACATACCTTGGCAGATTAAGGCATTTCCTTATTGCTGTTCATTCCATTGGTCTCTAGCTTGCCACTTTATCTAGCAGCACAGCCATAGGGTGCTCTTATATACATCTCCCTACATCCACATGGAAATGAGCTGCCATGATAGACATCTAGAAGCGGAATTAGAATTTTAATAGGGACTACTGTATCAGACATGCATTCAACAGCTCATTTCAAAATTATCGGCCTGGCGCAGTGACTCACGCCTGTAATCCCAGCACTTTGGGAGGCTGAGGCAGGCGGATCACAAGGTCGAGAGATCAAGACCATCCGGGCCAACATGGTGAAACCCAGTCTATACTAAAAATAGAAAAATTAGTCACGCGTGGTGGCAGGCACCTGTTCTCCCAGCTACTCAGGAGGCTGAGACAGGAGAATCGCTTGAACCCAGGAGGCAGAGGTCACAGTGAGTGGAGATCGTGCCATTGCATTCCAGCCTGGGGACAGAGCGAGACTGTCTCAAAAAAAAAAATGATCTAACAGTGCTTGAAGTGTGGTTTGTTGGTTTCATGTAACAAGGGGTTCAGAAATCAGCATGTGTGGGATGATGCAGCTCAGTGGTGACAACAGGGACTGGCCCCATCTTTCCGCTCTGTTACATCTTCATTCTAATGATTTTTACCTCCTGGTTCTGAGAATGTGGCTGCACCCTATGGCATTATGACAGGCAAGAAGAAATGGGAAGATAAACAAGGCCAAAGGGAAATGCTAGCTGGGTCTATTTCTTTTAAAAAGCTTTTCTGAAATCCCACTCTGATTTCTTCTGGAAAGGCAGGAGGAAGATGTGATTACAGGTGGGGCTTGGGTCAGCTACACTATTCCTCTGCTTCCCAAGTGGCTGTACAAAGTTACCCGCTCACCGGAGTTCCTAGTTCTTCCATACCATTTCCAGAACTTCCTTACATTTCCATTCTTGCCAACCTGATGAGTTAAAACGATCTCGTTTTTTAAAACCTACCCTTTGTAATTACGGCTCAAGAGAGTATCTTGCCAGGTATTTGTTAAACTTTTGAGTTTCCTCTTATGTGAATTTCACAGTCATGTTTTCTTCTGCTTCTCTACTGGGTTGCTCGTCTTCCTTGAATGGATTTGTAGGATGTAAAAGATGTAACATTTTTTATCATATAAATCATGGATGGTTTCCCTCTCAAACAGTTGCCTTTTAACTTACTTTAATTGTCTTTTTAATTACATAGTAGTTTTAATTGTGTTGCTAAATTAATCATGGCGATTATATTTGTTTATGAAGGTCTTTCGCATTATGAAGAAAAAGATACTGCATGTTTTCTTTTAATGAAGTTTTAGTTTTTAACTCTTTACCTTTATCTGGTATTCTGTTTTGTGCATGAGGTGAACATCCAACCTGTTATTTTCTTTTTCTTTTTTTTTTGAGACCGAGTTTTGCGCGTTACCCAGGCTGGAGTGCAATGGCGCGATCTCGGCTCACTGCAACCTCCGCCTCCTGGGTTCAGGCAATTCTCCTGCCTCAGCTTCCTGAGTAGCTGGGATTACAGGCACACGCCACCATGCCCAGCTAATTTTTTGTACTGTTAGTAGAGATGGGGTTTCACCATGTTGACCAGGATGGTCTCAATCTCTTGACCTCGTGATCCACCCGCCTCAGCCTCCCAAAGTGCTAGGATTACAGGCATGAGCCACCGCGCCGGCTCCAACCTGTTATTTTCTAAGTGAACAATTGTCTCAACATAACTTATTAGTAATTATCTTTCTACTAAATTCAAAATCTCCCTATTTCTTCTCCTTCTCCTCAAGTTTATCTTTTGCTGTGAAGATAACACACTTCAATTGTTAAGGATTTATAAGGCCTTTTATGTTTGCTAAGACATCACAATTGCAGGGTATTTATGTACACTTTCCATGTGACTTTTAGAATCAGGTTTTACAATTCTAAGAAAATCTTGAGGGTGTTTTTTCCACTGGGTTTGCTTTAATATTACAAGTAAATTTGGAGAGAATTGACGTGCAGTTTCGAGGTGTTGCCTTCATAAACATGGTATATCTCTCCATTTAGTTTTGTGTCCATTTATGAATCTCAATTTATGAATCTTCTGCAAAGGTTCATTTTCTTTCTTTTTTTTTTTAAGACAGAGTATCAGAGTATCACTCTGTCACATAGGCTGGAGTGCAGTGGCACGATCTCGGCTCACTACACCCTCTGCCTCCCAGGTGCAAGCGATTCTCCTGCCTCAGCCTCTGAGTAGTTGGGATTACAGGTGTACACCACCACGTCCAGCTAATTTTTGTATTTTTGGTAGAGATGGGATTTCACCATGTTGGCCAGGATGGTTTTGAACTCTTGACCTCAAGTGATGTGCCCACCTCGGCCTCCCAAAGTACAAAGTGCTGGGATTACAGGTGTGAGCCACCGTGCCCAGCCAAGATTCAGAGTTTTCTATATTAAGTTCTTGGATATCTTTTGCTAGGTTTATTCTAGGTAATTTTAGGTTATTATTTCTACTCCTGTGAATATCTTGTTATTAGAATTAGTCTAATGAATTACTGATGGTAAATGGAAGCATATTTGAATTTTATATATCGAGTTTTCTATCTAACTTGCTGTGCTATATTGTTGCTAGTTCTGCAAGTTAGGTGATTTTCCCTGAGATTTCTAGGTAGATGATTATAGCCATTCATAAATAATGATCATTTTGTCTCCTTTCCAATTTTTATCTTAGTTCTTTCCTTGTTTATTACTTTGGCCAGGATATCCTGTATAATATTACTACACAGCAGTACAGCCTTTGTTTATTCTAAGTGATGGGATTGCTTCCACATTTATCAATTGTGAAGTTCTGTGTAAGTAGGTTTCTGGTAGGTACATTTCATCAAGTTAAGGCAGTATTCTTCTGTACTTAGGTTGCTAAAAAAAATATTGTTTGGAGTTTTTAAAACATTAATTTCATCTTTTATTTTAGATTCGGAGGTGCATATACAGATTTGTTACATGAGTGTATTGAACGATGCTGAGGCTTGGAGTATGAATAATCCCTTTATCCAGATACTGAGCACAGGCCAGGTGCAGTGGCTCACGCCTGTAATCCCAGCACTTTGGGAGGCTGAAGTGGGTGGATGACTTGAGGCCAGGAGTTTGAGACCAGCCTAGCCAACTTGGCAAAACCCCGTCTGTACTAAAAACACAGAAAATAGCTAAGTATGTTGGCACTCACCTGTAATCCCAGCTACTCAGAAGGCTGAGGCAGGAGAATCACTCGAGCCCAGGAAGCAAAGGTTGGTTGTGGTGAGCCAAGATCATGCCCCTGCACTCCAGGCTGGGTGACAGAGTGAGACTCTGACTTAAAAAAAAAAACAGATAGCACAGTAACTCAACAGTTAACTTTCCAACCCTTTCCCTCCTCCTACCCTCCCCACCTCTGTTAGTCCCCATTGTCTAGTATTGCCATCTTTATGTCCATGGGTATTCACAGGTAATTCCCACCTGTAAGTGAGAATGTGTGGTATTTGGTTTTCTGTTCCTGCACTAATTTGCTTAGGATTGTGGCCTAAGCTGAATCCCTGTTTCTTCAAGGGATATGACTCTTTTTATAGCTGTGGAGTAGTCCATGTTGTGTATGTACCACATTTTTAAAAATCCATTCCACAGTCGATGGGCATCAGGTTGATTCCATGTCTTTGCTATTGTGAACAGTGCTGCGATGAACATATGAGTGCATGTGTCTTTATGGCAGAATGACTTATATTCCTTTGGGTACCTATATTCCTTGGGTACATATGGTAATGGGATTGCAGTCGAGTTGTAGTACTGTTTTAAGTTCTGTGAGAAATCTCCAAGCTGCTTTCCACAGTGGCTGAACTGATTTACATTCCCACTAACAATATATAAGCATCCTCTTCCCTCCACAGCCTCATCAGCATCTGTTGTTTTGGGATTTTTTTGTAATAGACATTCTGACTGATGTGAGATGGTATCGCATTATGGTTTTGGTTTGCATTTCTCTGATTAGTGATATTCAACATTTTTTCATGTTTGTTCGCCACTCATGTTTTCTTTTGAGACACGTTTGTTCATGTCCTTTGCCCATTTTTTAATGGGGTTGTGTTTTGCTTGTTGAACTGTTTAAGTTTCTTACAGATATTAGACCTTTGTTGGATGCGTAGTTCGTGAATATTTCCTCCCACTCTGTAGACTGGTTTGTAACTGCATTTGAGGGCTTAGACATAACTCTTTCCCAGTGCTGATGTCCAGAATGGTGTTTCCTAGGTTTCCTTCCAAGATTCTTGCAGCTTGAAGTTTTATATTTAAATCTTTAATCCATCTTGAATTTTTTTATATGGTGAAAGGTAGGAGGGTCCAGTTCCATCCTTGAGCATGTGGCTATCCAGGTTTCCAAGCACCACTGATTGCATCTTTCCTTATTGCTTTTGTCATCATTGTTGAAGATCAGATGGCTGTAGCACGCAGTTTTATTTCTGGGTTCTCTATTTGTTCACTTGGTCTATGTGCTTTTTTTTTTTGTACCAGTACCATGCTCTTTTGGCTACTGTGGTTTTATAGTTTGAAGTTGAGTAACAGGATGCCTCTAGCTTTGTTCTTTTTGCTTAAGATTGCTTTGGCTATTCAGGCTCTCTTTGGGTTCCATATTAATTTTAGAATCGTTTTTTTTTCTAATTCTGTGAAAAGTGATATATTCACATAGGAATATTAATTAAGCTGCAGACTGCTTTGGGAGGTATGGCAATTGTAATGATACTGATTCTTTCAACCTTTGAGCATGGAATGTTTGTCCATTTATTGGTGTCATCTGTGGTTTCTTTCAGCAGTGTTTTGTAGAACTCTTTGTAGAGATTTTTCAACTTCCTGGTTAGAGGCATTCCTAAGTATTTTATTTTGTGTGTGTGGCTATTGTAAATGGAATTGCATTCTTGATTTGGCTCTCAGCTTGAACATATTGGTGTATATAAATGCTTCTGATTGCTGTACATTGATTTTGTATCCTGAAACTTTGCTGAAGTTGTTTACCCATTCCAGGAGCCTTTTGGTGGAGTCTTTAGGGTTTTCTAGGTATAGAATCATATCATTCAGAAAGAGAGGTAGTTTGACTTAGTCTTTTCCCGTTGGGATGCCTTTTATTGTTTTCTCTTGCCCGACTGCACTGACAGACTTCCAATACTGTGTTGAATTGGAGTGGTGAAAGTGAGCCTCCTTATCTTGTTCTAGTTCTCAAGGGAAATTCTTCCAGCTTTTACCCATTCAGTATGATGTTAGCTGTGGGTGTGCCATCAATGGCTCTTACTATTTTCAGGTATGTTCTTTCTATGCCTAGTTTCTTGAGAGTTTTAACATGAGAGGATGTTGGATTTTATCAAAGGCTGTTTCTACATCTATTGAGATGATTGTATGGTTTTTGTTTTTAGGTCTGTTTATGGGGTGAATCACATTTATCAATTTGCATATGTCAAACTAATCTTGCAGCCCAGGAATGAAACCTACTACTTGCTTGTGGTGAATTAACTTTTGATGTGCTGCTGGATTCAGCTTGCTAGTATTTCATTGAGGATTTTTGCATCTGGGTTTATTAGGACGTTGTCCTGTAGGTTTTTTCATTGTGTCTTTGCCAGGTTTCAGTATCAGGGTGCTAACTGGCTTCACAGAATGTGTTAGGAAGGAATCCCTCCTCCTCAATTTTTTGGGATAATTTTAGTAGAATTATACCAGTTCTTTTTATGTCTGGTAGACATCCATTTAATCCAGGGCACTTTCTTGTTGATAGGTTTTTTTTTACTGATTCAATTTCAGAAATCAGTGTTTGTCTGTTCAGAGTTTCAATGTCTTTCTGATGCTATCTTGAGAGTTTATGTATTTCCAGGAATTTATTCATTTCCTCTAGATTTTCTGGTTTGTGTACATAGGGGTGTTCGTAATAGTCTGATTATCTTTGGTATTTCTGTGGGATTGGTTGTAATGTCACCTTTGTCATTTCTGCTTGTGCTTATGTTGATCCTCTCTCATTTTGTGTTATTCTAGCTAGCAGTCTATCAGTCATGTTTATCCTTTCAAAGAACCGAGTTTTGAGGTCGGACACAGTGGCTCATACCACTGTAATCCCAGTATTTCTGGAGACAGAGGATGGCGGATCACGAGATCAGGAGTTTGAGACCAGGCTGGTCAACATAGTGAAACCCCATGTCTACTAAAAATACAAAAATTAACCAGGCATGGTGGCACATACCTGTAGTCCCAGCTACTCAGGAGGCTGAGGTGGGAGAATCACTTGAACCTGGGAGGCAGAGGTTGCAGTGAGCCAAGACCACGCCATTGCACTATAGCCTGGGTGACAGAGTGAGACTCCATCTAAAAAAAAAAAATACTTTTGGTTTTTGGTTTTATTGATTCTTGATATGAATTTTTGGGTCTCATTCTGTTCTGCTCTGATTTTAGTTTTCTTTTCTTGTGCTATCTCTGGAGTTCATTTGTTCTGGTTTTTCTGGTTCCTGAAGACATGATGGGAGGCCGAGGCAGGTGGATCACGAGGTCAAGAGATCGAGACCATCCTGGTCAACATGGTGAAACCCTGTCTCTACTAAAAATACAAAAAATTAGCTGGGCATGGTGGCATGTGCCTTTAATCCCAGCTACTCAAGAGGCTGAGGCAGGAGAATTGCCTGAACCCACGAGGTGGAGGTTGCGGTGAACCAAGATCGCGCCATTGCACTCCAGCCTGGGTAACAAGAGCGAAACTCCGTCTCAAAAAAAAAAATCTCTTTAACTTGAGATCTTTCTAACTTTCTGAGGTAGGCATTTAGAGCTATAGACTTTTCTCTTGACACCGCTTTTGCTACATCTCAAAAATTTTATGTCGTGTTGCTGTTTTTATTTCAAATAATTTTTTGATTTCTGCCTTAATTTTGTTGTTTATTCAAAAGTCAATTGGGAGCAAATAATTTCCTTGTAGGTGTGTAGTTTGAAAAGATCTTCTTGATATTGATTAAAAATTTTATTCCACTGTGTTCCAAAAGTATGGTTGGCATGATTTCAGTTTTTCTGAATTTATTCAGATTCCCTTTGTGGCTGAGCATGTGGTTGATCTTGGAATATGTTCCATGTGCAGTTGAAAAATACGTATATTCTGTGCTTAACAGGTGGAGTATTCCGTAGATGTCTGAGATCTAGTTGGTCAAGTGTCAATTTTAAGTATAGAACCTGTTTTCTGCCTTGATGATATGTCTAACCCTGTTAGTGGAGTATTGAAGTCTCCCAGTATTATCATGTGGCTAAGTCTTTTCACAGGTCTAGAAGTACTTTTTTTTTTTTTAATAAACCTGGGTGCTCCATCATTGGGTGCATATATATTTAGGGCAGATAAGTCTTCTTGTTACATTGAACCCTTTATCATTTAATGTCCTTTTGTCCTTTTGTTGTTGCTGGTTTAATGTCTGTTTTATCTAAGAATAGTGACCCCTACTCTTTTTTATTTTCCATTTACATGACAGATCTTTCTTCGACATTTTGCTTTGAGCCTCTCAGTGTCATATATGTGAGATGGGTCTCTTAAAGACAACAGATGTATGGGTCTTGATTTTTAATCAGCTTGCAACTCTGTGCCTTTCAAGTGGGGCATTTAGACCATTTACATTCAAGATTAATACTGATCACGAGGTCAAAAGATTGAGACCATCCTGGTCAAAATGGTGAAACCCCATCTCTACTAAAGATACAAAAAATTAGCTGGGCATGGTGGCACGTGCCTGTAATCCCAGCTACTCAGGAAGCTGAGGCAGGAGAATTGCCTGAACCCAGGAGGCGGAGGCTGCAGTAAGCTGAGATCGCACCATTGCACTCCAGCCTGGGTAACAAGAGCAAAACTCCGTCTCAAAAAAAAAAAAGATTAATACTGAAATGTAAGGTTTTGATTCTATCATGAGGTTTTTAGCTGGTTGCTTTGCAGTTTTTACTGTATGCTTGCTTTATAGGGTATGTGGGCTATGTGTGTTTTTCTGGTAGCAGGCATCTTTTTGTTGTTGTTGTTTCTATGTTTAAAACTTCCTTAAGGATCTGTTTTAAGGCTCATCTAGTGGTAACAAATTCCCTTAGTGGTTGTTTGTCTGGGAAAGATTTTACTTCTCCTTTACTTATGAAGCTTAGATTGGTGCTTTATGAAAATCTTGGTTGGAATTTCTTTAAGAATGCTGAAAATGGGCCCCCAGTCTCTCCGGCTGGTAAGGTTTCTGCTGAGAAGTCTGCTGTTAGCCTGATGGGGTTTCCTTGGTATGTGATCTGACTTTTTTTTTTCTAGCTACTTTTAAGATTTTTTTTTTCTCTAGCATTAACATTGAACAATCTGGTGACTGCCTGGCTTGGTGATGTTTGTCTTATACAATATCTCACAGGTATTCTCAGGATTTTTAAAATCTGAATGTCTTCCTTTTTAGCAAGTTTAGGGAAATATATGTGAATTATTTCCTTATATATATTTTCCGAGTTGCTTGCTTTTTCACCTTTTCTCTTATGAATATCAGTAACTCATAGATTTGGTCATTTTACATAATTCCATATTTCTCAAAGGCTTTGTTCATTTGTTAAAAATTCTTCTTTTTTTTTTTTTTAAGATAGAGTCTCACTCTGTCACCAGACTGGAGTGCAGTGGTGAAATCTTGGCTCACTGCAACCTCCAACTCCCTGGTTCAACCTATTCTCTTGCCTCAGCCTCCTGAGTAGCTGGGATTATAGACATGCACCACATGCCCAGCTAATTTTTGTACTTTTAGTAGAGACGGGGATTCACCATGTTGGCCAGGATGGTCTTGATCTCCTGACCTCATGACCCACCTGCCTCAACCTTCCAAGGTGCTAGGATTACAGGTGTGAGCCTCCACACTCGGCCAAAATTGTTTTTTCTTTATTTTTGTCTAACTGGATTAGTTTGAAAGACTAGTCTTTAGGCTTTGAAATTATTTCTTCCATATGGTCCAGTTTATTGATAAGTTTTCAATTGTATTTTGAAATTCCTTAAGTGAGATTTTCAATTCCAGGAGTTCTGATTGATTTCTTTTTAAGATGTTTATCTCTTCCTTCATTTTCTGGATTTAGAAGTTTCTTTATATTGATTTTCAGTCTGGCCATGGATCTTGTTGATCATCCTTGTAATTCATGCATTAAATTCTTTATCTGTCATTTCTGCATTTCCATTTTTGTTAGGGACCACTGCTGGAGAGCTAGTGTGATGTCACTACATTCAGATTTCATGGTGCCTGAATTCTTGTGCTAGAGTTCCTTCTTCTCTGGAGACGCTGACTCTTCTAATTCTTGTAATTATTTTCATGTGGGTAGGATCTTTTTCTTTTTATAATATTATTGGGTTTTTCTTCTTTCCCTTTCCCTCCCCACCGCCTCACCACAGGAGCTGTGACCATAGAGAATGTTGGGTAGGGTCTTTTGGCTTTGCTTCTATAACCCTATGTACTACTTTTGGCAGGTTTTATATTGGGCTTTGTGATTCAGTTTACAAACCAGTAGAGGGTGCTTATGGGTAAGAGCCAGCCGCAGCCAACATGCTGGGTATATACTTGCTCTTTGTTTACTACTAGAAGCTCTCTCTTGGCTCAGGAAATCGGCTGATGTACAAAGTGCACAGTCATCTGAACTCCCTGCTTAGCCCCAGGAAGACGGAGGCAAGATGGTCAGAACCAGAAAAGGTAGGCCTACCTACAGGTCCCCCAGTGGCAGGCACAAGCACCAGTGCTGAGGGAGAATCCAGTGGGCAGCCACCAAATACTCAGAGGTGTTCCTAGGCATGGAGCTGGAAAACCTCCTCAGCCCCAAGTTGTCTGCACAGATTGGGAGCAGCCTAAACTCCTAATTAAGGAGAGTTGGTGATTCAGCTGCCTAGAAATATGCCTGGGCATGGAACAGAGAGATCCTCACTTACCTTAGTTTCTACACAGAAAGAGTGGGCTGGTTCAGACTACTCATTAAGGCAAGCAGGTGCTCTGAATGCCTGGAAATCTGCCTGGGCAAGGAGTGGAGAGGGCGCTGCTTTACCACAATTTCTTCAAAGGAAGAGTGGGTCAACTCAGGCTTCTTACCCAGGTGAATGGAGATCTTTCTGGACATCAAGCAGAGAAGGCCCTGGGGGGACACTACAATCTTTTTATGAGCTGGACATCATCACAGGGGCTGTTTGCCTCTGTTCTTCTACCCAGGATCTGAGGTTTTCTTTACGATTATATGGATTCCAATTTTCCTTCTTGAATTAAAGCTCAGAGAGTTTATGCACTACCTTGCTATTTCCAAGTGACTGAGGCATGCTGAAAGCCTCTAATCCACCACTTTGGGGAAAAGAAAACAACTCACTCATTCACTAAAAGTTTTTATGTGGCATATGTGTTTCATTTTATTAATTTTCTTATGGAAAAGCATAATCTATTAATATAGAGAATTGCATTGATAGGTTTTCTAATATTAAACCATTACTGGATTCCTGAGGTTAACTCTACATTATTAAGAAAGTGAATCTTGGTTTGCTAATCTACTGTGTTTGATAGTGAGATTGGCTTCTTCCTCCTTCCCTTTCTCTGTTTCTCTCATTCTTCTTGATTTTCCCTCTCTTTCTTTATTTTCCTCTACCCTCCTAAAATGAGTTTAAGAGATCCCCTTTTTTTTTCACGTCTGTCCCCTGACATATATTTTTCAATAAAAATATATTCTGTGGTCAGGAACAGTGGCTCATGCCTGTAATCCCAGCACTTTGGGAGGCCAAGGCAGGAGGATAGCTTGAGGCCAAGTTTGAAAGCAGCCTGGACAGCATAGCAAGACCCCATCTCTACACAAAATAAATAAATTATCCAGGCATGTGGGTGCATGCCTTTAGTCTCAAGTATTTAGATAGCGGGGGTGGGAGGATCATTTGAGCCTAGGAGTTCAAAGTTACAGTGAGTTGTGACCCTACCAGTGCACCACAGCCAGAGTGACACGAGCAAGACCCTGACTCAGTAAAGCATTCAAGAGTGTGTGAGAGAGAGAGTGTGTGTGTGTGTATGTGTGTGCACGTGCACAGGAATGTTCTTTTGGGAATAGAAAGCCCAGACACAGGTCATTGAAATTATCCAACCAGAGGAGGAAGAAGAAGAAGAAGAAAAGAAGAAATAAGAGAAGTGGGGAGGGTGAAGAAGGGAGAGATAATCAGAGGAGGAAAGAGAGGAAGAGGAGGAAGAGGAGGGAAGAAAGACGAAAGAAGGAGGAGAAAGAACAGGCAAAAAGAAGAAGGAAGAGAAAAAGCCTAACAGACTTACAGGACACCGTAAGCAGACCAAAATACTTGTGTTAGTTCCAAAAGTAGAGGAGATAAGGAGGCAGAAGCCTCTTTATAGAAATAATGGCCAAACACTTGACAAATCTGTGAAAGAAAATAGACCCCAAGGGAATAAACTCAAAGAAGTCCATACTGAGGCATAAATTGTCAAAAGTTAGAATTTTGAGATCCGCAAAAGAGACTAACTACATGCAAGGGAACCCCAAAAGAATCAGTGAATTTCTCAGCAGAAACCTTGCCGGCCAGAAAAGAATGGGACAGTATTTTCAGAGTGCTGAGAGGAAAAAAAGGCCCATCAAGAATATTATATCTGGCAATCTGTCCTTTAAAAGCGAAGGAGAAATAGTTTTTCAGATAAAATTTGAAGAAGTTTATCACCACTAGACCTGAATAGCAACAAATATTAAAGTCCTTGAAGTTTAAACAGACTCTAAGCAGCCATACAAAACATATGAAAGTGCAGAGTTTGCTGGTAAAGGTAAGTATGTAGACAAACACAGAATACTATGATACTGGTGTATATGTCACTTTTAATTCAGGTATAGATGTTAGAAGCCAAAAGTATTTAAAAACTATGAAAATATGTAATGGATACACAATGTAAAATGTAATTTATGACATCAATGACAATGTTTGGGGAAATGAGTAAAAGTGTAAAAATTACAAAAATAAAAAGCTATAAAAATTACCAAAAAAATCAACAAAGGAAGACAGTGAAAGAAGAAGAGGGACAGGAAAGCTACAAGACAGACAGGAAATAATTAGCAAAATGGAAATAGTCCTTTCCTATTAGTAACTAAATGTAAATGATTAAACTGCCCAGTCAAAAGACATAAAGTAGCCGAAGGATAACAAGATTCTAGATGCTGTATATAAGAGACTCATTTTAAGTTTAGTGACACACATACACTGAAAGTGATAGGATGGGGAAAGGTAAGCTAAGCAACTGAAAGAGGAGTGACCACACTTAAAATAGACTTTAGGTTAAAAACGGCTAAAAGAGACAAGGACCGATAATGATGAATGGGTCAGTTCACTAAGAAGATGTAACATTATATATATGTTTGTACCAAACATCAGAGCACTTACATATATGAAAGAAACATTAGCAGAACTTAAGGGATAAACGGCACCACAATAATAATAGAAAGATTTCAGTGCCTCATTTTCAGTAATGGATAGAACATCTGGACACAAGATCAGTAACAAAACTGGGCTTGAAAAATACTGTAAGTCAAATGCTCTTAAAAGACATATACAGAACATTCCACCCAACAGTAGCAGAATACACATTTTTCTCAAATGCACACAGATATATTCTCCAGGATAGGTCACAGAACAAGTCTTAACAACGTTTTAAGAAGATCAAAGTCCCAAATTTCTCTTCCAACTACAAATGAAACTGAATTCAATCGGAGAATGAAAATGAGAAAACTCATAAATATGTGTAAATAGCCCCTATTCTGGACAACCAGTGGGTCAAAGACAGTATCAAAAGGTAAATTATAAAATATCTTTAGACAAACAAAAACGTAACTCATAATATGGAGAAAAAAGCAGGAGGAAGAAGGATATTCATGATGATAAATTCCTACATCCAAAAAGAAGAGCTCAAACAACCTAACTTTTATACCTCACGGAATGAGAAAAAAAAATAGACTAAGCCCAAAGTTGGCAGAAGAAATGACATAATAAAGATTAAAGTAGAAGTTATCAAAGTAGAAAATAGAAATTAAGACTGAATCATAAAGAACATTAAGACTGAATCATAAAGAATCATTAAGACTGAATCATAAATAGAACATCTGAACAGACTTACAGCTAGCAAGGGGATTCAATCAGTCATCAAAAACATCTCAACAAAGAAAGGCCCAGGACCAGAAGGTTTTGCTGATGAATTCCATTAAACATTTAAAGAACAATTAAAACCAATGCATCTCAACTTTTAAAAAGCAGAAGAGGAGGAAATACTTCCAAAGTCATTTTATGAGGCCAGCATTAGCTCAGTGTTGAAGCCAAAAACAGACATTACAAGAAAAAAAAAACTGCAGACCAATATCCCAGATAAATATACATGCAAAATTCTTGACAAAATACAAGCAAACCAAATTAAATAGCATGTTAAAGGGATCATACACCATGATGACTAAGTGGGATTTAGTCATTTAGTATACTAAGTGACTAAAGAGTATCCTTGGTATATAAGAATGATTACAAATATGCAAATCAAAAATGTGATATACCACATTAAGGGAACAGAGGATAAAAATCACATGATCATATCAATAGAAACAAATTGCATTTGACAAAATTCAACATGGTTTTGTGATTTAAAAACTTAGCAAACTAGGTATATTAGTCCATTTTGCATTACTATAAATAAATATTTGATATGGGATAATTTATTTATTTTGGCTCACAGTTCTATAGACTGTGAAGCATGGTGCCAGCATCTGCTCCTGGTAAGGCCTCAGGAAGCTTTCAATCATGGTGGAAGACAAGGGAGCCGGTGTGTCATATGGCAAGGGACGGAACAAGAGAAATGACAGGCCCTTCTAAACAATCAGCTCTTACATGAACTAAGAGTGAGAACTCACTTATCACTGTAGGGAGAACACCAGGCCATTCATGAAGGATCTGCCCCCGTGACCCAAACATCTTTCATTAGGCCCTATCTCCAACACTGGAGATCACATTTCAACATGAGATCTGGAAGGGACAAATATCCAAATCATATCACTGGGAATACAAGGAAATTGTGTCAACATAATGAAGGCCATATATGAAAACACCACAGCTAACATATTCAAAGGTAAAAAACAAATTTTTCATCTAAGATCAGGAAAGAGGCAAAGATGCTCATGGTCACCACTTCTATTCAGCATAATATTAGTGAAAGTTCTAGCCAGAGCAAGTAGACAAGAAAAAGAAAAGGCATGCAAATTAGGAAGAAGAAAAATTATCTCTGTTCACAGATAACATGATCTTAAGTGTAAAAAATCTTAAAGATTCCACCAAAGGGGAAAAGGCTGATAGAATTAATAAATTCAGTAAAGTTGCAGGATTTAAAGTCAACACAAAAATCAGTTATGTTTCTGTACACCAACAACAATCTGAAAAGGAAATTAAAGCAATCCCATTTACAACAGCATCAGGAAGAATAAAACACTTAGCAATAAACTAACCAAGGAGATGAAATACTTGTACACCGAAAACTATAAAACATTGCTGAAAGAATTTAAAACACAAATAATGAAAAGACATTCTATGTTCATGAATTGACAAACTTAATGTTGTTAAAATGTCCACATTAGCAAAGTGATCTACAGTTTCAATGCCATTCCTACCAAAATCCTAATGGCATGTTTTTATAGAAATAGAAAGCACAATCTAAAATTCATATGGATCCACAAAGGATCCCAAATAGCCAAAACAATCTTGAAAAAGAACAAAGGTTGAGGTTTATACTTCCTATTTTCAAAACACACTACAAAACTATAGTAATAAAACATTATGGTACTGCCATAAAGACAGACATATAGGTCAATGGAACAAAATAGAGAGCCCAGAAATAAACCCATGCACCTAAGATCAACCAATCTTTGACAGAGGTGCCAAGACTATGCAATGGGGAAAGAATAGTCTCTTCAACAAATGGTGCCGGGAAAACTGTCCACATGCAAAAGAATGAAATTGGACTCTTAACCTATATCATATGTGAAAATCAATTTAGAATGGATTAAAGATTTAAGAGTAAGACTTAAAGCCATAAAACTGCTAGAAGAAAGCAGAAGAAAGGCTTCATGACCTAGGTCTTAACAATGATTTCTTGGATACGACCTCAAAAGCTTGGGCAACAAAACAAAAATAGGTAAGTAGAACTATATCAAACTAAAAAGCTTCTGCACACAGCAAATGAAATATTCAAGTGAGTAAAAAGGCAGCCTCTGGATTGAGAGAAAATATTTTGAAACTATATCTGATAAGGAGTTAGTATCAAAAACACGTAAAGAATTCCTGTAACTCTATAGCAAACAAACCCATAATTTTTTAAATGGGCAAATGACTTAAATAGACATTTTTTCCAAAGAAGACATTCAAATGGTCAACAGGTATATGAAAAGATGTTCAACATCACTAATCATTAAGAAAACGCAAATCAACCAGGTATGGTGGCTTACGCTTGTAATCCCAGCACTTTGGGAGGCCAAGGCAGGCAGATCACTTCAGGTGAGGAGTTTGAGACCAGCCTGGCTGACATGGTGAAACTCCATCTCTACTACAAACACCAAAAAATTATCCAGGCATGGTGGTGTGCACCTGTAGTTCCAGCTGCTTGGGAGGCTGAGGCAGGAGAATCTCTTGAACCTAGGAAGCAGGGGTTGCAGTGAGCCAAGACTGCACCCCTGCACTTCAGCTTGAGCAACAGAGTGAGACTGTATTTGTAAAATAAAAGTTAACTTTTTTAAAAAAGAAAATGCCAATCAAAACCACAGTAAAATACCACCTAACACCCTTTTAGAATGAACATGATTAGAAAAAATATATGTATCAAGTGTTGACAAAGATGTGGAGAAGTTGGAACCCTTCTGCACTGTTCATGGTGGAAATGTAAAATGATGCAGCCATTACAGAAAGCACTGTGGAGGTTCCTCAAAATTTAAAACAAGGCTACTATATGTTCTAGCAATCCCGCTTCTGCATATTTAGCTAAAAGAATCAAAATCAGGATCTAGAAGAGAGACTTGTAGTCTCCAGTTCATTCTAGCATCATTCACAACAGTCAAGAGATAGAAATAACTTTAAATATACGTGGACAGATAAATGGATAAAGAACATGGGGTAGATGCATACAATGGAATATTTTTTAGTCATAAAACAGAAGGAAGTCCTGTCAGATGCTACAACTTGCATCTTGAAGGACATTATACTAAGTGAAATACACCAGCCATAGAAGGACAAATGCTACTTGATTCTACTTATGTAAAGCATCCGAAGCATTCAAACTCATCTCAGCAGAAAGTAGAATGGTAGTTGTCAGGAGCTGGGGGAAATGGAAAGTTGCTGTTCGGTAGATACAATGCTTAACCCATGCAAGATGAGAAAGTTCTAGAGACCTGTACAACTTTGTGCCTGTAGTTCACACTGTACTGAACACTTTAAAAAGAGGGTAAATCTTATGTCATTTTGTTTTGTTTTGGGTTTGGGGTTTTTTTTTTTTGCCATAGTAACAAAAAAAAAAAAACACTTGTATGTTTAGAACACTTGTATGTTTAAAATGAATTGAAATTGATGCCATGAGGTGGGAAGTGCATGTCTTTGTGCACTGTTTCTATTTCTTGGAATATAATTCGATTAGTTGTATTTCTAGTGATTCGTAGACACTTAGTTATTTTAATATAATACCCATTTTGTCTAGGATTCCAAAAGTCTCACTATAAAATGATTTTTGCTCCTGGTAGTATCGATCTGTGCTGATTTTTTTCCCCTTGACTTTTAAAAGAATCATTTTAACAATTTTAGGTTTTTGGCTTTTTTCCGTGTGTGTGTGTGTGTGTGTGTGTGTGTGTGTGTGTGTATTTCTGTATCATTCTGTTTTGCTTTTGTTTTGTTCTGTTTGTTTTTGTTTCTAAGTTTTTACAGTTTTTCCCTAGCTTCGTTTTTTTATTGCATTTTAGGTTTTGGGGTACATGTGAAGAACATGCAAGATTGTTGCATAGGTACACACATGGCACTGTGATGTGCTGCCTTCCTCCCCTTTACCTATATCTGGCATTTCTCCCCATGTTATCTCTCCCCAACTCCCCACCTCATTCTGTCCCTCCCCTATTTCCCCCCGACAGACCCCAGTGTGTAGTGCTCCCCTCCCTGTGTCCATGTGCTCTCATTGTTCAACACCCACCTATGAGTGAGAACATGTGGTGTTTGATTTTCTGTTCTTGTGTCAGTTTGCTGAGAATGATGGTTTCCAGGTTCATCCATGTCCCTACAAAGGACACGAACTCATCGTTTTTGATGGCTGCATATTCCATGGTGTATATGTGCCACATTTTCCCAGTCCAGTCGATGGGCATTTGGGGTGGTTCCAGGTCTTTGCTATTGTAAGCTGTGCTGCAATGAACATTCATGTGCATGTGTTATTATAGTAGAATAATTTATATTCCTTTGGATATATACCCAGTAATGGGATTGCTGGATCAAATGGAATTTCTGTTTCTGGGTCCTTGAGGAATCACCACACTGTCTTCCACAATGGTTGAACTAATTTACACTCCCACCAACAGTGTAAAAGTGTTCCTATTTCTCCACATCCTCTCCAGCATCTGTTGTCTCCAGATTTTTTAATGATCGCCATTCTAACTTGTGTGAGATGGTATCTCAATGTAGTTTTGATTTGCATTTCTCTAATGACCAGTGATGATGAGCATTTTTAATATGTTTGTTGGCCTCGTGTATGTCTTTTTTTGTAAAGTGTCTGTTCATATCCTTTGCCCACTTTTGAATGGGCTTGCTTTTTCTTGTAAATCTGTTTTAGTTCTTTGTAGATTCTGGATATCAGCCCTTTGTCAGATGGGTAAACTGCAAAAATTTTTTCCTATTCTGTTGGCTGCCAATTCACTCTAATGACTGTTTCTTTTGCTGTGCAGAAGCTGTGGAGTTTGATTAGGTCCCATTTGTTTATTTTGGCTTTTGTTGCCAATGCTTTTGGTGTTTTGGTTATGAAGTCCTTGCCTGCTCCTATGTCCTGAATGGTTTTGCCTAGATTTTCTTCTAGGGTTTTTATGGTGTTAGGTCTTATGTTTAAGTCTTTAATCCAACTGGAGTTAATTTTAGTGTAAGGTGTCAGGAAGGTGTCCAGTTCCTGCTTTCTGCACACGGCTAGCCAGTTTTCCCAACACCATTTATTAAACAGGGAATCCTTTCCCCATTGCTTGTTTTTGTCAGGTTTGTCAAAGATCGGATGGTTGTAGATATGTTGTGTTGCCTCCAAGGCCTCTGTACTGTTCCATTGGTCTGTATGTCTGTTTTGGTACCAGTACCATGCTGTTTTGATTACTGTAGCCTTGTAGTATAGTTTGAAGTCTGGTAGTGTGATGCTTCCCACTTTGTTCTTTTTGCTTAGGATTGACTCAGCTATGCGGGCTCTCTTTTGTTTCCATATGAAGTTTAAGGTGTTTTTTTCCAGTTCTGTGAAGGTCATTGGTAGCTTGATGGGGATAGCATTGAATCTGTAAATTACTTTGGGCAGTATGGCCATTTTCACGATATTGATTCTTCCTAACCATGAACATGGAATGTTTCTCCATCTGTTTGTGTCCTCTCTTATTTCGTTGAGCAGTGGTTTGTAGTTCTCCTTGAAGAGGTCCTTTACATTCCTTGTTAGTTGTATTCCTAGGTATTTTATTCTCTTTGTAGCAATTGTGAATGGCAGTTTGTTCTTGATTTGGCTCTCTTTCAGTCTGTTATTGGTGTATAGGAATGCTTGTGGTTTTTGCTCATTAATTTTGTACCCTGAGACTTTGCTGAAGTTGCTTATCAGTTTCAGGAGATTTTGGGCTGAGACGATGGGGTCTTCT
>CM052654.1:7541057-7586742 GCA_028533165.1 Leontopithecus rosalia
TGTCAGTTTTAGATCTCTCCTTGCTTCTCATGTGGGCACTTATTGCTATATATTTTCCTGTGGACACTGCTTTAAATGTGTCCCAGAGATTCTGGTATGTTGTGTCTTCGTTCTCATTGGTTTTGAAGAACATCTTTATTTCTGCCTTCATTTCATTGTTTATCCAGTCATCACTCAAGACCCAGTTGTTCAGTTTGCATGAAGCTGTGTGGTTCTGAGTTAGTTTCTCAATTCTGAGTTCTAACTTGATTGCACTGTGGTCTGAGAGACTGTTATGATTTCCGTTCTTTTGCATTTGCTGAGGGGTGATTTACTTCCAATTATGTGGTCAATTTTAGAGTAGGTGTGATGTGGTGCTGAGAAGAATGTATATTCTGTGGATTTGGGGTGGAGAGCTCTGTAAATGTCTGTTAGGTTTGCTTGTTCCAAGTCTGAGTTCAAGTCCTGGATATCCTTATTAATTTTCTGTCTGGTTAATCTGTCTGATATTGACAATGGGGTGTTAAAGTCTCCCACTATTATTGTGTGGGAGTCTAAGTCTCTTTGTAAGTCATTAAGAACTTGCCTTATGTATCTGGATGTGCCTGTATTGGGTGTGTATATATTTAGGATTGTTAGCTCTTCTTGTTTCATTGATCCTTTTACCATTATGTAATGTCCTCCTGTGTCTCTTTTGATCTTTGTTGCTTTAAAGTCTATTTTATCAGAGATGAGAATTGCAACTCCTTTTTTTTTTTTTTTTTTTTTTTTTGCTCTCCATTTGCTTGGTAAGTCTTCCTTCATCCCTTTATTTTGAGCCTTTGTGTTTCCTTGCATGTGAGATGGGTTTCCTCAATACAGCACACCGATGGGTTTTGGCTTTTTATCCAATTTGCCAGTCAGTGTCTTTTAATTGGGGCATTTGGCCCATTTACATTTAGGGTTAATATTGTTATGTGTGAATTTGATCCCGCCATTTTGATGCTAGCTGGCTGTATTGCAGATTATTCATTGTGTTGATGCTCTTTACCATTTGGTATGTTTTTGGAGTAGCTGATACTGGTTGTTCCTTTCTATGTGTAGAGCCTCTTTCAGGAGCTCTTGTAAAGCAGGCCTGGTGGTGATGAAATCTCTGAGTACTTGCTTCTTAGCAAAGGATTTTATTTTTTCCTTCACTTATGAAGCTTAGTTTGGCTGGATATGAAATTCTGGGTTGAAAGTTCTTTTCTTTAAGGATGTTGAATATTGGCCCCCACTCTCTTCTGGCTTGTAGGGTTTCTGCTGAGAGATCTGCTGTGAGTCTGTTGGGCTTCCCTTTATGGGTGACCCGACCTTTCACTCTGGCTGCCCTTGGCATTTTCTCCTTTATTTCAACCCTGGTGTATCTGATGATTATGTGCCTTGGGGTTGCTCTTCTTGAGGAATATCTTTGTGGTGTTCTCTGTATTTCCTGGACTTGGATATTGGCCTGCCTTGCTAGGTTGGGGAAGTTTTCCTGGATAATATCCTGAAGAGTATTTTCCAGCTTGGATTCATTGTCTTGGTCACATTCAAGTACAACTATCAAACGTAGATTAGGTCTCTTCACATAGTCCCACGTTTCATGGAGACTTGTTCATTCCTTTTTACCCTTTTTTCTCTAATCTTGCCTTCTCGTTTTATTTCATTGAGTTGATCTTCAACCTCTGATATTCTTTCTTCTGCTTGGTCAACTTGGCTGTTGAAACTTGTGCATGCTTTGTGAAGTTCACGTGTTGTGTTTTTCAACTCTATCAATTCACATATATTCCTTTCTAAGTTGTCCGTTCTCATTAGCATTTCATCAAATATTTTTTCAAGGTTTCTTAGTTTCTTTGCATTGGGTTAGAACATGTTCTTTTAGCTCACAGAAGTTTCTTACTACCCACCTTCTGAAGCCTGATTCTGTCATTTCATCACACTCATTCTCCATGCAGCCTTGTTCCCTTGCTGGTGAGGAGTTGTAATCCCTTGTAGGAGGAGAGGTGTTCTGGTTTCGGGTGTTTTTATCCTTTTTGCACTGGTTTCTTCCCATCTTTGTGTATTTATCCACCTGTCATCTTTGTAGTTGCTGACCTTCTGATGGGGTCTCTGAGTGGACGTTCTGTTTGTTGATAATGAAGTTATTTCTGTTTCTTAGTTTTCCTTCTAACAATCTGGCCCCTCTGCTGTAGGACTGCTGAGGTCCACTCCAGGCCCTGCTTGCCTGGGGATCACCTGCAGCAGCTGCAGAACAGTAAGGGTTGCTACCAGTTTCTTCTTCTGCTATCTTTGTCCCAGAAGGATACCCGCCAAATGTCAGTCTTATCTCTCCTTTATGAGGTGACTCATTGGATATACAGAGGTCTGGGAGCTGCTTGAGGAGACAGTCTGTCCTTTATAGGAGCTCAAATGCTGAGCTGTGAGCTCTGTTGTTCATTCAGAGCTGCTTGGCAGATACGTTTAGGTCTGCTACAGAGCTGCTGGGCAGGTACATTTAGGTCTGCTGCAGCAGAACTCATAAACCACTTTTTGTTCCCAGGTGCTCTGTCCCAGGGAGTTAGGGCTTTATTTATGAGTTTCCGTTGTGCTGCTGCCTTTTTTTTTCAGGGCTGCCCTGACCAGGAAGGAGGCAGCCTAGTCACTGTCTGCCTGCAGAGGTTTTGCTGAGCTGCTGTGGGCTCCACCCAGTTGCCCTGTGAACGTCCCTGCAATCCTGTTTATATAGGGGTAGTTAGAACTGCCTCAGCAATGGTGTCCCACCTCTGTATTGTCAGACTCTCTCTGTGATGGTAGGTTGTCTTGGCAACAGCAGGCTGCCTCAACAATGGCGTACTACCTCCATAGTGGTGGAGTGCCTCGGTAATGGTGGACGCCCTTCCCCCACAGAGCTGGACCATCCCGGGTTCAGCTGTGCTTGCTGTGAAACTCTCAATCCAGAGTTTCTTATTGCTGTTCTTTTGTGGGGGTGGGACCAGCCGAGCCTGATCACCTGGCTCCCTGCCTCAGAGCTTTTTTTTTTTTTTTAAGTTGAACAGTCGACTCTCTCCCAGGTGTTCCAGTCGCCTGTTGAAAAGGCACCAGGATCTCTGTGATTTCCCGTGCGGCAACTCACTGCGCTGGCTTAAACAGTGGCGCTGAGATTCATGGCATGTTTTTTGCCCAGGAATCTCCTGGTCTGGCTCCCTGTTGAGTCTCCTTTTTAATCAGATGAATGCGTGACTTCCTGGGGCTCCAATCGCCAGCTAAAAGGGCACTCAGACCAGTGTATTTAGTTCAGAGAACCGCCGCACTGGCCAAAGCAGCCACGCTGGTGACCTGTGGGGCTCCTCCGCCTGGGAATCTCTTGGTCTGTGGCCAATAAAAATCCATCTGGAAATGCAGCGTCTACTCACCCTCTGCGCTTTCACTGGAAGCTGCAATCCTGAGCTGTTCCTAAATGGCCATCTTGGATCTTCCTCTTTTCCCTAGTTTCTAAGTTAAAGCTTAGGTCATTTATTTTTCCTTTTTCTCATTTTACAATAAACCCATTTAAAATTCTAGCATTTTTTTTCTGGTCTTTTTTGTCCCTTTCCTGAAATACTTTTGTCCCTTCCCTATGATATTTCCTAAAAAATTTCAGAAATAGCTTTTAAACCTTGTGACCATATGGACTTTTGGGGGGCATCTTTTTGTTTGTGATTTTCATGTGTCACTGAATTCAATATTGTATTAGAGCAATTGAAATTTTTTCCCTCTCGGTGGCTTGTTGTACAGTCAATATTTGTAAATGTGCTATGCTTGAAGAAAGGTTGTGATTTCTGGATCCAGAGTTTACTCTGTGTTTGCAGAAGCCTAATGTGCCTTTGACTTGTGTTTTTCAGATTCTTCATGTCCTTGTTTTGTGCCTTCTTAATCTGTGAGTTCTGAGAAAAGACCTCATCTCCATCTGTAACTGTGACCTTGTTGATTTTTGTTCTCCCGATCTGCTCGATGCTTCTCAAAGCTACGTTGTGAGATGTACTAAGGCTTGAGTCCTTCACAATTGGCTGGCATAGGATTATTGTTATAATGGAAAACACTGCCCTTCTTAGCAATATCTACCTTGATTTTGTAACTTGTCTGATACTAGCAGTGGTGCACCTGCCTTATTTTTATCAGAATTTGCCTTATGTTTTTTATATTCCTTTATTTTTCCTTCCTTTTTTGAAAATAAAAATGAAAAAAAGGAAAGAATAATTGAACAGCCGCTTTTCACTACCCAAAATAATTTGCTATCATTTTGTTGTTTTAGTCTTTCTTACCACACCCTCACCCCCACCATCTTCCCCATTCCCCTGCCCACCCCCAACCTCCTGTTCCTGTCTTCCCCCCCTGCCAACTCTCTCCCCTCTGCCACCCCTTTCCCCTCTCCCCCACTTTCCCCTACCCTCTCATTTCCCTACTCCTTTTTTTTGTGTGTGTGTGCAGTGGTACAGTCTTGGCTCTCTGAGACATCCACCTCCCAAGTTCAAGCAATTCTCTACTTCAGCCTCCGGAGTAGCTGGGATAACAGGTGTGTGCCACCATATGCCTGGCTCATTTTTGTATTTTTAGTAGAGACGGGGTTTCACCATGTGGACCAGGCTGGTCTCGAACTCCTGACCTCAAGTTATTCACCCACCTCGGCCTCCCAAAGTGCTGGGATTACAGACATGAGCCACCATACTCAGCCTCATTTTCATTATTTTTTATTATTCTGTCTAGCTATTCATCTATGGACCAGAAAGAATTGAGTATGCCTGTATCCCTTTTTTGGTAGAGCAGGCTGCATTTACATTGTGTCAAGCAGAGCAACACCTCCCAATCCTTGAAAGAAAACCCATAATCAAGCTAAAACTACCTCTCCTTTCTCAGTCACATTGCTTTTGCCTTTCCCACTATCTGACTCAATCCTTCTTGACTTTAAGATGTTCCCTTCAGTCCATTTTTATCCCTGTATTACCGCCTTAGCTGTGTGTATGGTGTAATCAGTATATACTGTTTTATGTGCAGTTTTTAAATGTGTGTAAATGGCATCACTGGGTAGCAGTGTTCTGTATTTTCCCTCTTCTCACA
The DNA here is from genome assembly GCA_028533165.1 of Leontopithecus rosalia. Taxonomy (NCBI): domain Eukaryota; kingdom Metazoa; phylum Chordata; class Mammalia; order Primates; family Cebidae; genus Leontopithecus; species Leontopithecus rosalia. The sequence goes on from CM052654.1 coordinate 7,546,110, forward strand.
CAGTATTGTGTGAATGTGCCCATGTTACATATATGGGCTGTGTTCCTCTCCACTTTACCTCCTTATACTATTTCTATCTTACAAGTATCCCACATTTTACCTAAATGCCTCTCTACTCATTTACATTGTTTCACTCTTTTCTTTGCTCTGTGTGTGTGTGTGTGTGTGTGTGTGTGTGGCTCCTTTCACTCACTTTGTATTTGTATAATCCATCTGTGCACTTCCTGTAGTTGCAGTTCAGTCATTTGTCATTGCTGTATGGTGCTCCATTGTCCAAATGTGCATTTGTATGTGTATATCAACTCTTTAGTAGATGGACATTTAAGGCTCTTTTCACTTTGTCTATTGTGAGTAACGTTACTATGAACACTTGTATATGTCTTTTGGTGTGCATATATATGCTTTAGTATTAGGTATATATTTAGGGTTGGAATTGCTGGGTTGCAAGGTGTGTATAGGTTTAATTTCAGTAGAGACTGTCATACATTTTTACAGTGTAGTTTGTACTAATTTACCCAAGTGTGCCAGGTGCTCTACATTCTTGCCAACACGTTAGGCTTTTAATTTTTGCCACTCTAGTAAGGGCGTAGAGGTATCTCAAGGTTCTAATATTCATTTTTCCCATATGAATAATGAGTGAACTTCTTCATACACATATCAGCCCTTTGGATAGACTCTTGTGAGGTGCTTATTCATGAAATATGCCCCTTTACTCAAATGGATTGTCTTATTCTCACTGACTTGGAAGGATGGAGTTATTTTTTGGCTGAGGTCTTTTGTCAGATACATTATTGCAAATATCTCCCTCTACTCTGTGGCTAGCCTTTCTCTCTTCTGATGGCATCTTTTGATGAAGACTAGTTTTGAATTTTAGGAGAGTCGAATTTAGCCATCTTCCTTTAGGAATACTGCTTTTGCAGTTTCGTTTATGTAACCTTCCCTACTCCAATGTTGTGACGACCTTCTAGAAATAATGTTTTATCTTTCACATTTTGATCTGTAACTGACTTAATTTTTTTATGTGGAGTAAGATAGAAGTCAGATTTCTCATCCATCAGCGATGCTGAAATAAATTTGATATAAAACTGGTAAAATCAGTGGTCAGTATCCACAAGGCAATGATCAACTGAATCTCCACACGATACAATTTGCATTTCTATCGACATGAATAATTTGCATTATTCAGACAATAAAATATGAAGAAACCATATAAAATCAGATAATCCAGACAGCTGATACCTATACTGTCTAGATATATTGTTCTTTGAATTCTCCTCTGAACAAGCTGGAGCATCTTAATGGTTCCCTTGTTAATAAGATTTCTGACATATGTTCATTTATATCTTTATGAGAGTTACGGTTGTATCCATTTTTAAAAGTGGTCATTTGGCAGTTCTAATTTCATCTGTGCTTTTTCCTATTCCTTGCTCATCTTCTAATGTACAGGTTCATCATAGGCTATTCCTAAATCTTTGGACCAGGGCAACTAATCTAATCACTGGGGGCTTGGAGTTGGGGGGCAGAGCTATGAGATACAACATGGCTTCCTGTGGACTAGGGATTGTTGGCAAGAAATGTAGTGATTGATAGTTCTAGGGATCTTGTCACTTAGCTGAGAAATACAGGGGCTTATAATAAGGTCATTATTCCTTCCAACAATAAACATTCTTTCAAAAACTGGTAAATTGAAGAGTACTCAAGTATTAATCTTACAAACTTGAGTTTTGACAAAGTGAGTTTTTGCTGAAGGTAAGATAAACCTGTAACCTACAGAAACGTGGGAGAAATAGGATAGTAAAACACATTTCAAAAAATAACTAACTCTACCTCTTTCATGACTAAATGATTTTGTGTGTGTGTTTTATTTGGTAATTTAAAAGGTGAATAGCAGTTTTTTTAAAAAGTTCTAGGCAGATTGTTATATTCATTCAGATTTAACTTTTATTTTTCAAACTGTGATACAGGTGTTTAATTTTCACATTAACAATAGCCAACATCTGTGTGACTCATTCACTTAATTTTCTACGTACACAAAGCACAAGCTATTTATATGAAAAATAAATTAGGCTTTAATAATGAAACACGAGTTTACAAATGCAGCTTCTTAAGGCCTAATGAAAAACAAGAAATGTGGAAATTTCTGAGAGGCAGGATCACTGTGGAATCTGGCTCTTCAAAGAGGAAATATTTTGAAAATTAAAAACCAGTGACAAATTATTGTGTATTTTTAAATGCCAATTTTGTAATTCTATGGATTTCCAAATCTAACGATTCACTTTGTGTTGGTTACAAGATAGCTTTTAGGGTTGGGTTCAAGAAGTTAAATGTCACACAGGTTGAAGGTTAAGTTGTATTCCTTTCAGCGTTAAAAGGGTTGAGGCCCTTTTGAGCCATCCTTTTTGCTTTCAAATACGATTCATCACTTAGTGGACCTAGGTCAGCAATCTTAAAATTTTATGCTCAGATGCCTCTTAAGTGAATTTTGAAAATCTCTGTACTTTCTTGCACATTTCTATATTACATCTAAAATTTCTCATCATAAATAGTCTCAAAGTGCTGGCATACCATAAATGCTACATATTTAAATAAAACTGTTGTATTCCTTTTTAAATTTGGCCCAGGAGGTTCTAAGTATAAGTTATTTGATAGATACTATTATCTTTTTAAAAATTACATGAACAGGACCATGTTTTAATCATTGGTCTTACCTAGAACAAGGTAATTTTGAATAGCAGAGAATGCCCCACTTTTCCTTTTACTCCTTGAATTTTTATTTTCATATCACTTCTCCCTCAGAATTTTACCGTAACAAATTTTTTATTTTTATATTGTTTAATTCTGTCTCTGTACCAAAAGTATGATATAGTATCCTCCAATCCTAAGGCTCTATAAGCCTTTAAAAATTTTCTTCTGGATTGAGCTGAATCCATAAACACATAGCACAAATTTTACTAAATTATTTAACATGGTAAAACTTCGTTGGAAATGTATCACTTAATGAGATGAAGAGGGCTGTTCTCCACAATTACTTCCTCTCTGCAGATTGGTATCATCTTGAGAATGAGCCAAAGTTTATCATCAGTTCTATTTTCCCTTTTCAATGTCATGTATGGGGTGTTGATCCTTGTTCACACAGATACATCAATGGGAATGGGTTTTATGATAGCGTAATCACTGAACCCTTCCAACCCCTTCGTAGTTAGATGCTAAGAGACTCAGAAATCTGTCGTTCCTTCCACTTTGTTGAAAGCAAAGAATTTGGAGCCACCAGAAAAATTTGGAAAATCCATTTGCACAAGGATCTGTGCCCTGTTGTTATGTCTTTGGCTTTCCAAATATCCACATTTTGAGTTTTCCACCTTGGGTCATGCCCCGCAGTAAGACTAGAGGTGGAGAAAGCATTAAGGTGAGAAAAGGGCATTTTCTCAGGCAGATGAGTCTTAGGAAAGAATACAATAGGAAGGGGAGGCTCTGAACAGCGCTCCCTTGAGAGTATGGAAGCCTGTATATTCCTTGGAAAGCTCTGGTATATTCCCAGGGGTGAGGCTAGCTCAATCTGAAGACCACTGGCCTTGGCCACTTCACTTTAGATTTTAACTAGGTCACAAAGTATACAAAGTATTAGACCATGTTGCCCGGCTGCCTTCGTAATAGAGCAGCAGGTCTGCAAATGTGTTCCACTATAGATAAGTCCAATGAGATGCTTCTGGCAAAAGGATCCTGAGATCACATTTGGAAAATGTGACCCTCTACACCTTTCCCTTTCTACTCTAGTCTCACAGTAGAAAAACTGTTTTGCTTTGTACAACCTAAGTTTCCAAAACTCACAAGGCCTAGCCAGCCTCCCCACTTTATTTTTCCATGTAATACCTAATAGTCTAAATAACACACCTAGGAAAATGGTGAACAAAATCAGTGTGACACACACGCAGTGGTGGCTCACATCTATCCGAGCCGCTTCCGTCTTTCAGAACGTGCCTGTTACTAGTCTCCTTGGCCTGGACTTCCAGTGCTTTAGCAGCCATGTAGGAAGCACATCTCAGCTAGATCCCAACGTTATGTGGCATCAAACAGACTCTGGGAAGAGCCGTGATACCTTCTGTGCCTTTTCTGAGACAATTGGTCCCTCCCACCACCAAGAACCAAATTAACATGTTACCCTGTCAAGGATAGGAGGAAGGAACCAAAGGAAGTACTCTCTAGTGGTGGATTCCAGCTGTAGCACCAGGGGAAGCAGACGGGTTCAGGCAGAGGGTTCTTTCCAGCACCACTTATGTCATAATCCCCTGACTGCTCTTTGGCCATGCATGGATTTTACACAGCAGCAGCTGGAGAGAGGCTTGGCGTCTGCTTCCCATGCTACCATATGACAATTTCTTGGATACAGTAGCCAAAAATCCATTTTGGGCAGAAAGGGGATGCAGGTCTTAGCATTGTGGCTTTAAGCAGAGTGAAGTGGGGAGCTGAAAGGAGGTAATGACAGAGCTGAAAGGGGTTGGGGGAGATGCCACATGCAATCAATAGGTTCTGGTGGCTACCTGGCCACCAGCTAATGGGGCCCCAGCTACAGAGTGCCTGTGGCACTCATCCCAGTGCCTTTCTCACCCAACCTGTCTTGAACATTGCTTTGAACCTTTGCCACTAAGAGGCATGTTCTTTCTTCAATTGCTGACTGCCAAATACAATAGCAACTCCCAGCTGGCAGAGTAACTGGAGGGATAGCACCAGATAATAGCACTTCCTTGGCCAGACCACGGTTCCCTGTATTCCTGGCTTCAGGGAAGGTAGATGCCTGCCTTTGAGGAGCTTGCGAATGAAGATGACTGATGAGACCCACAGCATTTTTCTCTTTTTTTTTTTTTAACATTGTACCCCCAGATCTTGACACTGTACTTGGCATGTGGAGGTGATCAATAAGCTTCTGTAGAATGAAGGCACCAGATGGGTGTTCTCGTCAGAGCCTGTTTGTTCTGCCCTGCTCTTCAGCAATATACGTATGCTAAGCCCAGCATTTTAGACAACAAGAGGAAGGCCAGATGGGTTTCTAGAGGCCAGTTGCATCCACAGCCAGCATCAGGTTTACTGATAGTTTGTTCTCTGCCGCTGCAGCCATGGCTTTTCACAATTATCACACCTGTTTTTCCATCGGTTGTCAGTTCACTCATTGAGAAGCTGTGACTCTACCAACCATCTCCCTTCCCAGTCCAGCACTCTCCTCTCCTTGAAAAAGCCGTATTATATCATTGGCGTGTATTCATACCTTAAGATGCAGAGGTGTAAAGCCCTCGCCACCCGCATGTGTTATCAAGAACTAGGAAGGTTTGCCCCAAGGGAGATGGCTGCATTTGAAACTTTCTGTAACGCCCTAATGCTTAGCTCATTAAAGCTCCGCTTGCTGCTCCAGAAAACTGGGAAACCCAGAGACATTTTGCCATAAACCTAACTTTAGTCTACCCCTTTCAAGCAGCAACTGGCCTCTTGCCTGTGGAGAGCTGTGGACCGAGGGCCATTCCAGCAGCCTCCCAGCCAGTTCAATAGGGCCATGGGGGATAAATGGGGCAGGAGCCTCCCAGCAGCTGCCAGAGCTCTGATGGGCTTTGTAAAACAAAGCGGCCCCAAGACTCCCACCGCCATCCCACTAACTCTAGTCACAAAACAAGCTGTGACCATTAATTAGAAATTATCTTAATGAACATATTCCATCACTCACCCATTTTCTCGTGGACTGCAGCAGGCAGCCAGGGGTGAAGTACATTGCACTGAGCAGGCTGCCTGTGGGTAAGGGCTTCTCTTTGGGCCCTTACAGAATCATTTGCCTTTTAGTTAAAGTCCTTTTCAGAATCTACTGAATAGTTTCTTACATTTCTAGTTCATTTTCCGTGGAAGTCAATTACCTGAATCGTGAGGAGTAGAATCTTCTTGGCCAGAAAGGAAAGCCTGTTCACTGCATAGCTCGTGCAACAGAAGGCTTAAATGACCACGGTTTTCATTGCTTTTATTCAATGAGGTTTGGAACATGAGAGGCCAAAAATGAGAAGCATGTTTTGGGGAATCCTCTATAAAGAATATAAGTTAAGAAAGTTGTCCAAGACAAAAATAATAACAGGAAATTGCCCCCAATCATGCCAGTTGGGTCTTCAGAAATGTCACCTTGATGGCAGGCTTGAAGAAAATATGCCACAGATTAGCGTCTTCCCAGAGCGAGAGTAGGGCGCATTCTCCTACATGCGAACACACACAATGCCCTGTCACACACGCCCCAGCTTCTACGAGTAAAACTTGCTGTTGCTGACTCTCTTCTCTCTCAACCTAAAATAAAGCAGATTTCACTGTCAGCACTGGGGCATGAGAAAAGGGCTGTGTGCTGAACTCTGGAACATTCCTCTATCCGCACACTTGCCAGTCATTCATAGCTGGATGGTATAGGGCTGAGTGTCAGAGAGGCAGGTTCCAAGTTCCTGGTAAGATATTGAGACTCAAGGAGGTTAAATCTCCCCAGTAGTGACACAGGGTGAGAGCTACTCTGCAGGCTGACGTGGGGGGTAAGGCAGGCAACACCGTGTGTCTCACTGGTGGCTACTGTGAGCATTTTTGTCTGCATCCTTGTTTCTCAGGACATTCAGACACACTGTGAAACACCTGGCCACCCCGGCCACCCCGCACCCCATTACATGCCTGTAGCACAACCAGAAGCATCTCTGCTGGGGGCTTTTGCCCCAGTCTAGAACCACTGGTCTAGCGCATTCTTGGGAACACAATAAAGACTCCTTAAAAGTCAGTGGTTATTTATTTTCACTATTAAGTTGAAGTGTCCTTCTAGAGTAAACAGTTCTACTTAGGGAAGTGGCAAGTGCTTAAGGTATTACTGTAAGTTAATTTCTAGAGCAAAGAGAACTAGAGTCAAGAGTGCCAAAGGATTTTTTGTGTGTGTGTTGGGGGCAAAAGAGGAGTCTCCCTCTGTTGCCCAGGCTAGAGTGCAATGGCATAATCTCAGCTCACTGAAACCTCTGCCTCCCGGGTTCAAGTGATTCTCCTGCCCCAGTCTCCCAAATAGCTGGGATTACAGAAGCCTGCCACCACGCCCAACTAATTTTTGTATTTTTAGTAGAGACAGGGTTTCTCCATATTGGTCAAGCTGGTCTTGAACTCCTGACCTCAGGGGATCCACCTGCCTCAGCCTCCCAAAGTCCTGGGATTACAGGCATGAGCCTCAATGCCTGGCCCATGAGCCAGTGTGCCCGGCCAAAGATGTCTAAAGCAGCAACTCAGAGGGCTTTCCAGAAGCCTGGCCTCCAGTCTCCAGCATCACTGTGCCTAGAGAACCCCCAAGGCTTTGCAGGTGGAGGGGCTGACCTACCTCCTGTTGCATTTCTCCTGGTACAGCTGGAGCTGGTTCTCATTAACGTTGAACTCTTTAACCAGGGCATCCCGGTTGGCATTGCGCAGGTTCTGGTGTGTGGCATACAGAAAGAGCTGGTTGTTCAGTTCTTCTTGCCGCCTCCTCAGCTGGCGACAGGAGGAGTAGAGTTCCTCTTCGCTCTCCTGGAGGATGCAGGGGAGAGAAAAACCACGTGGTGACTAAACCTTCCAAACCAAAATGTGAATGTGGCATCTCACGAGCATACCTCAAGGGAGCATGGGGCAGCAGTTCTGCAACATGGATTAGCCCAGCAGAGCCAGGGCCTGTTTTAACCCAAGATAAAACACGTTTCTGGTAGGGGTTATAAAGTGTTGGGTCTTTACGCTGTTGCTTTACTGCAAAACATTAAAATAATGACTACATTGTAGATCTATTTCTTAATCTAATCCGGTTTTCCCCTTGGTCTTCCCCCTTTATCTAAGTGAAAAAGTGTCTGTCTAAGCAGCTGCATGCTTACAGTGGAACCCAGCAGAGAAGAATAAACAGCATGACATGAGAAGAGAGACAGGCAGGAGGCAGATAATTTAAGATCTTTTAAGGGCGTTAAAAGGCAGGGTAACAAGCTGCAACATGGACGAACCTGGAAAACATTAGGCTAAGCGAAAAAGCCCAACTCTGAAAGATCACATATCGCACGATGCCATTTATATGAAGTGTCCAGAACTGGCAAAATCAAACAGACAAAGTAGATTAAAGGTCACCGGGGTCTGGGGGATGGAGTGAGTGGCAGCAGCTCATGAGCAGGAGATTTCTTTTTGGTTGCTGGAAATGTTCTAAAATTGACTGTGGCCATGGCTGTGCAACAGGGATTAGGCTATAAACCATTGACTTGTACACTTTAAATGAGTGATGTGATGTATGGGTATAGGAATTATATCTCAAAGCTATTACCCAAAAAAAGCCAAGTACCATGAATTGTACCTTCCAGAGATGGGCATGTACCTCACCTGTAGCCAGGAATGATTTCTACTTCCCCATCAGTACCACCTCCAGCCACATGACCCAAGCAAGGCCAGCTAGACACATTCGGGACTTTCACTGGTGTTCTTGGGATCAGCTGGAAGAGTGTGAGTGTGGTCCTGTCATGGCCACTTCGCTATTGTGTCAAAGTTGGGAATGTGCCAAAGAAGAGGAAAACAGCCACTGAGTGAGCACAGAGGTTCAGCCATGGCTGAAACAAGACCTACTCCTAAACTTTTCAGTTTCTATCTCCTTCGGTTCTGCTCTGATCTTAGTTGTTTCTTGGCTTTTGCTAGTTTTTGAATTGGCTTGTTCTTGCTCCTTTAGTTCTTTTAATTGTGACATTAGGGTGTCAATTTTAGATCTTTCCTTCTTTCCTTTGTGGGCATTTAGTGCTATAAACTTCCCTCTACACACTGCTTTATTTATTTTTTATTTTTTATTGCATTTTAGGTTTTGGGGTACATGTGCAGAACATGCAAGATAGTTGCATAGGTACACACGTGGCAGTGTGTTTGCTGCCTTCCTCCCCTTCACCCACATCTGGCATTTCTCCCCATGCTATCCCTCCCCAGCTCCCCTCCCCCGCTGTCCCTCCCCTATTTCCCCCAATAGACCCCAGTGTGTAGTGCTCCCCTCCCTGTGTCCATGTGTTCTCATTGTTCATCACCCGCCTATGAGTGAGGACATGCGGTATTTCATTTTCTGTTCTTGTGTCAATTTGCTGAGAATGATGTTCTCCAGATTCATCCATGTCCCTACAAAGGACATGAACTCATCGTTTTTGATGGCTGCATAATATTCCATGGTGTATATGTGCCACATTTTCCCAGTCCAGTCTGTCATCGACGGGCATTTGGGTTGGTTCCAGATCTTTGCTATTGTAAACAGTGCTGCAATGAACATTCGCACACACTGCTTTAAATGCGTCTCAGATATTCTGGTATGTTGTCTTCATTCTCACTGGTTTCAAAGAACATCTCTATTTCTACCCTCATTTCATTATTTATCCAGTAGTCATTCAGGAGCAGGTTGCTCAGTTTCCATGTAGTTGTGTGGTTCTGAGTGAGTGTCTTAATCCTGAGTTCTAATTTGATTGCACTGTGGTCTGAGAGACTGTTATGATTTCCATTCTTCTGCATTTTTTGAGGAAAGTTTTACTTCCAATTATGTGGTCAATCTTAGAATAAGTGTGATATGGTGCTGAGAAGAATGTATATTCTGTTGATTTGGGGTGGAGATTTCTGTAGATGTCTTATTAGGTCTACTTGGTCCAGAGCTGAGTTGAAGTCCTGAATATCCTTGTTAATTTTCTGTCTTATTGATCTAATATTGGCAGTGGGGTGTTAAATTCTCCCCGTTATTGTGTGGGAGTCTAAGTCTCTTTGTAGGTCTCTAGGAACCTGCTTTATAAATCCGAGTGCTCCTGTATTGGGTGCATATAGATTTAGGATAGTTAGCTCTTCTTCTTGTTTCTATACCCAGGTACCACTGGGGTATAGAAAAAAAAATTACTGCAGCTAATTCAGTGTCTTCCCAAATCTCCAGCCAGTTTCCTGCTAGAAACCCAGAGCCCTGATGTTGTAGGTATTGATCCCTTTACCATTATGGAATGCTCGTCTCTTTGGATATTTGTTGGTTTCAAGTCTGTTTTATCAGAGACCAGGATTGCAACCTTTGCTTTTTTTTTTTCTTTTTTTTGCTTTCCATTAGCTTGGTAAATATTCCTCCATCCCTTTATTTTGAGCCTATGTGTGTCTTTGCACATGAGATGTGTCTCCTGAATACAGCACATTGATGGGTCTTGACTCTATCCAATTTGCCAGTCTATGTCTTTTAACTGGGGCATTAAGCCTATTTATGTTTAAGGTTAATATTGTTATGTTTGAATTTGATCCTGCCATTATGATCCTAGCTGGATGTTTTGCCCATTAGTTGATGCAGTTTCTTCATAGTGTCGATGGTGTTTACAATTTGGTATGTTTTTGCAGTGGCTGGTACTGGTTGTTCCTTTCCATGTTTACTGCTTCCTTCAGAATCTCTTGTATGGTAGGCCTGGTGGTGACAAAATCTCTCAGCAGTTGCTTGTCCGTAAAGGAGTTTATTTCTCCTTCACTTATGAAGCTTAGTTTGGCTGGATATGAAATTCTGGGTTGAAAATTATTCTCTTTAAGAATTGGCCCCCACTCTCTTCTGGCTTGTAGGGTTTCTGCCGAGAGAGCCACTAAGTGTGATGGGATTTCCTTTTTGGGTAACCTGACCTTTCTCTCTGGCTGCCCTTTGCATTTTTCCTTCATTTCAACCCTGGTAAATCTGATGATCATGTGTCTTGGGGTTGCTCTTCTCATGGAGTATCTTTGTGGTGGTCTCTGTATTTCCTGAATTTAAATGTTGGCCTGCCTTGCTAGGCTGCTGAAGTTCTCCAGGATATTATCCCAAAGAGCATTTTCCAACTTGGTTTCATTCTCCCCTCTCACTTTCAGGTACACCGATCAAACATAGATTTGGTCTTTTCATGTAATCCCATATTTCTTGGAGATTTTGTTCATTTCTTTTCACTCTTTTCCTCTGCTCGTGTATTCTCACTTATTTCATTGCATTGATCTTCTATGTCTGATATCCTTTCTTCTGCTTGATCAATTTGGCTATTGAAACTTGTGTATGCTTCACGAAGTTCTTGTGCTGTGTTTTCCAGCTCCATCAAGTCTTTATGTTCTTCTCTAAGCTGGTTATTCTAGTTAGCATTTCATCTAATCTTTTTTCAATGTTCTTAGCTTCCTTGCATTGGGTTAGAGCATGTTCCTTTTGCTCAGACAAGTTTGTTATTACCCACCTTTTGAAGCCTACTTCTGTCAATTCACCAAACTCACTCCCCATCCAGCTTTGTTTCCCTGCTGGCAAGGAGTTGTGATCCCTTGGAGGAGAAGAGGCGTTCTAGTTTTTGGAATTTTCAGCCTTTTTGCACTGGTTTCTTCCCATCTTTATGGATTTATCTACCTTTGGTCTTTGAAGTTGTTGACCTTTGGATGGTGTCTCTGAGTGGACATCCTTTCTGTTGATGTTGGAAGTATTTTTCTGTTTGTTAGTTTTCCTTCTAAAGGCTCCTCTGCTGCAGGTCTGCTGGAGTTTGCTGGAGGTCCACTCCACACCCTGCTTGCCTGGGAATCTCCAGCAGGGACTGCAGAACAGCAAAGATTGCTCCTTGTGCCTTTCTCAGGTAGCTTCATCCTCAAAGGGTACCTGCCAGATGCCAGCCAGAGCTCTCTTTTATGAGGTGTCTGTTGGCCCCTACTGGGAGGTATCTCCCAGTGAGCATACATGGGGGTCAGGGAGCCACTTTCAGTGGCAGTATGTCCCTTATCAGAGCTCAAACACTGTGCTGGGAGATCTGCTGCTTTCTTCAGAGCTTTCAGGCCGGGACACTGAAGTGTGCTGAAGCTGTCCCCACAACTGCCTCTTTTCCCAGGTCCTCTGTCCCAGGAAGATAGGGCTTTATTTATAAGTCCCTGATGGACTGCTGCCTTTTTTCAGATAAGCCCTGCGCACTGAGGAGGAAGTCTAGTGACACAGTCTGCCTGCAGAGGCCTTGCTGAGCTGCTGTCAGCTCCACCCAGTTTGAACTTCCCAGGGGCTTTGTTGACACTGTAAGATTAAAACTACCTACTTGACTCTCAGCTATAGTGGATGCTGCTCCCCCCACCGAGCTCAAACATCCCAGGTCAAGCTCGGACTGCTGTGCTGGCTGTGAGAATTTCAAGTCAGGGAATTTAGCTTGCTGGTCTTCATGGAAGTGGGACCTGCCAAGACACATCACTAGGCTCCCTGGCTTCAGCCCCCTTTCCAGGTGAGTGAATGGTTCTGTCTTACTGGTGTTCCAGGTACCACTGGGGTAGAGAGAAAAAAATTGCTGCAGCTAGCTTGGTGTCTTCCCAAACGGGCGCCCAGTTTTGTGCTAGAAACCCAGGGCCCTGATGTTGTAGGCATGAGAGGGAATCTCCCGGTTGTGAAGACCGTGGGAAAAACACAGTATCTGGACCAGAGTGCAGTGGATGGTCCCTCATGGCTTTCCTTGGCTACGAGAGAGAGAGTTCCCCAGCCCCTTGCGTGTCCTGGCTGAGGCAATCCCCCACCCTGCTTCATCTCACCCTCCTTGGGCTGCACCCACTGTCCAACCAGCCCCAATGAGATGAACCAGGTGCATCAGTTGGAAATGCTGAGATCAGCCGCCTTCTGTGTCAGTCTCACCGGGAGCTGTGCACTGGAGCCGTTCCTATTCAGCCATCCCCACTTTTTATTCTCTTGGTTGAGTTTATGTTGATATCCTTTTGTCCTGTTTATTTCTTCTCTGCTTTTCAATTCTTACGGTGGTTACCCTCAGTTTAACAATCCTAATTAAAATTGCAGACTCCTTTAACATTCTGAATGTTAGCATTAGCTCTCCCTCTGCAGTATACTTTATTTGCTGACTGACTGCCCAGTCATCAAAGTTGAAATACCCTTTAGGATACCTTTCTCTTACCTTTCCGTGCCTATGCTTTGTTGATAGGTGATTATATTTTTGATTGGCATTTTATTATGGTATATTTCTTCCAATTCGAGAATCCCAATTTGATGTTTACCATGACAAAATTGTAACCACACCATCATCCTGTAAGATGTAATTGTACTGCAAAATTAATTATTCACTAATTTTCCTCTCTTCATCTCCGTAGCTAAAAGTTTCTCTTCTGACTAAAATATCATTGATTCAGGGACTGCCTCAAGATTTCTGTTGAGTAGGATACATGATATATCTAAAATCTTGCATGTCCCGAAACTCCTTGGCATGTCAGGGGCTAGACACTGGGTTCTTTCTTCCTAGTCTACATTCTACCTGCTTTGGGCATCTTCTGGTTTTCAGCACCGAAGAGGTCAACTCTGATGTTAGACTTACTCAGTTCTCTTTATACACAACTTGTGTTGGAAGTCCAGGTTTTCACATTTACCCTTGGAATTTAAAATTTTACTAAAATATCACTGAGGGTACAGATGTGTTTTCCATTCGTCCCACCTGCGACTAAGTGGGCCCTCACATGCAGCAGATCAGAGAAACGCTTCCTCTATTAGCTGTTTTCTCTAATAGCTCTCCACTGCCTTTTATACTTGGTCTTTTGGGACCTGCTTTCATGTTAGGTTCTTGGCATCTGTCCTCCCAGCGCAGCTTTTCCTTTCTTTCCATCCCAGTGTCAGGTAGCTCTAGACTGTGAGACATTTCCTTCACATCATCTTTCAGGTCACTAATGCAGATCACTTTATATGCCAAATTTTTTAATTCAACAATCAGGTCTTTTGTTTCAATTCCAGAAAGTGTTTTCCAGTGCTCTACTTGGATGTGTTTGAAAGGTCCTATGAGTTCTGAGGCTTCCAATGGCTCAGTCTCGACTAGCCACCTGTAGCAGATGTGTACCTCGGTGTGTCTTCCTCTTTTCCCATTGCATGCTCATGGTTCGGTGTGTTCAGTAGTCCTGTCAAACTGTTGGGTGATGGTTGATGATAAACACAGCAGTTTCTGCTCTTTAGAGCCAGGATTGGGCAAAATGACCACAACTTTAGCTGATGAGGCATAAGGAGGGCCTTTGTGTCCCTGCAGGTCTCCCCAAGTGTAAGGAAATCTTTCCTATCCCCAAAATCCAGGACCAGCTCAGTGCCAGAGTGCAGCTCCCAGTCCTGGATCTCCAGGATTTTAAAGTGTGCATTCTTCTACAAAGGGACTCATGCCTCTGCTCTGGGATAAGCCTTCATCTAGTTGCCAGCATCCTGAGTTTGTTGGGGTTTTTTTTTTCCACTCTAAAGGGGGCCTTTCAATCCCTTGCACATTAGCTCCTACCCAGCACAAAACAGAACCCAGTCCACCCAGGGTCAGCAGTCAACAGGTCCTAGAGCAGCCAGTTTTCTCAAATATGCCCTCCAGAAATTGCCAGTTTGCCCATGGAAGATGATGAATATTTATTTAAGCTTCCCTAATTTCCCCAGTCCCATTCTTCTGGATCTCACCATGTTAAATCATTCCAGTGGAGGCGCATTCCAGTTAATGGCAACATTGGATATAATACATCAACTTAAGAGAAACTATTTACTTTCAGAGAACAATTTGACATGCATGTAAAAGTACATGGTCCTTTTTTCTTTGATTTATTATTCCATTGCTAAATATCTAGCCTTGGGAAATAATTTTTAATCAGAAAATGTGACATGAAGACCTATATTATTTATAAAGTAAAAAATGGCCAACGACTTAACTCTCCGTTAGTAGGAGAATGACTCAGTCACACCTGATGAAACAGGCATCAATGGCTTTAAAATCATGTAAAGTCATCTGTGAAGAAGAAAAGGGAGCCTGTATGAATCCAACTATGGAAATATCATCTACAAAAAAACATAAGACAATCTGCCAACAATGGTTAGATAGAGGCTGTTGGTGAGGATTCTTTTCAACTCCCCCGCCTTTCCTTTCCTTATATCAAATACAGTAGGTAATGAAATGGTGCTAAAAATACTCGTTAGAAGCTAAACATACTGCTTACAAAGTAAAGGACTGAGACTTGATAAGGTAATTGTGACATGTAAATGGTTTCTTCAGAAGGGGTTTTTAAGTGCTTCATTGTCTCAGGCTGTAAACTCAATCTCAGCAAGTGTTTTATGAGTAAACTTCATTTCAGCCCTTACTGTATCAATCATTTGATCATAAAAGTCTGTCTTGAGGCTGTTGACCAGAGGTTCTCCCTGGCTTCCAGAGAATATGGTGATAAATAAAACAAGGTATGACCATGGGCATTAAAGAGAAAGCCCAGGTCTACAGATGCAGTTCAGCTCAGCTTCCAAGAGCGACTCCCCATCACTCTGTGGACAGAAATGCCAAGCTGCACCTGTGAGTGTCACAGAACCAGGTGACAGATGTGGAATTCAGTGAAATCTCAAGAGCCAGCAGCTGAACTGAAGTTTGCACACACGCAACTCTTCCTCTAAAGCTTTTAGAAAGCAGATTTGTGAGCACCAACTTTGCATTTAGAGCCCCACATGACGCCCCTGACTCCCTACAGTGGCAGCCCCAACAGCAGCCCAGGCATGAAGCTTCCCTCATCAAGGAAGTCAAAGCTGCATCAACACAATTTTCTTTTAAATATACTAATTTTCTCTGCTGCTAGGGATACTAGTCACTTAAATCATTTATGTTTCCAGTTGTTTACAACTGCCTTGCTGAGCAGCGCCCGGGCAAATGCTGTCCTACCACCACCTAAAACCATTTCTATCACGTGACCTTTTGTGAACTGTCCGCACGGGGCTTTTTATGTATAGAGAGAAGCAGCACTCGTTCCCTTGCCTAGGGCACCAAATCCCAGATCTTTCAGTGGGCTGGGGCAGGGTAAGCTTCACTAAGCAAAGGGTCTTGAAACTCACTGGTTTAAGGCTTCTGCTAAATGCCAAGTTTTACAGCTTTACCGTTCAGCTAAATTAACTGATCCCACTAATTCTATACCTGAGTATTGATCCTAAGGAAAGAATTCTGGCATAAAGGAGGAAAAGGGTACTCACCTGAAGCTGTGAGTGATCACCTTATGCTCAGCTTGGGGAGTGAATAATTTACGGTCGGTCTACTTGATGGAAGAGTCCCACAGTCATTTAATTGCTGGTGAAGTTTGTTTTATGCCATCAAAAAGTAATACTGTCTCAGGTTCTTTGGTCCCCAACTACTGTGCTTTTTAAGTCTCTTTTCCCTGTTTTTACTGCTCTTTCTTCCCTTATTATTTTTTTTTCCCTTGAGACAGACTCTCACTCTGTCACCCAGGCTGGAGTGCAGTGGCACAATCTCAGCTCACTGCAGCCTCCACCACCCAGGCTAGAGCAATCCTCCCACCTCAGCCTCCCAAAGTGCTGGGATTACAGGCGTGAGCCACCATGCCTGGGTTTCTCTTGTTTTTGCATATTCTTTCATCTCAATGCTCCTAAAAATGCTCTGGAGTGGAAAACTACCGAAGTTGCAAAAGCTGAACGTAAGCAAACAGCTATGCAGAAAAGCCTAATATTCCCTCCTCTGAGTCAAGTGCATGGACTAGTGCTATGGCTGTTCAAAGGTCCAGATATCACTATTTACTTCTTGTAGCCAAATTATAGACCTTGATTTCTCTATCTGGAAAACAGCCAAAACGAGGAAACAAGATGGCTATCTGGGGCACTGACCCAGCCCACATCAACCCACTGGGGTTCAGAAGCAGGTTTTTTTAGGTTAGCCAAAGAAAATCTGAATGACCACAGAATGCATTCAGCCCATGTTGAGCTTTGCGGTTCTGAGTAGAGGGAATGAAAAGATCTTGGGAGATTGTATTGGCTACAGGTCAGGCACTGCAAACACAGGCCTGATATGTGGGTCTGAGCCTATAAGAGGGGCCATCATGGAAACTCTGAAGCCCCAGAATCACAGTCACTACCCAGTCATCTATCCAAACCCAAGCCCTGACTCCACACAGCATGGAGCTCCAATCTTAACCCTCGGTCCTGAGCAACCTTGCCACATTTTTAAATATAGCTCAAGACCAAACCCTTTCCACAAAGCCTATCCAAACTGGTTAATCAAAGAAGAGGCTCAAGCCTGGGAAAAAATCACAAAAACCAGGAAGGAAGTCTCCTCCAGTCTTCTCTAGAGAAAAGTTGCGGTTTATGCATTTTCTCCCCCAGGAGAGGCCAAGACATGCCTTCCTGCCTTCCTTGGAGGCTCTCAGACTCTCTGAGAGGATTCCCAAAGACCCACTGGCACCAAAAAAGCATCCATAAAGGCTAAGTCTTACCTAGGAAGGCATCATCTGGCCTGGCTCTTGCTGAAATGAAAGCATGAGGAACTTGAATCACACAGCATTCTCCAAGAAAGAAGGATGCTGGGAGGGAAAACCCAGGAGACTCTGGGGAATTAGCAGAAAGGAATTCTTGTATGATGTCTCATGCTTGGCCTAGATCATTCTCAATGGGCTTAAGTATATCAGTCAATGGTATTCACAGGCCATTTCTACCATCACCAGCAGGCACAAAGCTCAGGGAACCCTCACTGTCATTTCTCCACTCACCAGGACTGGCCGCATTTCACAGAAAACCAGGAGGGAAGCCAGCTCGATGTCCTCACTGTACCCATTCTTCAGAGGAACAGACCTGAATCCTGAAGCAGAACAGGGAGGAAAATGCAAAGGCAAGTAAGTAATGTCAGACCTTGTATTTTTTGGAGGATACCCAGGGATCATAGGCCTAGTTCAAAGAGTAGAGAAGTCAGTGCCCCATGTCGGGGGCTGACTTTTTGGAAGCCAGAGGTCCCATCCTGATGGTTAGGGACAGAGGCTGGCAGCCATGACTGATGGGTCTATACAGGGAAGCAAGGTTAAAAATATCTACCATCTAGAAATAAAAATGATTCACTCAGAAGAAATTAAAACCCACAGAACATTCCACATTGAGTGCAGTGATTGCAGCTGTGGTTCAATTCCTTAAATACTCCTGAGACCAAAGGACTCAAAAGAGTAGTGAATCCTCATCCATTTCCTCCACTTAGACCCTTACAAAGCACAGGATCAGAGACTGTGTTTTATCTTTAAAGATTTCCAATGGGAGGAAATCTTTCTGTCCCTTAGCAGTCCACAGCAGTATTGATCATCTTCCTCTGAAAGCCAGTCCCTGTTTACAATTAGGACCTGTGTTTGACGGTCATTTAAATGTTTCTTTTCATTTGGGGCTGAAGCAGGGGTGAGTTGGAGCTGAATCTTTTCACCCCCATTCAGTCTTGTTTAAAGCAACACATCTCAAAGGTTGGTTTGCTGGCTTGTTTTAATTAAGTAGTATAAAAGACCACAGGGCTGAAACAGCTGTCACTCCCGCCCAGTCCTCCTCTCTGTCCTAAAGGAAACCATTGCTAACAGTATCGTTCCCAAGGTTGCTTATGCATACATTTGAGTTGCTTTTAAATTACAAATGCCTCACCAGTTAGCATTGTATCTTAGAGATCCCTTCTGTGGTCCTAGTTTGTCTTGAAAGCATTTCTCGTAACTACTGATTCTCCGAGGCCAGCAATGCCCAAAATAGGACACTCCCACTGTTTCCTCTGTGCCTTCCACCATTCAGATTTTGGGCTTATCACCTTCAAACACTATCCATTCAATTTCTCACTCCTCACTGCTTATGAAGAGGAAAGTTGAATACTTACATAAACCTGTGCCTCTTCTCCTTTTACACCCCTAAGGTGTGTTTTCATTTTTGCATGGACATAGTGTATAATATTTGTATTCCAGTTTGTAACTATAATTCTCCCACAAAGGGAGACTTATGTTTTTCTGGCATTTCAGTATAAAATTCTTAAACACGCAGCAATGACAAAAAAAATATTATAAGGAACACTTGTATGCCCACCACCTAAACTCTACCATGAAACTTTTATGCTGCACTTGTCCCTTGATATCTGTGGGGGACTCGTTCAGGACTTCCCCAGATACCAAGGTGGCTCATGCCTGGAATCCTAGCACTTGCAGAGGATCACTTGAAGTCAGGAGTTCAAGACTAGCCTAGGCATCATAGCAAAACCTCATCTCTACAAAAAATAAAAAATTTAGCCACACACAGGGATGCACACCTGTAGTCCCAGCTACTCAGGAGACAACAGGAGGATTGCTTGAGCCCAGGGGTCTAAGGCTGCCATGAGCTGTGACTGTACCACTGAACTCAGCCTGGGTGACAGAGGAAGACCCTGTCTCTAAATAATTAAATGGTGTAGTATTTGCATACACCTATTCACATCCTCCCATATACTTTAAGACCCAAGACAATATAAATACTGTGTAAATAACTGTTATACAGATTTTTTTCTTATCCTTTGACAGTATATGTTTGTTTGATACATTATTTTTTCAAAAATATTTTCAACCAAAGCTTGGTTGTTGGGTCCACAGATCCAGAGGGCCACCTGTACTTGCTTTGTCACATATTTCTGCACCCATCAATCCATCTTACTTGTGTATGCAATTCAAAGTAAGACAAAGACATCAATAAACTTTCCTAAGCATGTATCTCACCATCCAGAGCTCAATATTAATTTATAGTGTTCCTCTTCTGATATAAAGTTTGAAATGTATAGATTTATATTTTTTAATGGCTGGATGCTCATCAGCTTCTTACTGAACTTCTGTCTGGATGTCTTCTTTAGCCAAATTTGTCCTCTCTTCTTCTCTTCCGAATGAGCCCATGGGAAACAGAATTCCTGAGCTGTGCATCCATCCTTTGATTTTATAGTTGAGTGGGTATAAAACCTGAATGTTTTCCCAGCAGGGTTTTGGGGACATTGCTCTCACTGAATATACTGCTGTAAAGAAGTTTTCTGACCTATTTTTTCCCTACCGCTATCGTGATTTTTGTTGCTTGTTTTTTGCCTTGACAGAGACTCACAGAATTCTTGCAGTCTAGCCCAGTGATGTGCCAACACTAATGCAGATGTGAATCACCTGTCAATCCTGTGAAAATGCAGATTCTGACTTGCGAAGTCTGGGGCAAGGCCTGAGATTCTGCATCTCTAATGAGTGGATCTGTGGGCAGCGGGGAAGAAGTAAGTCTGTGATATGCTTTGACTCTGTGTCCCCACCCAAATCTCGTGTTGGAGGTGAGACCTGGTGGGAGGTGACTGGATCACAGGGGTGGACTTCCCACTTGCTGTTCTCGTGATAGTGAGTTTTCACAAGATCTTCACTGGATCTTGTGAAAACTCACTGTTTCAAAGTGTGCACTGTCTCCCCTTCACTCGCCCTCTCTTCCTCCTGCTGGCCATGTAACGTGCTTGTTTCCCCTTCTGCCATGATTGTAAATTTCCTGAGGCCTCCCCAGAAACAAAACCCTGTATGGCCTGCAGAACCGTGAGCCAATCAAACCTCTTTTCTTTAATTTCCCAGTCTCAGGTATGTCTTTATAGCAGTGTGAGAAGGGACTGGTCTGGGTGCTGATTAACCGTTAGAAAGAACTGGTATGTCTGTCTGTCTGCTCCATGGTATTCCGGGAGGCTATCAGGTAGCCTGTACACTCTGATAGCATGGTTCCAGGCAAGACAGTGCTATCTGACACTAGGCATGTGCCTCTTAAATACGAGACATGAGCTCTGCCCCCGTGGCGAGCCCTCTCCCGCTCCCTGTACCTCATCTCACTGCCCAGGTTCCATTTTTATGCACTAGGCAGCCCTGTATATACAGTGGAGTCTGTGCTGAAACGTATTTCCAATTTCACCCAAAACCAAATCGTTTTTCTTCTTGTTGTTCGTGGTCATCTCACAGGGGAAAGGGACATAAAGACACCTTTTAAAATAAGATCAATGATACAGGCTTCGAGCATCCAGTGAGAGGGCAGCCTGCAGAGGAGGAACAAGGGGTTCGAAATCAGACATTCCTGGGTTTGAATCCCAGCTCCGTTCCTACAGGTGTGTGACCTTGAGCAAGTTAACTCAGTCTCTAGGCCTCGAAGTGCTCAGATTTAAAAGCAGAGATAAAACCCCTTTCGCAGGATTACTGTGAGGATTAAAAAGGAAAGTTTAAGGTACCTAACACAATACAGGCTGCCGCTTTCCTCCCTGCACTCCAGCTGGTTTAAAAGCTTAAGTGCATCCCTAGTGACAATGGGTGAAGTTTATTTTTTGAGTCTGGAAGACCCTCAATGCCTCCTGTTCATTTTGTTTCATTCCTCCCATGAATATGGTTGTGCCAGGCACTGCTAGGAAGTAGAAAGGAGTGAGGAGAGGTATCTCAAAGAGTATCTCACAGTCAGGGGAGGATGGGGTCACACTTTTAATCACCCTTGAGGTTCTCACCTTTGTTTTTTCTAAATCTCCAAGCTACGTCACTGCATTCTGCAGAAGAATTGACACACTTTGATATGCAGTAAGGTAAGGAGGTTTTATCGACGCTGACATCTCTGCAAGGCATTCGGAGGGGTTATGAGGCTCACGGCCCTCATCCTTCAAGAGGACATCAAGGTAACCAGGGGGTTTCAGCACACTTGCCCTTCTCTGCTGGACTTAGCCAGCAGAGCACCTGGCAAGTAGTTCCCACAAAAAAAAATCTGATACAGCATCAAGGCCTGGAACATAAAGATGTACCAAAAGCTACACTTCCTGCACCTGAAGAAACAGTGTCCTTCCTAAGCCTTATAAAAGCAGCAAATTAATCACAGCCTCATTGTTGGGTTTAAACTAGGCACAGTGGCTCATGCTTGTAATCCCAGCATTTTGGGAGGCCCAGGCACGTGGATCACTTGAGGCCAGGAGTTCCAGACCAGCCTGATCAACATGACAAAACTCCATCTCTACTAAAAATACAAAAATTAGCCAGAAGTAATAGTGCGCACCTGTAGTCCCAGCTCCTCGGGAAGCTGAGGCAGGAGAATTGCTTGAGCCAGGGAAGCACAGGTTGCAGTAAACCAAGAACACACCACTGCACTCCAGCCTGGATAACAGAGCAAGACTCTGTCTCAAAAAAAAGGTAGTTTACAATGTGAGTGAGTTAACCAAGAAGTGTTGCCAAGTATTAGGCCTCTTCCAAATGAATACTCACTATTGCTAGAGTAGCAATGTTCATGAAAATGAACATTTCTAGAGTGCTTAAAAAGAAATTCAGAAGCTTTAAACATTTTTTCAAATTCTTGTTTCATTGATTACTTCTGAGGAATTCATTTCCTCAATGGTAAGACAGGCGGTCTTGACAGAGCTTGGTTTTCTGAAAGTGCCATCCCAGGGCCATCTGAGATGCTGGCTAGATATGCAGATTCCTGGGCACTACCCTGGGCTGACTCAGCTCACCGTGGAGGGTCCAGGAAGCTGCATTTTCTTCTGTTGAGAGTCTCACTCTGTCACCCAGGCTGGAGTGCAATGGCACAACCTCCCAAATAACTGGGATTATGGGCCTGAGCCTTGGTGCCTGGCTGGCACCTGCATTTCCTAGCATGCCTGCTGCTCAGAAATTGGGCTCCTGCCCAGTAGCAGAAACAGACAGGTTTATGATATCATACTAAGAAAGGTGGAAGTTGAAGAAATGTCTGACATATTCCAAGTTAGAAAAATGAATAAGATCCAGTTCAGCTCTGCATTGAGCCCCAGGTTTTGAAACAACATCAAAAGACTGAATTTTTATGTAAGTAACTAAAATGACAGTCATCTTTCTCCCTTAGAAAACAAGGGAACAGTGACCTCCTGAGGAATCCAGAAGAATGAATCTATGATCTCATGCACCGTGCATCAGAAATACTAAAGGAAGGGGAAGAAGGGAAATTCAACATCCAGCAAGGGCCTGTTTGTCAAACACTACACCTAAAATCCGGTGGGAAGGTAAACCAGAGAAACTATATTCAAGCTCAGGAGAGCCAGTTTGTTTGCTTTGGTAAATGACTGGCTCTAGAAGCAGCTGGGTCCCAAATCGTCACCTGGAGGTGTCTATTTGTCTATCTCAGCTGTGCACGAGGGGCTCTGTCATCCAGGATTCGACGGGATTCTTAAGAGCTGGTCCTATGACCCAGCTTGGCTTGTTTGCCGAAAAATACAAAATGACCCTTTTCATACCATGAAGGGGTTCTGGGTTTTGTTCAGCATGGAAGAAAACTCTGGCAATTCAAAGTAGTAAATTAACCCTCTCAATTTTATAGATGAGGAAAGTGAATTCTGAAGGATTTGGGGAGTTGGTCTCTCAAGACTGCAACTCCCTGCAGATGCCAAAGGCCTCTCCCTTGCCACCCTCTCACACTGCCAGCCAGAGAGCGAGAGGGAGCTCAAACCAGACCTAGCCCTGGCTAGGAAGCAGCAAACCGCGTGTAACATTTCAAAATGAAATCAAACTACAGTGCCAGGTTGGCAATCCACCAACAATCCAATTTTGCATGTAGACATCGCACGTCAAGAGGCATAGCCTCCCCCCTACCAGGCTGTACATGCACCAGCTCTCCAAGCTACCCAAATGGTTTTGCAGTGATTCCCTCCAAATCAGGAAAAATGAGTTTGCATTCTTTTGAATACAGCAGCCAAACCCAAGTACGGTACCAGCCCAAACTCAACATCCTAATTAAAGTGCCTCTTACCTGATTTGATTGCTTTAATGGGGTAAGTGGCATGAGCAAGAAAGTTGGGATCACTGAACATATCTTCTTCGTAAACCACGAAGCGCAGAAATGCCAGGTTTGGGTCATAAATTTCAAATGTCACCTTCTCCTGTGTTGGAGCCCAGATAGGGTTGAGGCCATTATCATCTGGAAGGAGGTGAAAGCTCATTAGAGGCCACACTGAGCTACCCTTTCCTGGTAAAACAATCTCTGCGTCCTTCAGCCATGAATCCCCTTGGCAACCATGTAAATAAATACGCATCCATGCCAAGATCTAAGAAAACCTGAATAATTATCTTCACTCCCCAACCCCACCTGGTGCAATCCTGGAAGCTGCTGTTGGAGACTGGTCTCTTGGTGAGCAGAGGAAGGAGATCACCTCCCATCTCCCCTCCCCAGGATCGGGAATGAAGGGAAGGAGGAGGTGTTTGCAGAGCGGGAAGGTGGATTTTGGAAAAGATAAAAGGGGAGAAGAGAGCCCGGGAGCCACCTCTACCAGCAGGGGGTCCTACAGCTAGCAGGGGAGAGCCCAGCCTCACAGAGCAGCCAAGAAGCAATCCTGCCACTCTTCATACATGCCAGTTTACTTGATCAGCATCTGAGTTATTCACTGGGCTACTTTTGACCAGGGGCAAGGATCCTGTGCCTTAGAAGGCCCACAATTCATGGTTCCTTCTCAGCTTTTCCTGGAAGAGCAAGCCTTCCTCTTTTCCCTCCTGCCTTCTACGGGCTAAGATCCCCCAGGTTAGGCTGATGTTCTGGCTCAGGTCAGCCATGCAGAATCACCGTCTCTCTCTGTGTCTCTGCCTCTTGGCCTTTGACTCAGAAGATAAATCAGACTGGGCTATTTCACAGAGAGGACCTATCTGCTGTCAGGGCACAGTGGGTGAGGGTCTCACCTAGGATTCCAGACTTGAGTGACAGGCAGGCAAGAAGCACTGGGGAAAGTCTAAGGATTTAACAAAGTGGCCATTTGTATCCCCTCCTCAAGCTGAGCCACGTGGGCAATAGGAAAGAATTTCCTGGGACAGCACAAGTGCCTTGCAAAATCCCTCACGCAGAGCATCCCCGCAAAGGAGTCACTGGCTGCACATGTACAAGCGGAGGGGCCAAGGCAACTTACTCACAACCGTCGTTTTGAACTTGTTGTTGTCATACTCGGCTCCACAGATCTCCACCTCTACAAAGGGACAGGCAATACTTCGTCCAGGTTTGGGGAGATGGCGAGCACCGAGAACCTGGGACACAGAAGGTAATAAGCGTTGGAACCCCCGGTACCTGCTGGCAAGAGCTGGCCACGTCCTGAACAGGCAGCCTCGCATGGAGTTGTGACTGGGTTCTAGAATGACACTGTGTGCGTTCAATGCCAGCCCTGATTTTCCCAAATTCACTGGAGAAGCCACAGCAAGCTTCTGCAATGCACGAAGGTGGGTTATGGTAGATCCACAGCTCCTCAGCATCAGCCTGGGTGTTGGCCCCCTATGCCACCTGAATTAACAGGTAAAACTCACCTGCGCTCATGAATGCACACATATCCACGCCCAAGTAGATGCCTTTGATCAAGGCACAGCTTCATCACTGGACATCCCCACCCCTAGGAAAGGCTGGGGGCCAGCGTGACATTCTTTTTGTAACTGCTCTTTAAAGGCCTTTGGTTATGTATGCTTCTTGCCCCCTGGTCCCGCCCTTCATCATTAGAAATGCAGTTAATTTCTCTACTTTCTAAAAATTCTTACAGAGTGACACTTTCTCTGAAAGTCAGATGAATTTTTAAAAACCCTGGAATTGGACAGAGGAGGAAAAACAAAACAAAACTTCTCCATAAGACCAAATGGCCATTTCCCATGTTTTCTTTCTCTTTCTGGCCAGAGGCTGACCTCACTGGGACCCCAGAAAGATGGGTTCATATGTTACCCCCACAGCTGACAAGGGGAAGTGACCAAGATGGGTTCGAGGAGGTTTCCCCTCCCTCTTCTCCCAAAAGGACCCTGGAGTGTAAGAAAGAAAGATCCTCAAACATGGCCTGAATGTTAATAGTGTCAGTAAGACAAGAAGCATCCCTAGCCACGGGTTCCCTGCTCTCAAGGCAGTGTTGGCTCAGCCCCCAGGGAGGGCAGCTGGCTCCCCTGGCAGGAAGAAGGGCTGGCTTTACCTTGACAGTCAGTGTCATCAGGATCTTCCTCTGGGACTCGGGTGGCATCGGGTCGTATTTCTCTGTCCTCATGCTCTCAGGCTGCAGAACGTAGCCCGTACGCCCATTGAGAGAAAACAACGCGTGATTCATCTGCATGTACTTATCTGGGAAGGAAAGTGAACTCTGCTTTAAGTCAGGCACCGGAACGCTGGCCTCCTAGGCCAGGAGTTGCTAGGTGGGGAGTGAATTACACCTTTTCCCAAAATTAATTTGAGGCAGCTGTTCAAATAGGTATCTCACTCAAAGAACATACAGGGTTTCTAGACAACAAAATCTCAGACTGGGCAACACCTTTCTAAGTGTGTCAGAAAATCCCGATTCATAAAAGGTTCAAACTTACTAAAAGCTAAAAGTGTCTATATAGAAATAAATCATGAGCTTATTTTAATTCAAATAACAAATACATAAATTTTTAACCTCTTAGGTGTATCAGAACTATGCTATGAATACCAGCTGCATTAGATACATCGAGTAAGAAGGAAAATTGTTTGCAGAAAAGAAAATGCAATTGCTCCCTAAATAAGGAGAAAACTGGTTGATGTCGCTTACAAGCAGCAGCTCTAATGGACTACGATTTATCAGTTTTCACCACTCAGTTGTGCAAACGGCGAAAAGTTCAACAAAACTCTATGAAGTTATACCCAAAGAGTGTACCCTAACCCCCAACTATTTACATTCTCGCCTCTGATCTCTATGGAGGGCAGTTTGGCAACGTGGCTTAGCTGGGGCCCACCTGCAGGGAGGTCTGCAGTGGTTTTCATCTGGGCAAAGTTTATCAAAATGCAAATGCTGTCTGACTCCCCCCGCCCTTCGGAGAATCTGTCCTACAGACATACTCCTGCATCTGTGGAATGGCACTCACGTAGCGGTGCAGAAAGCAGTGCTGTCTGTGACAGCAAATAATGGGGAATACCTACATGTGCCTCCACGGGGACTTGTTAAACAAATGATGGTTCCATGCAATGGAATCCGATGCGGCTATAAAAAGAATGTAAAGGAGGCTACTGATGAATAGATCCCCCAAAAGAGGTTTTAAATAACAATAACAAAAGCACAGAGCCCTGTGATTTATGGACCCACGCTGTGTCCAGAAGTTCGTGTATGCTGGAGACGCCGGCATGTGAATGTCTCTGGAAGAAAGTGAGCCCAAAGCCCTCACAGAGCGACAGGCCCAGAGGAGAGAGCTCCAAAGATGCTTTAGCTACATGAGCTCATGCATTTTCTTTTTCTCCTAAGCTAGACTACCTCAGCCTCTGTCACTTGCAGTCACCAAGCCTGCCTGAGCCAAGCACCTGTCGGTCCTCCCATCCCTCCATTCAGCTGCTGGACCTCGTAGTAACCAGCACTCTGCTGAACTGTGTAGTCCCTTAGACAAATCACTCATTCCTGGACACCACCTTGCACTGCTGACCCAAGCTGACTTGGCCTGGAGTGACTGCCACTGCCACCTTGTAGGGACGGGACTACCTTCAGTCCATCTTTACCTGCTGTCTGGAAATTGAGTGCCACCATCTGAGAACCACACAGCCAGAGGCGGAAGGGGTCATAATTGGAAGAGTCAACTCTTTGTCCCTTTGGGTAGATGCGGGTCAGGCCCTTTTGATTGTACTTGAGGAGGTCGACGGGCTTCTGTCTGATGATGCTGTCAGCCTTTGTCTCCACAAAGGAGCGGATTTCTCTAAAGTCAGGATTTTCTGCACACAGAGAAAAAGGTCATCACTTACTCTGTGTCTCATCTGTGCGTTTTCTTAAATTTTGCTGCAATGGCTGGATGCTCAGATTATAAAAGGAAACCAGGAAGCTCTCTCATTAACAAGACATTCAAGACAGTCTGATGATATTGTCGTAAAGGATATCACTATGGACTCTTGCCCTCTGGGAGTTCCAAGTATTAAAAAGGGGCCTAGTTTTCCCACCACCTTTTAATCTAGAAGTATTGTAATTTACTTTATCAACATCCTTGAACAAGAAAACACAAAAATGGTACAGTTATAGAAGAGGAAGAATGGGAATGGTTTTAGGAAAGAGAAGATCTTTGGAGTGGAAGATGCAGAGGCCTGGATTCCTCATCAGACATACCAGACACAACATGAACAAACTGAGAATCACCTGCCACTGCCCCCACGTAGGGTTGCAATATGGCTGGGTTCTTGGGCAGGGAAGGTAGAGAGAACGGGAGGAAAGGGAAGGGAACAGGCAGGCCTCATCTTGGCTGCCTCCCATGCAGCTGTGGTGGGACAGCCAGGCAGTCAACATGCTGAGCCTGCTGAGACCGGAGCTTTGCCATCTGTCCCTTAATGTAGAGGTTCCTACTGACCAGCCTCCCAGTAAGTTAACTCTGGGGTCTAATATAGTCTTTCTGGTCTTCCGTTTTAAGATGAAAGATACAGAAGCAGCTCAGACACCCAAAGAGAAAAGTAAAATATGCACAGCATCATCAAAAAGCTTGCTACCTGGAGAATTTGGTAGAAAATCCTTTTTTTTTTAAACCATATCTGCGGTGGGCTAAGTAATGACCCCTAAAGATGTCCAGGCCCTAATCTCTGGAGCCTGGGCATGTGTTACTTTATATGGCAGACCAGATTTTGCAGAGGAGCTTGAAATGGGAAGCTTATCCTGGAATATCTAGGTGGACCTAAAGCATCACAAGGGTCCTTATAACAGCAAAGCAGAAGAGAACGCCATGTGATCACAAGCCAAGGAATGCCAGCAGCCCCCAGAAACTGGGAGAAGCAAGGAATGGCTTTCCCCTCTGGAGGGAGCACAGCCCTGCTGACACCTTGATGTGGACCCCATGATACTGATTTCAGATTCTGGCCTCCAGGACACGCAAGAATAAATTTATGTTGTTTTCAGCCACCGAGTTTCTGGTAATGGCAATAAGAACTAACCCACCCACTAAGTGGGTGATATGGTTTGGCTGTGTCCCCACCCAAATCTCACCTTGAATGGTAGCTCCCATAATTCCCACATTATGGGAGGGATCTGGTAGGAGGTAATTGAATCATGGGGGTGGCTTCCCTCATACTGTTCTTGTGGTAGTGAATAAGTCTCACGAGATCTGACAGCTTTGTAAGAGGTTTCCCCTTTCACTTGGTTCTCATTCTCTCTCATCTGCTGCCACATAAAATGGGCCTTTCACCTTCCACCATAATTGTGAGGCCTCCCCAGCCACGTGGAACTATCCATTAAACCTCTTTTTCCTTATAAATTACCCCATCTCAGATATGTCTTTATCAGCAGTGTGAAAACGGACTAAAACAGTGGGTTTTCCTACAGAGACACCAAAAGGGCTGCTTCTACCAGCTCCCTCTCCCAGAGGACAAAACCAAGATGAGGTTATCTACCTGAAGCACTTAAGAATGGGGAATGCACTCACTCTCCCCTCCCTGAAAATTCCAGACTCGAAAGGAAGTAACAGTTTTCATTGCAGTTACAGGGCAGACTCCTGGGACAGATGTTACCTAAGTTGTCCTTGGTTTTGCTGGTTGGTTTGCAGTAGACAACCAGGTCCGAGAGCTCGATGGCGATGGACTGGTTCTTCTCCCAGTACTTCATGTTGTTCTCCTGTTTGGAGTTCACCATCTTTAGTGCCCGCCCCTGAGAAAGGCCACCTTCCCAGCTCACCCTGTGCTCTTCCTCCTCCATCCCCACTTCGCCTTTTTGCGCACTTGGATCTTTAAAATGGTTGGGTATTTTCCCCTCCTAAAGACAACCCTGCCCCTCTCGTTTCTTCCTCTTACTGTCAAAATTCTTGACAAAGCTGTTTCCATGACGGTTTGGCATCCAGCTCATGCCTGGCCACAGCCCTCAAATGTAGATGGGGTCAGGATGGCAGGGGAAGGGGACTCTTCACTGTCACCATCCCTCTGTCCTTAACTCTCTGCCTCCTTTCCTTTCTCCTAAAACCACACTGTGGTTACAGTATCTCAAACTCTAGTTCTTCAAATCCTCATGGGCTCTGTGGACCTCAGCATCCTTGTCATAATTCTCTATCCTCTGCACCCTCAAAACCTGCAGACCTGCTCCCCACATCTGACTGCCCATCAGTGCTCTGCCCAAGGGGACTACTACCCAGGGCCCAGGCCACGTGCTATAAACTCGAGTGGCAACTCTCTTCAGAGAACCCACCGTCAAATCTAACTCCTTGCAATGTAAGGATGAGCTTCTCACTTTACCCCAAATCAGGCAACCCTGTTGGGCCTCCCCAAATTCTATCAGACTTTTATTGGCCAAGGGGAACCTTGAGAGAATATTTAGATAGTCGTGGTCACTATTTGGGGTGTGCTTAGCGCTAGGCATTGCAGGCTAAGCATTTGATAGATATTACCTAAGTCAGTCCACACATCTCATGACAGGTAGGATTATCTCCATTTAACAGAGAAGTTGAGTAGCTTATCTCAGGCTGCCCTGACAACTGATGTCGAGACCAGATGCTTCCAAAGCCCTGTTCACATGGGGTGGGCTCCTGCCCCACCCACCCTATGTTCCAGCTCTGCTTTGTCCCTCACACCCTGTCAGCTGCCAGGTTCTGGAGAAGATCTCACTAAAATGCCTCCCGCATCCAGATCCAGAGTTCACATCCCACGTCCCACCGGACCACAGCAATGCCCTCCTGACTCTTCGTCCTGCTGCCCACATACCCCCACCCTTCTGGACTCAGCCCAAATCATTCCTTCTCTGGGAAGCTGATGTATTTAGGCTTTCTGTCACCGCTCAAATCTCTCACCTTGAATTGTAATCCCGAGATGTTGAGGGCGAGACCTGGTGGGAGGTGATTGTATCATGGGCTCGGTTTCCCCCATACTGTTCTCAAGATCTGATGGTTTTATAAGGCAGTCTTCCCTGCTTTTGCTTGCTCTCTCTCTCCTGCCACTATGTAATACATGCCTGCTTCCCCTGTAACTGTAAGTTTCCTGAGGTCTCCCCAGCCATGTGGAACTATGAGTCAATTAAACCTCCTCCTTTTTAAAAAAATAAATTATCTATCTAGGGTAATGTCTTTATAGCAGTGTGAAAATGAAGTAATAGAGAAGTGTTTGTGGATTAGCTCCCAACAGTACTGGGAAGAGATGTTGCCCTCCTGGAACCTTCCAGATCACTCACTGCCTCAGCTGATATGCTCAGCTTCCCGCCGTCTCTTGCCTGACTGTTAATGCCATTCAGTGCCAGGCCTGCGGACCTTAGTTCCCCACTGAGATATGCCCTTGATGGCAGAGCTGTGTGCACAGCAAGTGTTCAGGTGATGGTGGTCACTGGGTGACAGAGGCAACATGACACAGTGGTGAAGACAGAGGGAACCGAAACACGAGTCTGAAACCTGGCCTGGTTGTTCTTAGGCTGTGCCGGCTGGACAAGACATACAGTCTCACTGTGCCTCAGTTTCCTCAACTGTAAAATGAGGCCAATGTGAAGCCTCACCTCACAGAGCTATTGCAAAACCTAAACAAGGAGGCCTCAGCAGTCTATGGGCACATGGTGGCTATTCATTCTCCCCAGGAGACGCCTCCCCTTGGCAAAGAACTAGAAAGTCAGCTTTGTAAACAACCAGGTGAATGCTCCCAAATTCTGTAAGAACACCTTCACCCATGAGTGCTGACACAAGTCCTAGGATCAAAGTGGACCTTGGCAATGACCAACAAGCCTTTTACATGAGCTCCTGCTGTGACCACATCACCAGGACAGCTTCAAGTGTGACTCTAAGCCCCCGGTATTGGTTCTCGCTTGGCCACACACACCCAGCTTTTGTCAGCTCTTTCCATCCTTCCCGAATGTCCTTGGGGACAAAACAAGCCCTAGGGGTCAGGCTGGAAGGGCTCTGGTGGGCAGGAAGAGCATCAACCAAGAGGCAAAGAAGGTGTCAGCCAAACAGTCAATGGCAAAGTGCTGCCACAGAAACCAAAGCCATTTCCTTCAAAACCTCGGGGTTTTCTCCTGGTCCTTGTCACAACTTAACTTTGTACTCTTAGTGCACAGTTTTCACCATGGTGTTGTCTGGGGACAGAAGACCCCAAAAACAACACAGCTTACCTCTAATGACAACAGAATTGCTTAAAATGAGGAAGTGGGGCATGCATCTGTCGACTTCTGGAATACTGGCCTCACACAAAACACAGAGCTATGCCAACGTATGGGGCTTCACATTTTTCCCCAGACCTCAACGGAAGACAGTACTGGTTCAAGAAGAAACACCAGCTGCTACTTCAGAATGGCATGACAAGGCTGGTGCAGTGGCTCATGCCTGTAATCCTAGCATTTTGGGAGGCTGAGGCAGGTGGATCACTTGAGGTCAGGAGTTCAAGACCAGCCTGGGCAACATGGTGAAACTCCATGTCTACCAAAAATACAAAAATTAGCCGAGCATGGTGGTGGGCACCTGTAATCCCAGCTACCTGGTCAGCTTAGGCAGGAGAATCACTTGAACCCAAGAGGTGGAGGCTGCAGTGAACTGAGATCCCATCACTGCACTCCAGCCTGGGCAACAGAATGAGACTCTGTCTCAAAAAACAAACAAACAAACAAACAAAAATACATGACAATTACTCTCCCAGCCTGCAGCAGTCACCCCCCAGGCCATCTC
Organism: Leontopithecus rosalia; assembly: GCA_028533165.1. Lineage (NCBI taxonomy): Eukaryota > Metazoa > Chordata > Mammalia > Primates > Cebidae > Leontopithecus > Leontopithecus rosalia. Next base: position 7,578,393 of record CM052654.1, read on the forward strand.
AGAGTCTCTGGAAACCCACCAACTAGAAGGATTTTGTGACTGTTCTCTGCCATCAACTGGCAGTGGCTATAGATGTGTAACAATATGGACACTTAGGGAGAAGCAGAGGCCCTGGCAGTGAGCAGAGTTTACCCACCACTGGTTCCCCGAGAGTGGGATGGGAAACGTCTTCCTTTGCCCCGCAACACCAGCTCCCTAAATGGGGTGTCTCTGCCCAGTGTGGCAACTCCATCAACTCTGCTGACCCGTTTTTTTTAACCCTCAGATATAATAATGGGACTTTAAAAAAATCATTCTCATGAAATCTTAGCAAATATAAAAACCAGTGAGGGAGGAATGTAGACCGAAGGCCACCAACAGCAGCCTTGAACAGCTCAGCTTTATTTCAGAAACCTTCATGTAGCAGCAGAGGAGGTGCAAGGGAGGGGAGAGACAGAGCCTTCTAGGGAAATAGGGAATAGAGAAATTTTCTCCGTTAAGTGAAGGGGAGACAGCCGGAATGCACTACTTGGAGATTTTTCAAATAAACCTCAAGGTGTGGCACCCCCCTGTGTCTCAGAGCTGTACTGCATCAGAGGCACTCAGGGCAGAAGAGATGGCTTCATTGGGAAAGCTGAACAGACAGCGCAGCTGGCTGCAAGCTTGTGGTTCACCCCCATGGCTGGTGGTGTGAAAAGCCGCGGGAAGAATTAGGAGCCCTAGGGAAGGCCCCAGGAGCTCCTGGGTCAGGGGAAGACAACGCCTCACCAGCAAGGGTGCCCAGTGACCGCCCCTCTCTGCAAAGTCTCCTCAAGAGGGCACTTCCCTGTGGAATAGTCAAGTGAGTCAGGGAGCCTCTAGTAACCAGAGACTAGCCAAGATGTAATGCCCTCCCAAGGGGAAAAAATGACCTGGCCACCAGCGCGTGACTAAGTATCTTGGAGAAGAAACTCACTGATTCTAGCAAGAGGTCAGAGGCCACAGGAGAGCCCAGGAAGGCTTTAATCAGCCCTTTGGGTCAAGTTCTACCTTAGAAGCAAATGGGTCCTAGGGAAACCCTATGATTTCTTTCTAGTTCTGCAGCCACAGCAGAAGACAGCACATGCTTCATCATCCAAGACAGGGTGGCACTTTCCCATGTCACTGGTATAATGACAAGGCAGTGATCGAAGTATTTTTGAGTTAGGAATTTGGGTCCTCATTTTGCAGACAAGGAAACTGAGGCCCAGAGATCCAGCCCTCCTGGGGTGCAAACTCCAATCTGCCCAATTCCAGACCTGTTCTTATCCAGAAGCTCTCACCTTCCCAAAACACTTCTAGCCAGAGACTAGAGCTTCAGGTAGGACAGCCCTGAAAAGGTCATTGCCATCTAGAGGGAAAGTTCCTCCACTGGAAAGAACTAGGTCTCTCTGATTTGCTGTGTTCCCAGGGCCCATTCCAGGTCCAGGCAGTGAGCTCAGTGAACCTTTTCTGTGGGGAGGATCCAGACTGCTTTGTACGATACTTAGAAACAAAATACTCAAAATGAGGAAGGCAGTAACTTCCTTAGTAAGGTATGTAGGGCTGTATAGACAGCATCATTGAGCATAACTGCGTGCACTCAGCCTTCTGAAGGCTCCAACCAGACAACCAGACCTGCCTTCCCAGGGTACCTCCACTATCCCTGCCTCTCCCTAACAAGGGGTGCTCCTATTGTCTGAACCCACCTGGTCTGCTTCCCCAATTCTGAGTAGCACCTGGGCCTGCTCATCCTGCTGCCTGAACCCACCCACAGCCTCCATGAGAACCAGATCCCTGAGAATGCCAGGCCCCCCTTTACCTGCCCGCAGGTGAGCAGGTGCCTACCTTGGTGTCAATCTTCCAGGTGATCTCTCGGATGCTCTGAAACCACTCGAACAGCTCCTCCACCCTGTCTGTGGCAAACTCCACCGGAGGATCGCCATGCTTCTTGGGCTCCAGGATAAAGACAAAGGGCTTCTGGTTTTTCCCCTGTGGGGCTTTCACTTAGGGGAGAGAATAAGAAATGTCCCCGATCAGCTGTGAGAGGGCCACAAAGACCACACCGCACCCTGCCTGAGCCGTTTCTCTCATGGACCAAACCGAACTGCCACCGCTATGATCACGGTTAGGACTGATGGGGCCGTCTACTTTCCATCGGGTAAGTACATGTCACACACATGACTGCTCAGGGACGCAGTGGGCTCACTAGTGTCCTCCACAAAGCTGTGTCCGGTCACCAGTACCTGTGAATGGGACCTTATAGATTACTATAAGGATCTCAAATGAGATCATCCTGGAGTTAGGGCAAGCCCAACATCCAAACAAGGATCAGAGAAAGGAGAAGGATGTTTAAGATGCAGGAAAATAAAATAAACTGCATGAGAGAACCCGAAAAAATACCCCCTTGTCCACTCTATAGATACGTGTTCATCTTGATGAACACAAACATTGTATATCTCTTTGATTGACCAATTAGAAAATGTTTTTTGCCCTTACCATATTTTCTACAAATTGCTAAAAGAGTACACATTCATTTTAGAAAGATTTTAAAATATAGCTAAGTAACTTGGCATTTTTACAAAATGTTTTCATACAAATACATAAAATTTGATGAACTGTTTCAGTTAGGATATTGTACATAATTTTCTATTGTTACATATAATCTTTATATACAAAGAATAAATAATTTAAATGGCTTTTCTTTTTGGGACAGGGTCATATTCTGTCACCCAGGCTGGAACACAGTGGTGTGATCTTGGCTCACTGCAGCCTCCACCTTCCAGCTCATGGGATCCTCCCACCTTAGCCTCCCAAGTAGCCAGAATCACAGGTGCACACCACCATGCCTGGCTACTCTTTGTATTTTTTGTAGAGTAGGGGTTTCACCAGATTTCCCAAGGCTGGTCTCGAATGCCTGAACTCAAGTGATCCACTCAGCTTGGCCTCCCAAAGTGCTGGGATTACAGGCATGAGCCACCACACCTGGGTAAATGGCTTTGAAAACGGATGCTGACACAAGGGAGAAAGCCATGTGCAGGCAAATGTGGCGACTGAAGAATGCAGCCACAAGCCAAAAACACCAAGGATTTCCAGCAGTCACCAGAAGCTAGGACCGAAATGTGCTGTGCTTTCTCTAGACACAGAGCAAGTATCTTATAGAGAAGAAAAGGTTATGAGAGGGAAACTTACCTAATAAATAATATTAGTAGCTAAGATTTCTGAGTTCTTATACACCAGGCAATATTCTAAGCAGGTTACCTTTCCTGCATCTTTTTTTTTTTTTTTTTAAGATTTTGGGGTCTCACTACATTACCCAGGCTGGTCTCACACTCCTGGTGCTCAAGTGATCCTCCCACCTCAGCCTCCTGCGTAGATGGACTACAGGCCCACTGCTATGGCTAGGCCCATTTTACAGGAGGAAAAACTGAGTCTCAGAGAAAGGAACATGTGGAGGGTCACACGGCTAGTAGCAATAAAACTGGCTCAGTCCAAACCTGACTCCAAGATCCCTACTCAGAACCACGGAGCCATGTGCCTCCGCTCTGCAAATACAGGGATGCAGGGGAAGATACAAAGAGCATGAGAAGTGGAGGCAGGGATCCCGCATCCCCCCAACCACAGGACCTTAGCACGTGAGGGGGTCTCTTAGGACCTTGATTTTTCTCTTCTGGTAATGGGAGCAAAGAATCACTCTCCTGCCTATCCTGCTGGATTGTCGTAAAGGTAAAGAAGCAGGTAATAAATGTGGAAAGTAGGCTGCGTGTGTTGGCTCACACCTGTAATCCCAGCACGTGGGGAGGCTGAGGCGGGCAGATCACTTGAGGTCAGGAGTTCAAGACCAGCCTGGCCAACATGGCGAAACCCTGTCTCTACTAAAAATACAAAAATTTTCCAGGCATGGTGGTGCATGCCTGTAATCCCAGTTACTCCGGGAGACTAAGGCAGGAGAATCACTTGAATCCAGGAGGTAGCGGTTGCAGTGAGACAAGATCATGCCACTGCACTCCAACCTGGGAGACAGAGCAAGACTTTATCAAAAAAAATAAATTAATTAATGTGTCACCTGAGTCCTAGGGGACCATGCCCCTGCCTCCCCAGGGAAGAGTCATGGGCTTCCCAGAACAAGGAGGCTTGCTACAGAGCCCCTTCACATGGGAACTGTACCATGCCCACTTAAAAGCAGGCATGCCCAAGGCCCAGGAAGCCCAGCACACATCAAACCCTGGCCACCATAGGACAGACCACGCCTCCACGTCCACTTGCAGCACAGTCAACATGGGCGGGCTGCATTTCCTGGGCCCCAGCCGAGCAGCCGGGAAGCAGAGGTTCAAAGAGCAGCGGAGAGGCAGAGCTGGGCTTAGAACCAAAAACTCCCAACTCCATGCTGCATTTCAGCCAGACCGACAGCTCAGCGTTCCTTCAAAATTCATGAAACAGGCAGATCCTGAAATAACGAGAGATGTCGGTAATATCAGCTAACCACCATCTAGCACGGATGGACCAGACCCGGTTTGAGCACTTCTATTTTTAGCAGATATGAACAGCAGACATCACATCATACTCACTGACCAGCCTGACCTAATACTCAGCTTCAGCCAGGAAAGGAACTGGCACTCAAGTCACAGGCAAGACGGGACCCCGTGTCGGCCGCCTCCCTGTGTGGGGCGGGGCTGCGGTCAGGCCATGGGGGATTGGGGTGGGAATCCAGGCTAAGATGATATGTGCACGTACCGACGTTATAGGTATTGAGGTCCAATATGCCTCTGCAAAGAGACCCTAAGGGATTGTCTTCAATAATCTATGAAGAAACAAGACATAACTCACGTTAGTTGTAACGGGAATAATAAAAAGACAACCCGTTTCCAAAGCACACCGTTTAGCAGAGACACCGCCTGTGGAACTGTTTAAAATGCATTTTCATTACCAGATACGTCCACGGGGAGAAAGCTAAATAATGAAGCACGGAGCTGATAGGGACCTCACGGGGAGTGGGTGCCGGCAGGTTCCGAGTTGCATTTTCCAATCGGTAAAAACGTGCCCTGTGAATTCTAGAACAGGTTTCACAATGTTTCCAAACACACCCTAGACCTTATTACAAAATGAGACTATTTAGCCCACGAAAGCCCAGCTCAGGAACCTTCTGTGGCTCCCCATGTCCCGTGGAGGCAACACCCATGCTCCATGATCTGGCTTTTAAGGATTTCTGAGCCCCCATCGCCCTTGCCAGCTCTGCCCCTCATTGCACACTCGCACCATCCCAGGGTGTGGCTGAGATGATGAGTCTCCTGGTCTCAGGAGAGGTGGCAGAACCAGGCATCCACTCATTGCCTGCACTACTCCAACCCCCACCCCCTGCACCAGGCAAATGCTGATGTACAGGTAAGGGCAATGCACGACGACACAGCAAGGGCTTCATGTCTCTGCCTCAGCCCAGGCACACAGAACACAACCCCATTCCAATCGCCACACCTTTGCTCAGACTCTATTTCCCACTTGGAACTCCCTTCTGCCAGTCTCTTGCTGTTGAACTCTAACTTGACTTTTAAGGCTCAAATACTCCTTCTTCCAGGAAGCCTTCCCAGATTGCCGTACCTCCCTTACAAAATAAATCCCTGGGCCTCTAATGGGATCTTAAAGTCCTCATTACAAAGATGTCACCCTTGGTGCAGCGCCAGCACACTCAAAGTCACCGGTCCCTAACAAGAGGCAGCAAGGGAACAACCACCAGGTTTGCAAAGTCACCAGGAAGGGCTCATCTCACCTTCTGGTTAGGCCCACTTGCTTACTCACCCCAAGCACGTTCTCAACGTGCTGGCTGTCCAATATAAATGTGTTTCATTTGCAAGTTGCTTAAGCAGGGGACAAATTTCCCATTTGGCCACTTTCACTCCAGTGGGAATTCTCCTGCATATTCAGAGCCGTCCAAGCCCAGCACAACCTGATTAAAATATGACTGGCTTGTCACAGAGACTCCCCTGCAACATCTGAATTTCCCTATCACTCTGTCTTCCCTGATCCAGAGCTCCGCAGAGACCACTAGCAGCACATGGAAAAATTCACCCACTGAGATGGCACAGGTCCCTGAAAAACTGGACCTGCAGATCCCTGCTTCCTGTAAGATGATCGAAGACGGGGACGCACCTGCTTTTCCAGCTCCTCGACATCTGCAGTTGAGATGTCCTCCACATAGTTGGATGGGAAGTACTGCTGGATTCTGGTTCCATAGTCACCTTTCCACCTGGATAAGAAGAGGGGACATGGGGGAGCTGTCACCAGGTGGCATGAATTACCCACTACTGCTCATTAGCTCCTGGCTGCTGGCTCGATTCTGATGGGGACAGGTAGCAAGTGGCCAAGTGACCAGTGTCACTATCTGTGACAATGCACCAACTCACTGGCAGCTTCTTTTTTTTAATTACCAATGAGTTACAGGGGGCTGATTTTCCTCCTCATCACATGATCTTAATGTTTGACCAAAGACACCACAAGTCAAAAGTTTAGTGCTTTAAGTGGAAGTCAGAGACCATACAAGACAAAAGCTCAACCCCATTTCAGGGAATCATTTTGAGAAAAGGTGGTTCTAGAGCCTGGTAGCCTGAGGTTAAATTCCAGCCCTACCGTGGACTGTGGAGGCTTTCTGTGCCTCCGACTCTCCATCCACAAAATGGTGACACACGAGTGCTTCCCTCAGAAGCTTTTATTAGGTCTCTCTAAATTAACATAAGCTGAGTGCTTGGGACAGCAGCTACCTAGCACACAGTAAGTACTCAATAAGTGTTAGCTCTTGTTATTCAGCTAAAACACTGTTGCCTATCTGAACAACAGCACTAACAACCCGTGACATAATCCATCCGTGAATGTTCCCGGACCCTACCAGAAGGTGAGCACCTCTAAGATTCCTCCCCGCGAGTCCATGCCCAGACATGCAAACCTCCTCCTTCAACCTGCGCATCTCAAGAGCCACTTTCTGCAGCCACAGACTCTCCAAAATGCACCTCTGACCACACCACGTGATGGCTCCCCAAGACCTCTAGAATCCAGCCCAGACTCTTCAGCATGGCAACCACAGCCCAGCACAGTCTGACCCCAGGACTCCCAGACCTCACCTCCTAACTCTCCATGACGTTGATTCCAGATGACCCATTGTCCCCATCATGCCCCTTCCACGTTACCTAGCCTCCATGCCTTAGTCCACGCCCTTGGTACCCAGCTTCCCTCTACTAATTTAAGACTCACTTTGGGCATTTCCTCTTCCAGGAAGTCTTCCCTGACTGCCACCTAGGCTGAGCACTCTTCCTCTGTGGTCCCCTGGCATCCTGTTCCCACAGTCATCCAAGCAGCCACACATTATACTTAATGTGTAATTATACATCTGTCTTATCCACTATATGATATCTTTCTGGATTTTTATTTTTCTTTTTAGACCGAGTCTCATTCTATCCCCCAGACTGGAGTGCATGGCGTGATCTTGGCTCACTGCAACCTCCGCCTCCTGGGTTCAAGCAATTCTCCTGCCTCAGCCTCCCAAGTAGCTGGGATTACAGGCACGCGCCATCACGTCTGCCTAACATTTGTATTTTTGGTAGAGACAGGGTTTCACCATGTTGGCCAGGTTGGTCCCAAACTCCTGACCTCAAGTGATCTGCCTGCGTTGGCCTCCCAAAGTACTGGGGTTACACGTGGGAACCACCACACCTGGCTGACCTTTCTGGACCTTAATCAAGTCTGTGCTTCATGGTGGTAAGAAGAAATTTAATATTTTCGGTTTGAATAAGCAGACTGAGGACTCATGCTACCAGTTCATGTAGCAGAGACACAAGACTGCAGGTTGTAAGCCCTTTTCATGCCCTCCACACCATTACTCTAGACCCACTTCTGGCAAAGGCTGGCTATATTTAGGGTGATCATATGTATCCTCCATCCAGGACTGAGCAGTTTACATTCCTTTGACACTCAGGAGCATCCTGGTTCAGACAAAAGTTGTGTGGCCCCTAGCTACAGGGGAACCAGTTTGGGAGTATGCAAAAAAAAGCCATTTCAGGCTGGGCATGGTAGGTCACGCCTGTAATCCCAGCACTTAGGGAGGCCGAGGTGAGCAGATCATGAGGTCAGGAGTTCGAGACCAGCCTGGCCAACATGGTGAAACCCCATCTCTGCTAAAAAACACAAAAATTAGGCCGGGCGCGGTGGCTCAAGCCTGTAATCCCAGCACTTTGGGAGGCCGAGGCGGGTGGATCACGAGGTCAACAGATCGAGACCATCCTGGTCAACATAGTGAAACCCCGTCTCTACTAAAGATACAAAAAATTAGCTGGGCCCGGTGGCGCGTGCCTGTAATCCCAGCTACTCAGGAGGCTGAGGCAGGAGAATT
>CM052654.1:7593887-7635149 GCA_028533165.1 Leontopithecus rosalia
CACATGGACACAGGGAAGGGAGTACCACACACTGAGGTCTATTGGGAAAAATAGGGGAGGGACAGTGCGGGGGGGAGTGGGGGAGGGATGGCATGGGGGGAAATGCCAAATATGGGTGAAGGGGCAGAAGACAGCAAAACACACTGCCACGTGTGTACCTATGCAAATATCTTGCATGTCCTGCACATGTACCCCAAAACCTAAAATGCAATAAAAATTTAAAAAAAAAAGAAAATGTTTGCCAATCTTCCCCACCAAATTCTTAAATCTTGCCTTCAATGACTCAACTAGCAAAATGACTTTTTTTTTTTCAAAAAAGAGTTAAGTCTTTCATTCCTTCATCTGTTTGAAACATGAAGAAATAATCCAAAACAGAACAGCCTCCTTCATTTTATTAGCTTTTTTCAGCAAGACAAAAACATCTGGAAAAAATGTATTTTGACCCTAACTGTACATTTTTTTAAAATGTCTACCCCAAATAGCCAAAGAAATTCTGAGCAAAAAATAACAAAGATGGAGATAGCATCCTACCTTACTTCAAAATATACTACAAAGCTATAGTAATTAAAATGGTATGACAGTGGCTAAAAAGAGACACAAAGACCAGTAGAATAGAATAGAGAGCCCAGAAATAAATCCATGCATTTACTGTCAACAGATTCTCAAAAAAAAATGTCTAGAACAAACCAGGGGGAAAGGACAGGCTGTTCAATAAAGAGAGTTGGGAAACCTAGATTTTAAAAATGTAAAGGAATTTCAAAAGAAATTCCTATATAGAAATAATAAGTTTCAAAAGAAGAAAACTGGACCCTTATCTCACACCATAAACAAAAAAAGCAGCTCAAAATGGATTAAAGACTAAATATAAGACCTGAAACTGTAAAACTGCTAGAAGAAAACTGAGAGTAAAAACGGTGTAACACGAGTCTGGACAATGATTTTCCAGATATGACCCCAAAAACACAGGCAACAAAAATGAAAGTGGATAAGCGGGATTATATCAGACTAAAAGGCTTCTGCATAGCCAAGGAAAGAATCAACAGAGTAAGAAACAACCTACAGAAAGGGGAAAACATCTGTAAACTGAACACTTGACAAGGGGTCAACATCTAAAATATGTAAGGAACTCTCACAACTCACGAGTAATGACATAAATTACCCAATTTAAAAATGGACAAAGGCCGGGCATGGTGGCTCACACCTGTAATCCTAGCACTTTGGCAGGCCGAAGCAGGCAGATTACTTGAGGTCAGGAGTTTGAGACCAGCCTGGCCAACATGGTAAAACACTGTCTCTACTAAAAAAAAAAAATTAGCTGGGCATGGTGGCAGATGTCTGTAATCTGAGCTACTCAGGAGGCTGAGGGATGAGAAGCACATGAACCCCAGAGGCAGAGGTTGCAGTGAGCCAAGATCATGCCACTGTACTCCAGTCTGAGTGACAAACTAAGACCCTGTCTCAAAAAAAAAAAAAAAAGTGGACAAAGGATCTGAATAGACATTTCTCCAAAGAAGGTATGTAAATAGCCAACGGGTATATAAAGAATGTTCAACATCACTAATCATCAGAGAAATGCAAATTAAAACCACCATGAGATGTCACCTCACACCTGGTAAAATGGTTATTAGCTAAAAGAGAAGTGCTGGTGAGGATGTGAAGACAAGGGGATCCCCGCACCTGGTTGGTGGGGCTGTAAATTGGCAGAGCCATTATGGAAAACAGTAGAGTTTCCTCAAAGAATTATAAACAGAATGCCATGTGATCCAGCAATCCCACTTCTGGGTATCCATCCAAAGAAAGTGAAATCAATATGTCAAAGAGAGAGCTGCACCCCCATGTTCACAGCACCATTCACCATAACCAAGATGTAGAATCAACCTGCCCATCAACAGATAAATGGATAAAGAAAATGTGGTGCATTTACATAATGGAATACCATTCGCCTTTAGAAAAGAAGGAAAGCCTGTCATTTGCAACAACATGGATGAACCTGGAGGACACTGTGCTGAGTGAAATAAGCCAGGCACCGAAAAACAAATACCACATGATCTCATATGTGAAATCTAAAAAGATTTAAACTCACAGAAGTCGAGAGCAGAAGGGTGGTTACCAGGGTCCAGGGCAGGGGGAGGGAGGGAGTGTTGGGGATACGTCCGTCAAAGGGCACAAAATTTCAGTTAGACAAGAGGAGTAAGTTGAAGAGATCCGTGGTATGGCATAGGAATATAGTCAATAAAAAGGTCCTAGCCAGGCTCAGTGGCTCATGCCTGTAATCCCAGCACTATTAGAGGCCGAGTCAGGTGGATCATCTGAGGTCAGGAGTTCAATAACAGCCTGGCCAACATGGTGAAACCCCGTCTTTACTAAAAATACAAAAATTACCCAGGCATGGTGGCATGCGCCTGTAATCCCAGATACTCAAGAGGCTGAGGCAGGAAAATCGCTTGAACCCAGAGGTGGAGGTTGCAGTGAGTCGAGATCCGAGATCGCACCACTACACTGCAGCCTGGGTGACAGAGCGAGACTGTGTCTCAAAAAAAAAAAAAAAAAAAGTCCTGTTTCTCAAAAATTGCTGAGGGTTAAGTCTCACCATGCACAAAAAAAATGGTTAAGTATGTGAGGTAGTGCATACGTTATCTTAATTTAGCCATTTCAACATGTATACATATTTTAAAATATGTATACATGGACATAATACATATATACAACTTTTATTTGTCAAATAAATAAATTAGGAAAAACATCTAGAGGCATCGTTTCTGTGGGTATACTACTCTTCACAATTTTGCATGGCAGGGGAAAAAATAAAAGAAATTTTTTGCACTGTAGAGACCTTTTTATTGTTTAAAGATTTTTTCTTTTTTAAAAGGATTTCCAATCTTTTGAAAAAAAATATTCTTTTAAGCCATTTCTTCAAAAAGTCCTGCAAAAACAAAACGCTAGAAGACTTTTCCTTCAGTGGTTTATTTGCAGCAGTATTTTATTAAATATTTATTCCTTCTAAAAACAAAACAGAGGAAAGAAAGAAACACTGCTGGGTAGAAAAGCTGCAGAATGCTCCCATTTGTATTTTCTAAAAAATAGAACTAAAATACCCACACACAAAATGGCACTATGTATTTTCCCTAAGTACAGACGTGTATAAATATGTATGTATTTTTTAAACGTCCAGATGGAGACACCAATCTGAAAACTGTGCTTTCTACCGGGACATCTCTATTGAGATTAGAAGGACCACAGGGGGCTTTAGCCTTGACTGTAATGTCTTAATTCTATAAAGAAAATATCTTCCTACAATATTCATGTAATTGAAAATTAATTTTAAAACTTTGTATAAGAGCTCCTGAGGGCGAAAGCTCTCGGTGCCGAGGTAGAGAGCTGGGGTCAGGTTCCGGCTCCTTCCTCAGAGAACCCCTAAGCCTCAGTTTCCCAATCCACAGCATTGGGGATCCACAACCCCTGTTGCATGGGGAACACTAGGACCATCACCCGTTCAGTGATTCGGGATGAGCCTTCGGCATCGTGTCTGGCACCCAGGCAGGACTCAGTAAGTGAATGATTTGCAAAACATAACTAAAATCAAGCCACAACTAACTTCCCTGGGAGAAGAGAGAATCAAAAGGGGAGATGGGAACAGGGCTGGAATAGGAGCTGCATTCTCCAGCCTCCTGGAGCGTGGATGCCATGGAGCCAGGGACTGAGGTCTGAGCTGAGGAGCCCCTCATCCTGCCCAGGAGATGCTTTCTGCCAATCACAACTGGACAACCACTTCAACACTTCATTTGAGGAATCGAAAGCAGGTGTTTCTCTTCTACTGGGAACATCTATCCAGAAGTTCAGTATGCATCCCCAGAGCCCAGATCAGTGCCTGGCACAGCAGAGGTACTCTACAAACATGCAGGTGTCAAGGAGGAGAAGTTCCTCCAGACTTATGCTCCCCACTGACTGGTACAAATTCCCCATTCGTTCCCCTGGAGAGTTCCTACTCACTGTCTGCCACCCTGCCTGAGCTTCCCTTTGTAGGACTTACCACGAAGTATTACACTGATTTCCTTATGTGCCCAGATCTCCTCAGTGCTTCTCAATAAAAGACAGTGATGCCTCAACCCACATCCTGAACAGAGGGTTTGAAAAAGTGTGTTTCCTGGGGCAGGGATTGGGGTGGTATTTTTAATTGTTACAATGACATGGACATGAAGTGGGTGGAGACCAGGGAAGTTCGACATCCCAAGACAGGAAAGTACTCACGCCCTCCTCTTTGAGAAACACTGTGAGGGCTGAGCTTCCCTGACAGTGGGATGTGGGGAGATGCCATCCTTGCTGATTGATTCATGAAGTCAGAGTTCACCAACCACCGACTACATCCCAGCCAATGTTACATAAGCAGGAACAGGTCCGAAGCAAGACACACTTGGCGTAAGGTGATGCCTCTCATTCCTGCCAGATCATTAGTCTGAGAGAGCAAGAACTGGACTGTTTTCATCACTCCTGCATCTCTGGAGCCCAGTACAGGGCCCGTCACACAGTAGGTGCTCACCGAACATCTGTTAATTCCTACAAAATAAAAACTTCCATTCTCAAGACACCTGCAATCTCATGGGGAAAGATAGGCTCACAAAGTGAATGGGGTGTGTATATAAGTCAGGCAATCAACCTGAGGACCCGCCCTACCTCTTCATTCACCTGATCCCATTGAAGTGACCCCAACCGAATCCCCAGATGGCTAGTCAGAATCACGGCACCTGGCTCAGGGAGGGGGCCATCCTTTCTGCCGGACAGTGTCCTGGCAGCCCAAGGTATAGCCACCTGAGAAGGAAGCTGATGGAGAATAACGCCATGGGTCCCACCCTGACCACTGTCAGGTGAGGCCCAAATCTGGGTGTGTCAGAGCTGCCTCACCTCTTGGGCATCTCACTTTGAGATGCCAACAAATCCCCACCATTTTCGTTTCAGCCACTTGAGTTTAGTTGCCATCACTGCACAGAGTGACAGCACAGTGGGAATGCCAATGCCTAGCCCGGGGTATACAGCAGGCCTTCAATCTGTGCACAGTGGACTGAACACACCTGATCCCCAGCCAGGCTGATGAGGCAATGGAAAAGAACAAAGGGCAGAGGCACCAATTCTGAGAAGCGCAGGTCACCCTCTTGGGAACACAGAGTAGAGAAGAGCCGTGCTGGTGGGAGGCTGCTCTCTGGCTGGAGCTAGCACAAAGTAGGTCCTCAGTAAACCACAGTGACAGTGACCATCACCACGGTCCCCAGGGAGGTGGCTCAGGCATAGTGGTCCAGGCAAGGAGGAAGGAAAATCCAGGCGTCCAGGCGCTGCCTGGCAGGGTCGCCAGGGGATGGGGATAGGGCAGAGGGAATGGAGAGAGGAGTGGGGAGGGGCAAACCACACGCCCGCAGCAGCTGCCATGCAGCTGGCACCACCACGCCTGCGTGGAAACACGGGCCCAGAGCATCCACTGCCTCCTGTTTTTCACAAGAAGTAATCTGAGTTTTTCAGTGAAATTGTTCCATTTTTCACATCAGCATACAAAAGATGTCCGCAGGCCTGATTCGGCCCCCAGGCCTCTGGCTGGAGACTCTGGAGTGAAGAGCTTAGGCTTTGGAATCTGAACCTCAGACTCAGTGGACTATGAGGCTGTGTGACTCCAGCCAGGTCACTTAACCTCTCTAGGCCTATTTCCTCACTTGTAATAACGAGACCTACCTCTCACAGGTTGTAGCAGAGGATTCCATCAGATGAGGCCTTGAAGGCAGCCCAGTATCTAGATCACAGTGAGGAACTCAATATATGGCAGACTGTTACCACCATAAGAATATACAAGGGAAATCCTGGGGCTGGGGAGACGGAGGGACAGTAGGATATACGGAGTCTGAGTCACTACCCTGCTCCTTGTCATTCACGGAAGTGGGGAAATCTGGTGTTTTGGGGTAAAATTGGAGAATCACAGGCCTAGAGGAGGTTGGGCAGCAGCTGCAGATGGGAGGAAACCACATCTGTATCATCGAAGACCTGGGCTATAGGCTCAAATCCCAGCTCCAGCAATCACTGGCTACATGCTTCAGCAAGTTATTTAATCTTGGTGTGCCTCAGTTTCCTCCTCTGAGAAATACGGGTCATGGTCATGTCAACCCCACAGAGTAACTGGAAGCCAAAATGAGTTACTACAGAACACGCTGCGCTGGAGAATGCAGACTGTGCCTGGCACACTGCAGCGCACATTCTCACAGTGGCCTTTGCTGTGGTAGTTGTCACTGTCGCTGATGCCCAGGGGCAGGGACACTACAGGTGAGCCTCACCCGAAGCTCTCCCTTGGCTCTCCGCACCTGTCCTTGCCAAGCCCCTCTGGAGGGCATGTGCTTCCCACCCTTGCACCCACCTGAAGGTGATGGCGTAGGAGTCGCTGCCCTCTCGCTTCCGGATCAGGAAGGCTCCGTCCCGGGGGATCCTCATCAGCATGTCCTCTGCCTCTCCGCGGCTCAGGCTGTCATAGTACCACCTGTGGCACAGGGCCGGGGAAAACAGCGAGGTGAGCAGTCTCCGGGCAGTCAGTGGGCCACCCGCGGAGGACAACATAATGGCGCCAGTACAATGACCTTGGAAATCACATAGTGGGCTTCCCCAGCCAAAGACACCTCAGAAAAGAGCAATTTGTGAAGAGAACAGTGGAAGACACGGTGGGTCTGTTTCAAAACCAAAATAATACACTGGGCCAAGCACAGCAGTTCACACCTGAAATCCCAGCACTTAGGGAGGCTGAGGCCGGAGGATCACTTGGGGTCAGGAGTATGGGACCAGCCTGGTCAGCACAATGAGACCCCATCTCTATAAAAAATAAAACAGGCCAGGCGCAGTGGCTCACACCTATAATCCCAGCACTTTGGAAGGCCAAGGCAGACGGGATCCTGGAAGTCAGGAGTTCGAGACCAGCCTGACCAACATGGTAAAACCCCGTCTCTACTAGAAATACAAAAATTAGCCAGGCCTGGTGTCATGTGCCTGTAATCCCAGCTACCTGGGAGGCTGAGGCACAAGAATCACTTGAACCTGGGAGGTAAAGGTTGCAGTCAGCCAAGATTGTGCCACTGCACTCCAGCCTGGGAGACAGAACAAGACTCGGTCTCAAAATAAACAAACAATAAAATTAAATAATTAGCTGGACATGGTGGCACACACCTATAGTCTCAGATACTCAGGAGACTGAGGTAGGAGGATCGCTTGAGCCCAGAAGCTCAAGGCTGCAGTGAGCCATGACTGTTCCACTGCACTCCAGCCTGGACAACATAGCACCACCCACTCTCAGAAATTTGATTTATCTTCATCTATGCAAGAAGCCCAAAGCTGAATATCCAGGCTCCCAGGGAAGCACAGTTATTCCCATGTGTCTCAGGAAATCGGAGGCAGAGAACGCAGCATGGGTTTCGGAGGGTTTTGGGTTGTTTTCAGATTATTTCTTAAAATGAGAAACAGCAAGTTGTAAAAGGCAATGCATAGGAAAATTTGACAGAAAAAGTGAAAAAAGAAGTCATTGTAAGTAGTACTGCCTCCACAGAAATGCACGTTTTAGCAGCTTTCTGCTTAAAAATTGTTTTTTTTTTAATCCCCAGAATGTGTTGACCCTTGCAAAGCCTACCCTGATACTCATTTCACTAGATTAAAGAATCAAAGGGAGACCTTTACAATTATCGTCTCCTTGTTCACTTGCAGAACAAACAGAAAACAGCTCTGAAAGGTAGGAGGAGATCCCTGGTCAGAATGACCCTCTGGAAATCAAAGCCCAAAGCTTCAGGGCTATGAAGACAAAGCAGAAGAAAGGGAAAAGAGAGAGGAGAGGGAAAGAAAGAAAGAAAAGAGAAAAGGACACAGGTCATGGTGCCAGGAACTTGGAAACCAGCCACCTTGGCAATTTTGAGACCCTGGTGGGCCAAACAAGGGTGGCCTGGGGGTCTGGCCCAGCTGAATCGCCAGGCCAGCTTCTCCACCTGGTAGAGAGAACCCGACCACCACCTGCCCCCTGCTCCACCCTCAGACACGTACGGCTTGGACTCGTGGGGGTTGGGGTTGGGCACAGGGTCCGTGAGCCGCAGCTCGAATTCGGCACAGCGCAGGTGCGTCTCGCGGTAGTGCTGGATGAGGGCGTAGATGCTGCTGAAGGTGACATTGTCAGTCAGGTAGTACTTCAGGGTCCCATTCTCCATGGTGGAGCGTATCCGGCAGTGCTGGACCCGGCCTGACCGCCTGCAGGGAGAGGATGCCATCAGTGCTGGGAGAGCACAGGCAGGGCCATTGCCACAGCCAGGGCCTCAGAGGCAGAGACATCACATGTGGCCACATAACCTTCCCTCTGCTCCCAGAGCAGACACAGGAGGCCCAGCACAGTGGCTCATGCCTGTAATCTCAGAACTTTGGGAGGCCAAGATGGGTGGATTACATGAAGTCAGGAGTTCAAGACCAGGTGGTCAACACAGTGACATCTCAACTCTGCTAAAAATACAAAAATGAGCCAAGTGTGGTGGCGCTTGCCTGTAATCCCAGCTACTAGGGAGGCTGAGGTGGGAGAATTGCTTATACCTGGGAGATGGAGGTTGCAGTGAGCCGAGATCACATCACTGCACTCCAGCCTGGGAAACAGCAAAACTCCATCTCAAAAAAAAAAAAAAAAAAAAAAAAAAAAAAAGACACAGGGCCTACACCCTGAGCCTGGATTCCAGAACACTCTACCTACTTCCCCCATCTCCCTACACCCCCTTCAATCTACTGCTTCTCTAGAGCCAGGATGCCTGGATTCAAATCCCAGCTCTGCCATGTATGAGCAAAGTGTCCTGGAGCAGTTCACCCATCCTGTCTGAGCTGTGGTGTTGTTATTACCCTAGAGGTCTGACAGGGACGGTAACGGTGTCCACCCCAAAGAGGCATCCTGAAGAGTAAATGAGACCACATATACACGGTGTCTGGGATGCTGCCCTGCACACAGTAAGCATCATTTCAGTGTCCACTACCACTAGTATTTGCATGTTATTAGTATTCTAATTTTCATCCAGGTGCACTGGCTTACAGCTGTAATCCTAGCACTTTAGAAGGCCAGAGGACTGCTTGAGCTGAGTTCGAAACCAGCCTGGGCAACACAGTGAGACTCCAGCTCTACAAAAAAATGTAAAAATTATCCGGGTGTAGTGGCACGAGCCTGTAGTCCCAGCTACTTAGGAGGCTGAGGTAGGAGGATTGCTTGAGCCCAGGGGTTTGAGGCTTCAGTGAGCTGAGATCACACCACTGTACTACAGCCTAGGCAACAGAGCAAGACCGTATCACAATTTTTTTAAGTGACAGTATTATAATTTCCCTCCTTCAGGTCTTGCCTTATTTCAGGAAGGTTTTCCTGACCATTCCTCACGTCAAGGCATCAGAGCCTTCTCTCACAGACTTTCATAAATCCCCCCAACTCACATTAAACCCACTCAATAAAGGGAAGGATGTCCCTTTATCTTGCCTTGTTTCACTGCACTCATCACAACTATACTTGTCTATCATTTGTTTGACTCCTTTTTCATTGCCCATCTCCCTCAAAAGAGATTCTAATGTCCAGGAGGACAAAGACATTGTCTGCCTGGCGTAAGTACTGCCCCTGGCAGAGTACACCTTCAAGAAGTGTCTTTTAACGCATGGAGACATGGCTGAGTGAGTGGACGAATGAACGCACAAGCTCATCACGGCCTATGACCGCTTCGTAAAAGCAGCCCTAGAGTCCCCCTTTTATGGAGAAGGCAGACGCTAGGAGTCTGGCTGAAGGGCCGGGATCGGGGAGGTGAGTGAGGCCTCATCATCTAAGAGTAGGGTCAAATGCTGTCTTTGTTTAAAATGTTGATATTTTGTTCATTACAGACCTTTCTGCATTCCTTTTGATTTTAAAAATATTGCCCTGAAATCTCATTCATCTGGATGACTGTGCCCAGATGAGTCGCACCCACCTCATCCTTCTCCTGGCCTAGAACAGCCCAACAAAGGACGGCTGGGTTTCGGGTCTCAGCCTACGATTCCTGCGTGAGCTAGAACCACTCACCACCCCACCTCATCCGGCCAGTGTGGAGGGGAACGTAGGCATTCCCCGGGTCAGGGACGTTACCAGAAGGACAGAGTGTAGTCATTGGGGAAGGTCTCGCTCTCGCGAACCAGAAAGGTGCCATCCTTGCCCCCTGTCTCCATGCAGTATTCCTGCAGCAACTTCTCAGCACTCGTCCTCCTCTCCACCTTCTTGTGGAACCACTTCTCCCCAAAATGCAGCTCTGTTGGGGGTATATCCTGGGCCACAAAGAGAGGAGGGGTTTCTGAAAGCCTTGGACCAAACCCCAGCATCACTAGATGCCTCTGCCTCACCCTGACCCAGGGCACCAGATAACTAGAGAGGCCAGCTCAGTCAGTCCTCACTCAAAGGAGTTCAGGAAAACAGCACCCACTATCCTCCTCCGCTTGCCTCCCCACTCCTGAGAGCCCTCATTTATGGCGGTCTCCTGGCATTCTGAGACATGGAGTGAGGGGTTTCCAGCACAGCCCTCCATTCTGTTCTTTGGAAGTCTGAGAGCCATGATGCCCTGGGGGCTACAGAAAGAAACAGTGGGAAAGATGACCATAGCTGGAGAAGAGGGGAAGAGGAAATCTGGGACCAACCCAGAACACCAGCCTCCATCCAAGGCCAATCAGGCCCTTCAGAGAGTAGGAAAGCATCTTGAACATCATTGGTTAAAGCACCTAGTGACGCCAGCCAATCAGAGACAAGCTAGCCAGGCCATGGTACCCAGAGTAACAGCAGCATCTTCAGGTGAGAATCCTCTTGCAACTGGCCAGAGAAGCCACGTGGGAAGGAGGCCCAGGGGCTGGCTGGTCCTTGGGGACCCCTAGGGACCTCCTTCCTATGTGGCTAGGGTCCCCCTCTACCTGGGGCACTTCCTCCTCCACAGTCTGTTCAATGTCATCACTGAAGGACAGCTTGGCGTCGGCGATCGCGCAGTAGTGCCGAGTCCATTTCTAGAAAGCAAAACCGGTATTAGCGCCCCCCAAAGTCTCTACCTCATCAACTCTGGAGCCCAGGAGCCCTGCAGGGCATCACCCCAGCATCTACTATGGATGTGCTTTTCCCGGTTCCATAGACATTTGTGGTGACTTCACTGAATTCAATTCCCTTCAAGGCATTTCTTTTGTAAAACATTGATGTGTTTTTGAACTTCTTTCAGTATTTTTTTTGGACTTTTAAAATCCATGTGTCTAAGGTAGGTACAACTGCTCATCATTTTCTTTTCTATTCCATCTGCCTTTTCAGACTTTCAGGATTTTCTGGCTAGTTTGCCAAAAATCTTACCTTCAGCATTTACTTGTGACTTAATTCCTTTTTTTTTTTTTTTTTTGAGACGGAGTTTCACTCTGTCACGAGGCTGGAGTGCAGTGGTATGATATCTTGGCTCACTGAAACCTCTGCCTCCCGGGTTCAAGCGATTCTCCTCCCTCAACCTCCCAAGTAGCTGGGATTACAGGTGCGTACCATCATGCCCAGCTAATTTTTGTATTTCTAGTAGGGACAGGGTTTCACCATGTTGGCCAGGATGGTCTTGATCTCCTGACCTTGTGATCTGCCTGCCTTGGCCTCCCAAAGTGCTAGCATTACAGGCATGAGCTACCACATCTGGCCCAACTTAATTCTTTGGTTTTTTTTTTTTTTTTTTTTGGCCAGGCATGGTGGCCCATGCCAGTAATTCCAGCATTTTGGGAGGCCGAAGTAGGCAGATCACTTGAGATCAGGAGTTCAAGACCAGTCTGGCCAACATGGTGAGACACCATCTCTAGTAAGACTATAAAAATGAGCAGGGTGTGGTGGTGCACACCTGTGGTCCCAGCTACTCAGGAAGCTGAGGTGCAAGAATCACTTGAACCTGATAGGTGGAGTTTGGGTGCACTGAGATTGTACCTCTGCACTCTAGCCAGCGCAATGGAGCAAGACTATCTAAAATAAATAAATAAAAATAAATATTGCCGTTGATATAACGGTATCTAGGATATAAGAACAGACAAGTAAAAATATACTCAAAATGGACATACACGTTAGGTAAAAGGGTAGAAGCAGCATTATAGCCTGAACATAAGGTTTCTGGTGGAACGACCCTGGACTGGGGGACACGAGGGAGTCAGGACAAACTAAATGCACAGAAGCACCGGGTACTGCATCCCGGACCAGAAAACAAGCCCAAGTGGACACAGTGGTAACAGTGAAACAAAGTCTATAAACTAGTTATTAGTATTCTATCAATGTCAGTTTCCTGCCTGTGCTGATTAGGCTATGGTTATGTAGGATGTTATTAATAATATTCGGAGAAGCGAGTGAGGGTAGATGGGAGTATCCCATACTATTTATGTGTGTACATAAACACATTACATTGAATCTAAAATTATTTCAAAATAAAACATTAAAAAAGCAAAAGGAAGGCCGGGCGTGATGGCTCACGCCTGTAATCCCAACGTTGTGGGAGGCCAAGGCGGGCAGATCACGAGGTCAGGAGATCAAGACCATCCTGGCTAACGCAGTGAAACCCTGTCTCTAGTAAAAATAAAAAATTAGCCAGGCATGGTGGTGGACGCCTGTAGTCCCAGCTACTCAGGAGGCTGAGGCAGGAGAATCACATGAACCTGGAAAGTGGAGGGTGCAGTGAATCGAGATCGGGCCACTGCACTTCAGCCTGGGCAGCAAAGTGAGACTCGGGCTCAAAAAAAAAATGGAAAAGGAAAATAATGTCGGCCAGGCTTAGTGGCTCACACCTATAATCTCAGCACTTTGGGAGGCCAAGGTGGGAGGATCGCTTGAGCCCAGGAGTTTGAAATCAGTCTAGGCAACATGACTAAATCCTATCTCTGCAAAAATACAAAACATTAGCCTGGGACACTGGTGGTACGCATCTGCTGTCCCAGTGACTCAGGGAGGCTGAGGCGGGAGGATTGCTTGAGCCTAGGAGGTCAAGGCTGCAGTGAGCCATGATCACACCACTGCCCTCCAGCCTGGGCGACAGAGTGAGACCCTGTCCCACAAAACAAATAAATAAGGTTTAAGTAGGAGAGTAAATTTGCATGGCAACAACTTACTCGACTGAAAAATGGGAGTAAGACAGGCATGTTCTCAGAGCTCCCAGCAGGGCTCAAAGAAGCAGCTGCGAGTGGGGTGGCCACAGTGGCTGCGGGAAGGGACCAAGGCCCACCTGGTCGATGGAATCCCACATGTACAGCTCTCCCTGTTGCTTGTGCTCATCCTTCTTGTCCTCCACGTTGACATCCACGTCACCTCGGGGGCCCAGCTTCTTATGCTGAGGGGAAACCATACACACAGGCTGTCTCCACAGAGACCGAGTTTAGGTGTTTAAGTCCACAGCCTTCATCAGCCTCTTGCCACCCAGGGCCTTTGCACTGCCTGGCCTCCCTCTCAGTCTGTTCAGTTCTGCCCTACAGGTTACCTTGAACGAGGAAGAAGAGCTTTCCTTACAGCTTGATCTAAAATACAGCCATACTGGTTGGGTGCAAGTGGCTCACACCTATATTCCCAGCACTTTGAGAGGCTGAAGCAGACAGATCACTTGAGCTCAGGAGTTTGAGACCAGCCTGGCCAACATGGCAAAACCCCGTCCCTACAAAACTACAAAAATTAGCTGAGCGTGGTGACACATGCCTGTAATCCCAGCTACTTGGGAGGCTGAAACAGGAAGATCGCTTGAACCTGGGAGGTGCAGGTTACAGAGAGCTGAGACTGCACCACTGCACTCCAGCCTGGGTGACAGAGCGAGACTCTGTCCCAATAAAATAAAGTAAAATACATAAAAATAAAACAAAATAAATGTAAAAAGCCCACGCTCCCCTTCCTGCCCTGCCACTCCCTAGCGCCAGGCCTGCTTTATCCATCTCACATTCCTAGCCCTACACACACCATGTGTTTGGCTTCTGTCTTCCCTGCTAGAATATAAGCCCCATGAGGGAAAGGATGCTGTTTTGCTTGCAGTTGAGTCTCTGTGCTAGAAGAGCACTTAGCAGTAAGTGCTCAGTAGACACTCTGAATAAATGACACCCCATGTGCCTGGCCTTACCCAGCACACAGGAGGAAAGGCAGGCTGCAGCCCAAAGGGAACAGGTGGCACCCACTGGAGATTAGACTAAGGCGAACTGGGTGCAAACAGCACTGCAGCTATTCTACCAGCTGGGTGACCCCGGGCAAGTGGCTGTACTTCTCTGATCCTCAGGCTTCTTATCTGCAAGATTAAGACAGTGATGATAACTGGTCTCCCACTCAGCCAAGAGTCTGTAAGTTGAGGGTCATGTAACCCAATGAAGCAGCTCAGGATGAGAGTCAGATCCAGATTTGAATTCAGGGCCTATTACCTTACTGGCCATGTGACCCTGGCTGAGTCATCCTCAGAGTCTCAGTCAACTGTCTTGTAAAATGGGCATGTGACAGACCCTGTTCTTTGACCCATAAGTCAAAGAACATGAAAGGTAAGTGTCAATACTGAGGCAGGACCTCAGTGTCCTGTTGTGAATGGCAGCACGATAAAGGCGTGGGAAAACAGGCTTTGAGGGCAGACCTTGGCCTTGAATAATTTCCTCAGCAAACACTAAATGTGTGACCCTGGCTGAGCAACTGAACCTCTGAACCTGACCGTGCCTAGCCTGGTGCACGGTACACAGTGACTGTGTGGCCAATGCTACTTCCACCCATTTCTTGAAATAGGAAAGCCCCAGTGTATCCGGAGTGGGGAACAGGGTGCTCTAGAAGGGGCCTTCAGTATTTCACATCCCAGAACGAGAGCTGAAAAATCCGTGGAAACATACAGCAAACCATCTAATGGAAACAGAAGGAACGAGCTGGGAGCAGGGAAGAGCAAATGCAACCGAGTTGCCCTGAAAACTCACCCACCAGGTGACAGAGAAGCCATGGACCCCCCATGGCTGAGCTCCCTCCACCCCTTATGCTGCCTTCACCATGCTGGAATCACCCTTTGGCATCCCTGAAACAACTGCCTGGATGCAAACAGCGCTACAGCTATTTTGTTAACTTGTGACCCCAGGCAGGTGGCTGCACTTCTCCAGGCCTCACACTTCTCATCTGCAAGACTAAGACAATGACAGTCGATCTCCCGCTTTGGAAAACATTTGTCCCTTGAGGGTCATGGTCTTAGTCAAACGCTCCCCATGCACTGATGCTCTTACCCACAGGAGCACCAAAATCCCCTCCTCTGGTTGGGCTTGGCCAAAGCTCCTTGCACTGGTTGGTGTTTCTCTGTGGATGGGTTTGTCTCCCTACCAAACCATGACCTCCTGGAACATAAGGATTGTGCCCAATGCATTTTGGTGGCCCAGTGACAATTTAGGGTACCTGCCACAGGTTGACACCACCACACCCTTGTGTGTGTTATTACCCCAACCTGGAAGGACATCCCCCTTCTCTGCCTATTGCTATGGTCTGAATGTCTGTGTCCTCCCAAAATTTATAATGTTGAAACCTAATTCCCAGTGTAATGGCATTTGGAGATGGTGGCTTTGGAAGGTGATAGGGTTTGGCTGTGTCCCCACCCAAATCTCATCTTGAATTGGAGTTCCAGTATGGAATTCCATATTGGAATTCCCATATGTCATGGGAGGAACCTGGTGGGAGGTAACTGAATCATGGGGCGGGCCTTTCACATGCTGTTCTTGTGATAGTGAACAAGTCTAATAAGATCTGGTTTTATAAATGGGAGTTTCCCTGCACAAGCTCTCTTGCCTGTCACCACATAAGATGTGACTTTGCTCCTCCTTTGTCTTCTGCCATGATTGTGAGGCCTCCCCATGTGGAACTGTGAATCCATTAAGCCTCTTTCCTTCATAAATCACCCAGTCTCAGGTAAGTCTTTATTAGCAGTGTGAGAATAGATAATACAGAAGGTGATTAGGTATGAGAGCAGAGTCCTCATGAAGGAGAATGGTGCCCTTATAAAAGAGGCTCCAGGTATCTTCATGTCCAAGATGGTTGTTTATTAATAAATAAAAATTTAAAAATAACAGAGGCCCCAGAGTGTTGCCTCACCCCATCCACCATGAGAAGACACAACTAGAAATCAGCTCCTAAAACCTGGAAGAAGACCCTCATACCAACACCCTGACCTTCAACTTCCAGCCTCCAGAACAGTGAGAAATCAGTTCCTGTTGTTTATAAGCCACCCAGCTTATGGTATTTTGTGATAGCTGCCTGAACGGACGGAGATTTCTAGGAAACAGCTGCTCATCCTTCCCCATGAGCTTGTGGAAAGTCAACAAAATTCACACTCGCTCCTTCAATGAAAGGCTGCCCCGCCAAGGACTTCAGGTTCCACTGCCCTTGCAGGTAACTCAAGTAAGTTCTCATGCACAGAACAGAAGAGAAAAGGATGGGACATCTGACATGTGCTTGCTTACCAGAAACCATTTGCTCTGGACATGCTTGGATTTCCCGTGCTCTGATCTGGAACTCAGATGTGCCTGAGACCCAGCCTCTCACACACAAACAAGGACAAAGCCCCTTCACCATTTTTGTGTCATGAGCTTCTTCAAAATCTGGGAAAGGCTACAGACTCTTTTCTCAGAATATTAATAATATGTAAAATTGCAAAGGAAACTCGATTATATTGAAATATGATTAAGCAAATATTTGCAATACACTAATAGATGTGTTTCTTTATTAACATCTTAAATAAGATCTAGAGGCAGATCTAATAACCTCTGTAATTCCAAAGTGGTGATGAGCATAACATCATTTTGAAATATTTGCAGTAACTGTAAACATGATATGAAAATACTCATGACTTCCGCTGGTGACAGAGCCCCCAAGTGGCTTGTCGCCAACGTTCATAATGGAAGGAAGTATTAAATTGTAGGTACAGGTTAATTAAAATAAAGATAGAATTTTTTTTCTGCTGAAGTTCACGAGCCTCTCTGATTCTAACTGTGGATTCTCTGGGGGTCTGTGAAACTCCAGTTGAAAACTGCTGCCCTGAGAGATGGTAGAGCAGAATGTGGGGGCCTGGGACCCTCCATCGCCTTGTGGGCTAGAGCTCCAAACCCCCAGGATGTTCACCCTCCCATGGGGAAGAAATAAACTCTATATGCTTTAAGCCACTGCATATCTGGTCTCTTTATCTCAATAACCAAAAATACAAATGTTACTATGGCATCCCTAGGCAGATATAATCACACGTCTCCCCTGTAGCACTGGGAGTGTCAGCTCCATTGCTGCACTCAGCCTTTTCTAGCAACTGCTCGCCTCCCACATTCAACCAGAAGCTCCAATCACAGGAACAGCCCCCAGGCCACTGGACACCTTCAGCACCTCACATAGGGCTGAGAGGGGTGTGGGGAAGGTTCACCAATGAACGAAGGAACCATAACCAGTTAGCACTTAGCGTAGCATCAGATAGGACAGGCACAGCTCCACACCTTCTGCACACCTTCCCTCACATCATGCTCCCAGCAAGCTAGCCAGGTGGATTCCAGTGTTAACTCCCCCAGAAACTGGTGAGAACAGAGACCCTGAAAGGTTAATGACTTTGCCTGGGGTCACAGTGTTAGTAAGGTAAGCAGGTTTGAGCCTCTGCAGTGGGACCCGGAGCACGGTCAGTAGGACACAGAACTTGGTGAATGGGACCTGGAACCAAGCCACTGGGCTCCCTGGACGGCTGACAGCAGCGTCCAGAGTGCCTACCTTGATGATGATCTTCTCCCGCAGCTGGCTGGGTGAGGGCAGCTGGTCAGCACTGGCCTCTGTGGGCTTCATCAGAAGAAGGTCGCCAAATACGTCTTTGAAGACCTTGGCCATGTGGCGCTGCTGCTCCACGCTGCAATGCTCCTCGATGGACAGGATCACTGGGAAGCTGCGGGTGGAAGGGGGTGGGCAGCTTGGCAGGGGGAGCGCATACCTCTGCATCTGCCCCACAGAGGGACCAGGGCAGCTCAGCCCCGGGGCAACAGAAACCGGGTGTTGCTGGGGGCATGCCCTCCACAGCTGCCCTCCCAGAAGGAGAGAACCTCATCCTGGATATGAGGGCTGGAGCCCCAGGAGTCAAACAGCTGTGATCTGATTCAGCCACTTCCCCACACCCCAGAATGAACTGCTTCCCCTCATCCCAGAATGCACTGCTTCCCTACACCCCACAATGCACTGCTTTCCCACACCCCACAATGCATTGCTTCCTACACCCCACAATGTACTTTTTATTTTTTTCCATCCACTCATGTCTTTAAACTTCCAGAAAGAAGTCTCTAATCATTTTTTATTTCAAACCTACAGATAAGACGAAAACAAAATGCAATGAGAACCCATGTATGCTTCACCTAGGGTCACCAACACTGACACTGTTCCATGAGCGCATCTACCTACTCTGGCGTATTTATTATTTTCTGTATTTATAAAGGGTATTGGTTTTATATATTCTGATTCATATGCACACACGTAATTTATATACATATATATGTATTCATACATTACTTGTATATATGTATATGTATATAAGGTGTCTGTATATTTATAGATCATTTGTGTGTGTGTATCTATAGTTTATTTTTGTGAGAGTTATGGTCCATAAAGTCACCACCAACACTGACCGGTAAAAACCTGAGCCACTGCTCCTAAGGGGAAAAACAGGGTCAGGGCCTTTTGAGTCTGTGGTCACAATATTTTCCGCCACTGATCAATATCTGACCTTGTTTTATGTGTGCTTCTGTTTACAGACATATGATTTGGTACATGCTGCTGATTGACACTGGGCTCACCACCAGCATCACTGTAATTCACGCCTGAACGAGGTATATCTGACACAGGTGTTTTCTCCATAAGGCACATCACAGCCTTCTCGGGCTCAGGAATACCAGACAGCTCTTCAGCACTGTGCTTTGGGCCATTTGAACAGCAAAATCGCTAAGGTAAGACTCAAAAACAGGAAGAATGTGGCACTCAACAGACGGTGAGAAGGACACTTGTTGAAGCTTTCATGCTACAGACAAGGAAGGGGAGTGCTGCTTTGCTCTGCCTCAGCCAAACACGTGTGCATGGCGTGAGTCTCATCTTCCGCACTTCATGTGTGTCTGAAAATGACCTCAGAGTACTTTGAGATTTGATTTGGGGTTACATTGAAATTTTAGCAAGAAGGCAAATTCACAGTTACATAATCCACTAATAAAGATCACCTGTATCCTTCCATATCATGTGAACGTGTGTGTATGTATACATTCATATATCAATAGTATGTGTGTATACATATATATGCCTATAAAAACATATATACACACACATACTCCTCCTGAAGGAAGAGAAAAATCATATATTTTTTTTCTTTTTTGAGACAAAGTTTCGCTTGTTGCCCAGGTTAGAGTACAGTGGTGCAACCTCGGCTCATTGCAACCTCCACCTCCCGGATTCAAGTGATTCTCCTGACTCAGCCTCCTGAGCAGCTGGGGTTATAGGTTCCCGCCACCATGCCCAGCTAATTTTTGGTGTTTTTAGTAGAGACGGGGTTTCACCACATTGGCCAGGCTGGTCTCGAAATCCTCACCTCAGGTTATCCACCTGCCTTAGCCTCCCAAAGTGCTGGGATTACAGGCGTGAGCCACCGCCCCCTGCCTATCTTTATACTTCATTTGCACATGTACTTACGTTTCCTCTCGAACCATCTGAAATGAAGTGCAGACATCCTCCACAGGCATCTCTTAAGAACAAGAACATCCCCCGACATAACCACACCATACCACCTCAGGAAATTCTCTCTAACTAATGATCATTAGACATAGAGTCCATATTCAGATTTCTCCAATTATCCAAGAAATACAGTGTATAGATGGGGTTTTTCCCCATCGAGAATCCATCTGACGCTTGTGCGTTGTATTATCATGAAATAAAAGTATTCTAAAGGCAGCCGCGTCACTTCCATCCACAGGAAACCACATCATTCGATAGAAAAGAGGTAAAGTTGAAAATAAACAGATGGTGTTAAAAATAAAATCCTTAATCATGTTTCAGCTCAAGTAAATCACGGCCTGACGACTCCTGGGAAGCATGGTCCAGCTCGCTCCTCCAACCTGGTCCACACATCCTTAGTAGCACACAACAGCTCCAAAGCTTTTAGAACAAAAGGTACCTAGTAAGTTGGTATCAAAACTCAATTGGCAGCAAAAATGTGAACTATGTGAATGAACGCTGCTTGTAATCATTTCTTTAAATTCCTCTTAAAACCAATAAGGATGCATTTTGCTGCAAAAACGTTAATGCATTCATGTTTGATTGAAGAGTTCTAGGATTCCAGGCCTATTTTAGCCAGAAAAAAACTTCCTCTAGCCACAAATGAAATAATGAACAACTATCAACTCACAACCATAAGCACTTATGTCCTGAAAATGAAGGCAAATTCTCAAGGCAGTAAGGAGCCACCGACGGCTTCTGATAATACAGGCTCCTGCCACCTGCCTGGTGGAGGTCGGCACAAACAGGGTTAGGGCCCTCCCTAAGAGGGAGAATGCTGCGATGGAGAAATCATAAGCCTTCATTTAAAGGTTTTCTCCAAGTGGGAAAAGACATCCATAATTCATAATTGCACGGTCTCAGAGCAACACCTACCCCCAGCTTGAGGGATTTGCGTAGTCAATGCAATAAAAATAGCCAATCAGGCTGAGCACAGTGGCTCACACCTGGAATCCCAGCACTTTAGGAGGCCAAGACAGGAGGATCACCTGAGGTCAGGAGTTCAAGATGAGGCTGGCCAACATAGTGAAACCCTGTCTCTATAAAAATACAAAAATTAGCCAGGCATGATGGCAGATGCCTGTAATCCCAGCTACTTGGGAGGCTGAGGCAGGGGAATTGCTTTAACTGAGAAGGTGAAGCCGAGACTCTGCCATTGCACTCTAAACTGGGTGACAGAATAAGACTCCATTTCAAAAAGAAGAAAGACAGAGAGAGAGAGAGAGAGAGAGAACAAACGAACGAACCAACCAATCATACTGACTGAACGCTTACTCTGTTCCAGGTGCAGGATTAAGCACGTGCTATATGGCATCTCATTTAATCTTCACAACTACCCTGTGAGGTACACACAATTATGACCTCTATTTTTTTTTTTTTTTTGAGACAGAGTCTTGCTCTTGTTGCCCAGGCTGGAGTGCAATGGCACCATCTCAGCTCACCACAATCTTTGCCTCCCAGGTTCAAGCGACTCTCCTTCCTCAGCCTCCCAAGTAGCTGAGACTACAGGGACCCACCACCATGCCCAACTTATTTTTTTGTATTTTTAGTAGAAACAAGGTTTCTCCATGTTGGTCAGGCTGGTCTCGAACTCCTGACCTCAGGTGATCCTCCCACCTCAGCCTCCCAAAGTGCTAGGACTATAGGTGTGAGCCACCGCGCCCGGCGATCACCTTTATTTTTTAGCGTGGGAATTGAAGCACAAAATGGTAATTGCTTTGCCCAAGCTAGTACTTAACAGCTGGATTCAAATTCAGCAAGAAGGACTCAGAACTCATACTTATAAGTACTATTCTATCCCAGAAGGACAAAAAGACAAGTATCATTCCACTGTGGCCATAGAAGGCCTTTTGCCAGCTCTCAGAAATAATAAGGCACCTAGACCAGGAGTCGGTATATCATGGCCTCCACCCCAAATCTGGCCTGCCATCTCTTTTTGTAATTTGTAATTCCAGTTTTAACTGGAACACAGCCAGGCCCATCTGTTTACCTCTTGGCCATGGCTGCTTTTGCACTTCAGCAACAGGGCTGAATTGCTGCAACAGAGACCATAGGGCCCAGAAACCCTGAAATACTTCGATCAGGCCCTTTGCAGAACAATTTCGTTGACCTCCAGCCCAGACAAAGGTCTTCTGGTGGGACAGAAAAGAATGAGAGCCGGGGTCAGAAACCCTTGAAATGAACCTAAATGTTCTCGCCCACTTAACCTCTACTTGCCTTAGATGACTCATCTATTAAATGGGGAGGACCAGGCCCACTTTCTGGCAAAGAATCAAGATGATCACATGTACAAAGCGCTAGCACAGAGCCTGGCCCAAGGGGGTATTCAAGACATACGAACACCCCCAACATCACCACCACTACTGGTTGCTTGGATTCCGCCTGTAGAACTGGGCAGAAAAGACAGAATTAGAACAGAAGGGGAATTTTAACTTTCCTTGTCTTTCCTTGTCTCTTTCTCTCTCTCTTTTTATTATTTATTTTTTTTTTTTTGGAGATGGTCTCATTCTGTTGCGCAGGCTGGAATACAGGGGTGCAATCTCAGCTCACCACAACCTCTGCCTCCCACGTTCAGGCAGTCCTCCCAAGTAGCTGGGACTACAGGCACATGACACTGAGCCAGGCTAATTTTTTTTTTTTTTTTGTATTTTTGGTGGAGACAGGGTTTCACCATGTTACCCGGGCTCTTCTCAAACTCCTGACCTCAAGTGACCACACCTCAGCCTTCCAAACTGCTGGGATTACAGGCATGAGCCAGTGTGCCCGGCCTTTCCTTCTCTCCTGAGTGTGGCCAGACAGAATGAGGAGGTGTGCAGGGGCGCTGAGCAGCCACAGGGTGCCCTAGCCAGAGCCTCCTCAGGGCTCTAGAGCCAGGGAACAACTTGAACTCTTGGCCCTCAGGGGGCGCCAACACGTGGGTGAGGACTTGATGTCAATGGCTTCCATCAAGATGGAGCCCAGTCCTTCATGCTTTTGAAGGGAGGCGTCTACGTGTGTTTGCTGGTCTTTCCGTCTGCCCGTCCAACCCTACCTGCCTTCCCCTTTAAGTCAAACCACCCAGAAATCAGCCAACTGACCTCGAGGTCACAAAAGCGTGGTCCTTGATGGCCTGCACGACATCATCAAACTTGATCTTAGTGGTCCGCGTCCAGCCGTGGTAGATGACCGGCCTCCCATCGGGCCCGTCCCAGCAGTCCACTACAGGGAGAAACAGGCAGCCTCAACACCCCTTGTGATCACCCACAGCCCCAAGGTCAGCCCTCAGCCCACACGTCAATTCAGTTACTAGACACAGACGCGC
This sequence comes from Leontopithecus rosalia, assembly GCA_028533165.1. Taxonomy (NCBI): domain Eukaryota; kingdom Metazoa; phylum Chordata; class Mammalia; order Primates; family Cebidae; genus Leontopithecus; species Leontopithecus rosalia. Next base: position 7,616,960 of record CM052654.1, read on the forward strand.
AGGCTCCCTCCACTCCGCAGCCAACACGAGGACATGGGTCTCCCTGTGGTCTTACAGAATGCAGTGAGCTGTCCCAGACAAGCCAGTTTCAATGCTTCTTTTTAAAGAAGATTTTACCTCGTGTTTTATTTTCTGACTTTACCTGTTGTAAACCCTGACCGCCTCTTCTGCCCGTGGAAATAATACGGAGCAATGAGAAATTTTTGTGTAAAGGTTCACAGTAAAATTTTCAAACAGAAATGGGTCATGTGGAAGGTGAACAGCCCCAATCTTTTCGACTCCTGGGGGCAAAAGAACTGACTGCTTCGAGCTTTACTTTTAAACATTTGCTTTTTCCTAAGGGAGGTGAAGATCATAAATGGAAAAGGTCTATGGCAGAACTGCTGCAAAACACTGCTTCCGTGATGAGTGCTTTGGTAGCGCCGGCACATAACTCAGTGGTTGCTGCCTTTTTCTTTTCTTTTTCTTTTTTTTTTTTTTTTTTGAGACAGAGTCTCCTTCTGTTGCCCAAACTGGAAGGCAGTGGTGAGATCTCAGCTCACTGCAACCTCTGCCTCCTGGACTCAAGCAATTCTTATGCCTCCACCTCCCAGGTAGCTTGGATTACAGATGTACACTACCACACCCAACTACTTTTTGTATTTAGAGACAGGGTTTCGCCATGTTGGCCAGATGGTCTCGAACTCCTGACCTCCAGTGATCCACCCGCCTCGACTTCTCACAGTGCTGGGATTCCAGGCGTGAAACACCACACCCAGCCAGTTGTTGCCTTTTCTCCTCCAAATGCACCCATGAGCCTTTGTGACAAGGAGGCTGGAAGGAAAGAGCCTTCCAGCTTCCCTGGAAAGGAGCCAGGTAAGCTAAGAGAAGGAAGACAGGAAATAAGGCCTCTGACATCTGCCCAGCCACACATCCCACCTGACCCTTCTTTTCTTTTCTGTTGAGACACAGAGTCTCACTCTGTTGACCAGGCTATAGTGAAGTGACACAATCACAGCTCACAATGGCCTCTACCTCCTGGGCTCAAGCAATCCTTCCACCTCAGCCTCCCAAGTAGCTGGGACCACAGGGGCACACCATCACACACAGCTAATTTTTTTTACTTTTTGTAGTGCCAGGATCTCGCCATGTCACCCCAGGCTGGTCTCAAACTCTTGGCCTCATGCAATTCTCCCACTTCAGCCTCCTAAAGTGCTGGGATTACAGGCATGAGCCACCGTATCCAGCCCTGATAGTTCTTTTTCACAGTTGCTCACAGACCCCCCAATCCAGGCGATACGGTGTACCTGAGCACCCCTAGGACCCAGCTGTCAAAACACAGCAGGTGTCTGTTTGCCTTCCACTAATACCAGCCCAGGCAGATGCTGAGAAGATACAGAGGACAGGAACTCTGTCTCAAAAACAAAATAAGAAAAAGAAACATCACACTCTCACCCCGTAAATATGCACAGCTATTATGTGTCCATTAAAACTTCTTTAAAATTTGAAAGAAAGCGCACACCAACCACACGGTTATCTTCAATTTGCCGTGAGCGTGACTTCCACCAAGAAGGAGCTACTCACGTTCAATGCAGCGGCAGCCCATGCGCAGACAGCGGATGTAGGCCTCTGTGGACGACTCACTCCGCAGCTGGTCACCTGTGAGGTACCTGCAGGAGATAGGGCAAGTGGCCGTGTGGGGGTGGCAACCACAGGGGCTGGGGTGACAGCCTGTACCTCGGGTATCCTGGGGGAACTTCTCAGCCTGAACCCTCAAAGCTCTGAGTTCTTTCATCTAGAAAGACTCAAAGCTAAGGCCTGGGACAGAAATACACAGTCCTACAGCACACTGGGCATGAGCGTGGAACTCAGGACACAGTCGCAGAAGGTGGCTGCTGACCGCCTGGGCAATGCAAGTGCGGGGTAGAGAGGACGTGCTCTTTTGAGAAGCTGATCAAAACACGTCAGAAGCAAAAAAGCTACAGAAGATCAATTAAAAAGGCCCCATGACCACCCTCGGGGTCCTCAGTCTCAACAGAGATGGGCACTTCTTTTGGTATTAGGGCACGAGGCCAGGCACAGAACAGGCGTTCAGCAACCGTCGGAGGAATCAGCTATTTTAGGAACCAGATCCACCAAAACTGCCGTAAAAGTGACGCTTTTTATGCACTTTCTTCCTCACCGTGATTCACCCCCACTTTCTTAAAGCTTGTGTTCCAAGGCCAGGCATGGTGGCTCATGTCTGTAATCCCAGCACTTTGGGAGGCTGTGGTGGGTGGATCACCTGAGGTCAGGAGTGCAAGACCAGCCTGACTAACATGGTGAAATCCCGTCTCTACAAAAATACAAAAATTAGCCAGGCATGGTGGTGGGCACCTGTAATCCCAGCTATTCGGGAGGCTGAGGCAGGAAAATTGATTGAACCTGGAGGCAGAGGGTGTGGTGAGCTGAGACTGCACCACTACACTCAAGCCTGGGCAACAAGAGTGCAACTCTGTCTCCAAAAAAAGTTTGTGTTCCTCACACCGGGGCCTGTCAGAGGGCGGGAGAAAGGAGAGGGTCAGGAAGAATGACCAGCGGGTAGTAGGGTTAATACCTGGGTAATTAAATCATCTGCACAACCAACCCCCATGACACCTAGTTAACCTGCGTAACAGACCTGCACATGTACCTTCCAACCAAAAATGAAAGTGTCTTTTTTTTAAGTTTGTATTTCTTAACTATCTTCTGGGTTTCCTAGAATTCACCACGCTGAAACACAAACGCAACACAAGTACAAACTCATAAAATGATGGGCACAGTGGGGAAGAGAAAACCATGAAATCAATTTGCCCCTCAAAGAGATTTTACCTTCCCCTATGCCTGGAGCATAACACTGTTAAAAGCCTTTTCCTGGCCAGGCACAGTGGCTCACGCCTGTAATCCAAGCACTTTGGTAGGCCAAGGCAGGCAGATCATGAGGTCAAGAGATCGAGACCATTCTGGGCAACACGGTGAAACACCATCTCTACTAAAAATACAAAAATTAGCTGGGCGTGATGGTGCGCACCTGTAATCCCAGCTACTTGGGAGGCTGAGGCAGGAGAAGCACTTGAACTAGCGAGGCAGAGGTTGCAGATGACCCCCTGGAATGGCACTTAGCAAAGTCCCCACCTATAGCTCTGGGGGTCATGACCCAAGGACCTCACCCTGTAAGACAGACTACATACCAGTACTTCAGCGCAACATGCTTTATCCTCCCTCTTTTGCAGTCAGAGTAACCATCCCAAGAGGCCCCTGTGAGCACCTGGCTCTCTGGTTAGAAGTCATCAGGGTCTCCCTGACAGCTCTCATGGTGACCTACAGGATCCTGCTCCAGCTAGCCCTGTCTGCCTCCCCTCCTGACACCGCTCTCCCAGATTCTGCACTGCAGCCTTAGCAGACTCCTCTCACTTGCTCCTGCCCCAGGGCCTTGGCACATGCTGCTCCTCTGTCTGAAACACTTCTCCTCACCTTGCCACCTGCTTCCCGCCTCTGCAAGTCCTACTCTGTGGTTAACTTACAACTGAGGCCTTCCTCCCAGCACATGACGACAGGGTGCTCCTGCCTCTTCACAGCCACATCCCCAGCTTTAAGCAGGCACAGGATACACACTCCTTATAAATCAATCCAGTGAGTCACTGAATTGTGTTGCTGTGGCCACTGTGAGATGCCCAAGTCTTAAAAACGTAAGTTTTCTAAGTTACTTTGAGTTACTTTCATTTTTTTGTTTTGCTTTATTTTCTTTTGTGAGACAGAGTTGCACTCCTGTTGCCCAGGCTGGAGTGCAATGGCCCGACCTTGGCTCACCACAACCTCTGCCTCCCGGTTCAAGTGATTCTCCTGCCTCAACCTCCCGACTAGCTGGGATTACAGGCATGTGCCACCATGCACGGCTAGTTTCGTATGTTTAGTACAGACAGGGTTTCTCCATGTTAGTCAGGCTGGTCTTGAACTCTCAACCTCAGGTGATCCGCCCACTTAGGCCTCCCACAGTGCTGAGATTACAGGCTTGAGCCACCATGCCTGGCCAAGTTACTTTAGTTTTTACTAGCTTTTTAGGGCCACAGAAAACAGATTGTTATTTCAATGCCAACTAGAAAAGGGAGGTGCATTCCCCGCTCCTTCCAGAAGCCTCTGTGTATTCTCGTCCGAGGAATACAGCACTACATCCTCCACCTGCTTCACAACATGGCTCACCAGAGCAGCGCATGGGACACCTGCCCCAACCCTCATGCACTCTGTCTTGCCCAGCCCATCACAGGCACGTCTGAAACTCACGTGTTATGTGATGAGGAGATCCAGTAATGAGACAGGGGGTTGTTCATGTCCTGCATGTCCACCGTGTCATACTTCTCATCCCAGATGCTGTTTTCTCGTGAAAACAGGTATGTGAGAAACTAAAAGAGTCAAACACGAAGACCAAATCATGACGCTGACAGGAGGGATGGTGTCTGCTTGTTTCTGGTCTGTGCCCACCCAGGGGAAGAGACGCTGCTGAGACATGAAATCAACAGACGCTCTCCAGACCTCAGTTACCCATGTTTTCAATACAGAAGGCTCAGGCTGCAACAGGCTGCCCTGACATGTTTGTTCCATAGACCTGGACAATACTTTCTTTTTAAATGTTTATCCTAAAATATTTGCTACTGCAAGGGCTTATCCTTGCCACATATATGTTGTTGCTGTTTTTTGTTTGTTTTTTGAGACAGATCTTGCTCTGTTGCCCAGGCTGGAGTGCAGTGGCCCAATCTCGGCTCACTGCAACCTCCGACTCCTGGGCTGAAGCGATTCTCCCGCCTCAGCCTCCCGCGTAGCGGGGATAACAGGTGTGCACCACCACCACACCTGACTAATTTTTGTATTTTTAGTAGAGACAGAATTTTACCATGCTGGCCAGGCTGGTCTCAAACCCCTAACCTCAAGTGATCCGCCCATCTTGGCCTCCCAAAGTAATGGGATTACAAGCATGAGCTACCACCCCTGGCCTCATATAAATGTTTTAAAGCATAAAAATAGTATGAACATTTGTAAATCCACTACCCAACTTAAGAAACAGAGTGTTACCCAAATCGGAATGTGGAAAGGGCAGGAAATTAAAAGTTACAATTCCTAGCCCCCTTTGGGAAAAAAAAGAAAACAAAAGAAAAGAAAAGAAAAGAAAGAGAGGCTTTAGCGACCTGCGCCTACTTTCGGCGGCCTGAAAATGACCTCATAGGGGGCAGTCCTCACAGGAACTCCCCAGTTCCACCTCCCCTCCTTCCCTAGGACCCGCAACCACCCAGGCACCTTCGCATTCCGTTTTTGTGCTTGCAGTAGTTCATCTCTCCCTTGTGGCATATGCCCTCTAGTGGCAAAATCTGTAATCCCACCCAGGCAGCATGGTCAATAGACAATAGTTAAGAAAAGGCTATAAAACTGCCTTTGCAAAAATCAGAACAGCAAGAAACTTAGGGCAATGAAAGAGATCTGATCTAACCCACCTGTCTCTTGCCTTTAACCTCCAAACTTCCCTTAATTATTCCTGGGCTTGGGCCAAGCTAACTTGGAAAACATTTAGTTTACAGTTTAAATGACAGCCCTTCCCCAAAGCTGAACTGCCTTTCTAAAGCTAAAGACAGACCAGATCAGGAGGAGGAGAGGAGCGTGAATTCTGCTCAGATGGAAACTAACTGGTTACCAGCCATTTTTCTGGAGGTAATAAGATTCACAACTTCCGGGGTTACGCCTACAGATAACTCTTGTTGAGCCTAAGGCTGGCCTTTTGCGACATTCTTTCAGGCATTTGCATGGCTCCACCTGGACCGCCCACTGATCATGTGGCCCCACCAAGAAACACACTCTTTTCCACACCCATACGATTGCATCCCCAACCAATCAGCAGCACCCCTGCCCCAGCCCACACCAAACGATCTTTTAAAAAAAACCTTAGCCTCCTCCGGCTGGGTGCGGTGGCTCACGCTTGTAATCCCAGCACTTTGGGAGGCCGAGTGGGGGGGAATCACAAGGTTAGGAGTTCAAGACCAACCTGACCAACACAGTGAAACCCTGTCTTTACTAAAAATACAAAAAAAAAAAAATAGCTAGCTGTGGTGGCGAGTGCTTGTAATCCCAGCTATTCGTGAGGCTGAGGCACGAGAATTGCTTGAACCCAGGAAGCGGAGTTTGCAGTGAGCTGAGATCATGCCACTGCACTCCAGCCTGGGTAACAAAATGAGACTCTGTCTCAAAAAAAAAAAAGTGTTCATACCATGACTGCTTGTGCAAACAAGTATCTATCTTGTCAAAACAAAACAAAACCAACACACACACACACACACACACACACACACACACACACACACACACACAAACAAAACCCTAGCTTCTGAAGGGGAGGATTATTTGAGCAAAAATAAAACTCTCGTCTTTCATGCAGCCATCTCTATGTGAATTAAACTCTTTCCCTGTTCCAATCCCCCATCTTGATCAATCAGCTCTGTCTAGACAGCAAGCAAAATGAACCCATTGGGCAGTTATGGTAATCTGGAACCTGGGGGAGGGAACACTCCCAACTAACCAGTCAGTCATGGGGACATCAAATAGCAAAGCTCTCCAAGGAAAAAGAAACAGAAAATAAACCTCGGGAATCACAGACATCAATCAAAAAGTCACCGCGACTCAACAAGCCCAGCCTACTCACCTCATCCACAAACAAGAAAGGCTCAGCGGTTTCACGCATGGTGTCATCGATGAATTTTGTCATCCGCTCACGGACTTTGTTCAGATCCTGAGCCCAGTGCTCCTGAGAGTGACAAAGAGAATGAGTGATCTCTAAAATGAGAACTGACAAAATTCTTCATTTCCCAGGATCCTTCCAGTCGCGACAGAAGACTGAAACGTCAACCGATTCTGAATTCACTTGCCATCGAGCACCACATGTTGAGGCTCCATTCTGCACATGGCCCTCTGCCAGGGGTCAGCAAATGTTCTCTGTAAAAAGCCGGAGAGTAAATATTTTGGGCTCTGTGAGCCATATGGTATCTGTCGCAACCACTCAACTCTGGTGTTGTGGTGTAAAAGCAGCCACAGATAATCCGCCGGCAAATGGGCATGACTGTATTCCAACAAAATTTTGTTTATAAAACAAGTGGTTAGCTGTATTTGGCCCGTAGGTCATGGTCTGTCAACTCCTGCCCTTTGCTAGCTCTTTACATTTGTTAGTATGAAGAGCCTGGGAGCTTGGTGGTTACATCAGCCTTGCAGGACGCTTACCTGGGTTGGCCTCTCATTCCACCTAGGTGACCCTGGGCAAGTTACATGCTGTCTCTGTGCCTCCCCATCCATGAAATGGGAGCATCTGCCACACAGTTTCTGTGAAGCACTGTATGAAATGTACACTGTATGATGCACTGTATGAAACCTTATTATGTTATGTGCCTAACACAGCACCTGGTACATAGAAAGTGCTCAGACCCACCTTGGGAGGATGAGGCACAGAGATTGCCTGAGCTCAGGAGTTCGAGACCAGCCTGGCCAACATGGTGAGACCTCATCCATACTAAAATATTAACAACAACAACAAGCCAGGTATGGTAGCAGGTACCTGTAATCACAGCTACTCAGGAGGCTGAGGCATGAGAATGGCTTGAACCCCGGAGGTGGAGATTGCAGCGAGCCAAGATCATGCCACTGCACTCCAGCCTGGGCAACAGAGCAAGACTCTGTCTCAAAAAAAAAAAAAGGAAGTGCTCACAGCATGGCTGCTTGTGCAAACAAGCATCTATCCTTCTCCTGCAGTCACCTTACTGAGTCCACACAACTCCACAAGTCATATATTATCATTGCCATTTTAGAGACAAGGAAACAGAGGGCCATGAACATCACCTAATGATCCTAAGCTCATACAGCTTGTAAGTTGCAGAGTCTGGGTTTCAAATAACTAAACTGACATAGAATCTAATCATATGCCCTCTTTTCAAGAGAATAGGCAAACAGGGCTGCTGAAGCACTGATAACGGAAATATCCATGACCAGTCCCAAAGCAGCTGCACACAGTCCTAGACATTTTAGAAACACTTTCGAAAAAGAATGCATAAATTGGGTGCGGTGCTCACACCTGTAATCCCAGCATTTTGGGAGGCTGACTGGATCACCTGAGGTCAGGAGTTCGAGACCAGCCTGACCAGCATGACAAAACCCCATCTCTACTAAAAATACAAAATTAACCAGGTGTGGTGGCACATGCCTCTAATCCCAGCTACTAAGCAGAGTGAGGCAAGACAATCACTTGAACCCAGGTGGCAGAGCTTGCGGTGAGCCAAGATTGCGCTGAGACGAGATTTGTACCACTGCACTCCAGCCTGGGCACCAAGAATGAAACTCTGTCTCAAAAAAAAAGAATGCATAATATTAAGTAACTGTGGCTTTCCTTTCCATGCCCTGAAATCCCAAATATGTGAAGGAAAAGGGATGAAATACGACCATGTAAATTCAGCTTGACCAATGCTTTCTTCATTTCAAATATTCTAAAACCTCTGTCTTTATGACTAATGGGAGCAAATATGCTACCAGATGTGTGTGTGGTTGGATGGGAAGGGCTGGATGAGGATGTCCAAAAGAATGAAAAATGAAGAACAGACGCAAATGAGGTGGTGACCAGGTGGCTGGTGACATTCATGGGTGCATGACAGCAACGAATTGCTGTTGACTCTTGCAAATCTGCCTGGATCAGGAGCCCAAAACAGCCAGGCCGCAGCTGGGAAATTGCAGGCTAATTTGAATACAGAGGTGTCGGAACCTTTGAATACCACAACATGAAATCCAAATTGTGGGATACTTGGGCGGTGGCTCACGCCTGTAATCCCAGCACTTTGGGAGGCCGAGGGGGGTGGATCACGAGGTCAAGAGATTGAGACCATCCTGGTCAACATGGTGAAACCCCGTCTCTACTAAAAATACAAAAAATTAGCTGGGCACGGTGGCACGTGCCTATAATCCCAGCTACTCAGGAGGCTGAGGCAGGAGAATTGCCTGAACCCAGGAGGCGGAGGTTGCAGTGAGCCGAGATCGCGCCACTGCACTCCAGCCTGGTAACAGGAGCGAAACTCCATCTCGGGGAAAAAAAAAAAAAAAAAAAAAAAAACTTTGCTTGGCCAAGGTGTCGCAAAGAGGCCACAGGCTTCCTCCTTCCTTCTCCCTACAAAGTTTTTACAATTATCAAAAGGCATGGGTACTTGGCTAATGTATACTAGCACTGGACTGGCTGTAAAGAAAAAAATCTTCTGCCTAAAGGAGACTGAAATGTCAATATTCTAGAGGTTATAAAATGCATCCACTTGCTGTTGGGTACTGCACTAGACAGCTGTAATAGTGAAAAGGGCAGAGAATAATGGTGAAAATAAAAATAAATGGTGATGGCAGTCAACATTGACTCTATGCCAGACCCCACACACAGCAGCTCATCTTGAACTTACCACCACCCCAGAAGGTATAGGTTATTCTCCATGTTATACAAATGGGGAAACAGAGGAGAGACTTCTAGTCTCTCCATTTAAGTAAGTGGTCCCAGTCACGAGTCTCAGGCTAAACCCATCAACACTGGTTCTAGAAACATACCTGTTTCCCATCACCCACCCATCCCAGAGCTTTACTGAGGCGTACTTAGCCAATCCTCTAATGCAAATTTAGATGAGTTCCAAGTTTTAATTCCTATTAAAAATGCTGCATTATTTCCTTAGGATAAGTACCCAGGAGGGCAACTATTTACTCAATGTATATAATCTAGTTTTAAAGTTTTATTTTAATTGCATGCAGCCAAAGTGTCTTCTAGAAAAGTCATACTAATTTGCACACAGAGTGCTGCAGTGATCATTTCAAATGAACATCTGTGTGTCCAAACGACGTCACATGGATGCTCATGGCTGCTTGGGCCCTAACTCCCCAGATGCAGAGAGAGCTCCTGCACTTTCTCCTGGCCCCAGCCCCTGATCTCTAAGAGCCGTCCAGCAAATGGCTAAATTTGGGGAAAGTATGTAATAAAGTAAACCACCACTAGGTGGGGCTAAATCTATACCCCCAAGTCTCCCTAACAGGTGGTAAATTCTAGGATGTAAGGCCACGTGTCTCCAAGAATGTAACCAATTTAATTGTAATTGTTCCCTACAAAACTGAATAATTTAGTGGAAGGAATATCGTAACAGGAAAAAAGTGGGTGAATTTCTCTCTGCCTCGCTCTACCACCAGCACAGACCTCACGTGATTGTGCCCAATAAAATTAACATATTATCTTCATTTTACCTCCTTCCTCAGACATAATCTCAGGTTGGGCAAATAGGCCGTCCTTTGATCACTATCATTGTGTAGCTACCACCCTTCCCTGAACCCTCGGTGTGGCTGGCTTTGTGCAAAACCTGTCTTCTGTGTTCGTAAGTTTCTCTTCAATCAATGAAATCCAAACCCAGGCTGGGTATCAGATGGCATTTCAAAATTACTGTTAATCACACAAGCTGTAATAGGAGTGTTATGGCTACATTTTTTTAAAAAGCAAAAAAGTTTTATCTGTGAGAGAAACATATGGAAGTATTTATAAACAAAATGACGCAAAGTCTGGGGTTTGCTTTAGAATTCTTTCAGCAAAGAAATGAAGAAAGGAGAAGGGTAGGGACACACGTGTGTGGAGTTAAAAGTGGATGAAATAAAACTGGCAAAGTGGGCCAGTCTCATGGCTTATATCTGTAATTCCAGCACTTTGGGAGGCTGAGGCAGGTGAATCACTTGAGTCCAGGAGTTGGAGATCAGCCTGAGCAAAGTGGTGAAGCCCTGTTTCTACCAAATATACAAACATTAGTCTAGGCCAGGCACGGTGGCTCACACCTATAATCCCAGTACTTTGGGAGCCAAGGTGGGTGGATAACTTGAGGTCAGGAGTTCAAGACCAGGCTGACCAACATTGTGAAACCCCAACTCTAATAAAAATACAAAAATTAGCTGAGCATTGTGGTAGATGCCTATAATCCCAACTACACGGGAGGCTGAGGCAGGAGAATCACTTGAACCCAGCAGGTGGAGGTTGCAGTGGGCCAGGATCAAGTCACTGCACTCCAGCCTGGGTGACAGAGCAAGATTCTGCCTAAAAAAAAAAAAAAAAAGGGGGGGGGCCTGTAATCCCAGCACTCTGGGAGGCCAAGGCAGGTGGATCATGAGGTCAGAAGATCGAGACCATCCTGGCTAATACTATGAAACCTCGTTGCTATAAAAATACAAAAAAATAGCCAGGTGTGCTGGTGGGACATCTGTAGTCCCAGCTACTTGGGAGGCTGAGGCAGGAGAATTGCTTGGACCCAGGAGGCAGAGGTTGCAGTGAGCTGAGATCATGCTACTGCATTCCAGCCTGGACAACAAATCAAGACTTGGTCTCAAAAAAAAAAAAAATTGTTGGGCATGGTGGCACACACCTGTAGTCCCAGCTATTTGGGAGGCTGAAGGGGGAGGATGGCTTGAGCCCAGGAGGTCAAGGCTGCAGTGAGCCATTACTGTGCCACTGCACTCCAGCCTGGGTGACAGGGTGAGTGAGACCTTGTCTCAAACAAGCAAACAAACAAATTGGGCAAAATGCTCATAATTTTTAACCTGAGTGATAATACATGGTGGTTCATTAAACCATCTGTCTACTTCTGTGTATGCTTGAAATGCTCTGCAAGACAAGAGGTTTTTCAAGTAAATGAACTTAATTTTGCTGCAATCCTAAAACTGCTCTAAAATATAGTCTATTTTAAAAAAAAATAAATGAAAAAAAGTAAATGGAACTCCAATGATATAAAAATTTTAGATTTAGATGTGAACAGGCATGCATACATATATTCATCTTCATACACACACACACACACACACACACACACACACACACACACACACACAAAGCCAAACAGTTGTCTCTGATCCCCACAATTCTCAGAAGCAGATGCTGTCAGTCCCACTTAAAGAGGAGGAAACTGGGGCACAAAAAGGGTAAACCACCTGTCCAAGGCTGTGCAGCTGGTAAGAGGATTTCAAGTTGATGTCACTCTCACCGAGTTTCTCATCCTCAGCACTACAGGCACTTGGGGCTGAATATTTCTTTGGGTTTCTTTTGGGGGGGGGGTTGTTTGTTTGTGATGGAGTCTTGCTCTGTTGCTTAGGGTAGAGTGTAGGGGCACAATCTCAGCTCAGTGCAACTTCTGCTTCCCGGGTTAAAGCAATTCTACTGCCTCAACCTCCCAAGTAGCTGGGATTACAGGTGCCCACCAGAATGCAACAGCGAATTTTTGTATTTCTAGTAGAGATGGGGGGGTTTCACCACGTTAGCCAGGTTGGTCTCGAACTCCTGGCCTCCAGTGATCTACCCACCTCAGCCTCCCAAAGTGCTGGGATTATGGGTGTGAGCCACCCCACCTGGCCCTGAATACTTCTTTGTGGTGGGGGCTGCCCTGTGCAATGTAGGATATTTAGCAGCATCGGTGGCCTTGACCTACTAGATGCTGGCAGCAGCCTCCAGCTGTTACACCCACTCATGTCTCCAGACACTGTCCAGTGTCCTCTGGGAGCATCATCACAGCAGTGGAAAACTAATTCGTAACATAACACAAATCCTCCTTGAGTCTACAGCTGGGCTCAGGGCCCACAGGCAAACCCTGTCCATGGAGACTGTCCCATGCATCATCTATTTAAAGATAGTTGTGCTATTTTATCTCCCAGGGGACCTGGCAGACTTGATGTATCTGGTCACATCCTCCCATAAGTCAAGGAGGGCTTCCCAGGCAGTGATCCCTGAGGTGATGCCAGAAAAGCTGAAGCCAGCCAGGTGATGGCAGCCCCATCCTCAGGCCCTCATCCCTCCTGCCCTCCCCTAGAATTTTCTCATTCTTCCCATCCTCAACGTGTTCCTTAAAAAGAGGCCCAACAGGAGGCTGTTCTCATCCAGAGTTTCAGTGACATCAGACAACAAGCTGAAGTATCTGGCACCTGGGAGACTGCAATCGTTCCATGAAGACAAGTGACCAGATGAACACAGGTGACCAGCTGAGCACAGGTGACCAGGTGAGGCCAGGTGGTCAGGTGGACACAGGTAACCAGGTCGACACAGGTGGTCAGGTGAACACAGGGGGTCAGGTGAGCACAGATGACCAGGTAAGCACAGGTGACCAGGTGAGCACAGGTGGTCAGGTGGACACAGGTGACCAGGTCAACACAGGTGGTCAGGTGAGCACAGGTGGTCAGGTGGACACAGGTGACCAGGTGAACACAGGGGGTCAGGTGAGCACAGGGGGTCAGGTGAACACAGGTGACCGGGTGAGTACAGGTGACCGGGTGAACACAGGTGGTCAGGTGAACACTGGTGATCAGGTGAACACAGGTGGTCAGGTGAACACAGGCGACCAGGTGAACACGGCGGGGGGGGGTCAGGTGAACACAGGTGACCAGGTGAGCACAGATGGTCAGGTGAGCACAGGGGGTCAGGTGAACACAGGTGACTGGGTGAGCACAGGTGACCGGGTGAACACGGAGTCAGGTGAACACAGGGGGTCAGGTGAACACAGGTGACCAGGTGAACACAGGGGGTCAGGTGAACACAGGAGGTCAGTGAACACAGGGGACCAGGTGAACACAGGTGACCAGGTGAACACAGGGGGGTCAGGTGAACACAGGTGACCAGGTGAGCCGGGGGTCAGGTCAACACAGGTGACCAGGTAAGCACAGGTAGCTAGGTAAGCACAGGTGGCCAGGTGACCACCAGTGGCAGAAGGGTGAGACCAGTCCACAGCAGCAGCCCGCCAGCTCCCCCAGCCACCCACAAACCTTGTGCTCACTAACCTGCTGTTCATGTATGAGAAACCTCTGAAAGTCATGAAGGTAAACAGCAGAGGCATCCGGCCTGTCCGTGTTCCTGTCCTCGAGAAAAGCAGGGGTGGTTAGAGACAGGCACATTCAACAGAGGAGTGGAGAGGAGATGCCAGCCAACGGGGCAACCTGCCACCTAGAGTACCCCACTGAGTCTGGAGCCGTGTTAGGTACCAGGTTGGAAGACACAGGTGAGTGGGAAGAGGAAGACAGAAGCGAGTAATACAATGTCCCTCACCTACAAGGATTCAGAGGGGCCCTGACACCAGAATCCCAAGGGGCAGGCTCTGGTATCTGCATTTAGCTGCTCCCAAATAGTTCTGGTGCACATCCAGGTGTAGGAGCATCTCATGGAGTGTGGCCATGGGGAAGACGGGAAAACCAGGCATTTGGGGTACAGGGCAGCAAGAGACGAGGATGGGAAGAGAGGGGCAGAGTGGAACAGCCGAGAGGGTCTCAAACCCAAACCTGGAGGGCCAGAGGGGCTTTCCTGAGGAAAGAACACCTACTTGAGTTCCAGAGAATGAGGTGGGGTGAGCCAGAAGGAGGTGCAGAGTGAGCCAGGCAAAGGAAACCACAGATGCAAAGGCCTTGAGGAAGAGAGAGAGAAGGGCAGGGAGGAGAGGAAGAGAGGTAGGAAAGAGGGAACGCAGGCCAGAGGAGGGACTACAGAGCAAAATGTGGAGGAAATGCAGGCACACGAGTGCGCCTACCCAATGCCCAGGCAGGGCTGGACATGCCACCCGCCTGTACAGGGGGAGCTGGTGTTGAAGAAAGGAAAGGAGCCAGACCCCAGGGCCTCCTCAGAAGCCATGATCCAGAGTTCACTAGGTCATCGAGGGCTCTGGAGTAGGGGCCAGATGAGCCCCCAGACTCCAGGCCATCAGGGAGAAATTAACTAGACTGTGCAAGACACCACTGTGGACCGAGCAGAGGCCGTGTGTCAGGGAGGGAACACTACTCTCTGAATAACAGCAGGACTCCCGCCTTGGCCAGCAGGTCACTGGCACGTGGCTTCCCGGAGAGGCATTCACAGCCACCAGAAAACCTCACTGGGCCAGCACCAGCCACGCCTGGGTTGGATGGCAACCGTTGTACATTCTGCTGCATGGAGCTTTCCAGGGAAATGGGTATATTTCCCCGAGTACTTGCAGGAGCGTGGGGAAAAGAGGTCTATTTCAAATAGCAAGAGCGATGAAACACACTCTGAGTTCTCTCCCTTTACTCAACACTCAGGGTCCTGGAGTCTGTTGTCTTATTACGAGTACATTTCTACCCTTTCCTCATCAGCCTCACCGTCTAACACTAAGCTTTTCATTAAAATACTACGTAGAAATTATGGCTGGGCATGGAGGTTCACACCTGTAATCTAAGCCACGGGAGGCCGAGGCAGTGGATCACCCAAGGTCAAGAGTTCAAGACCAGCCTGGCCAACATGGTGAAACCCTATCTCTACAGAAAAAAAAAAAAAAAAAGATAGCTGGGTGTGGTGTCGTGTGCCTGTAGTCCCAGCTACTCCGAGGCTAAGGCAGGAGAATCACGTGGACCTGGGAGGTGAAGGTTGTAGTGAGTTAAGATTGTGCCACTGCACTCCAGCCTGGGCGACAGAGTGAGACTCCACCTCAAAAAATAATAATATGTGTGTGTGTGTGTGCGCGCGCGCGCGCACGCGCACGTGCACGCTATATAAAAATTAGATTTATTTTATTTATACTGTGGAGTGTTGTTTCTGATTTGAAAAGTGACAGAGGGAAAAGTTGCTCACCAAAGAGGACTGGATCAATGTGTCCCAGCCCATTAACTCCAGGACCAACATGTCTCCCAGTCAGATAGGCTGGGGAAACACACGTCTCAGAAATTCCCCGCCTTGAGAATCATGGAGCACAGTAAATGTCCTGGTCAGTCCTGCAGCACTGACTTTTTCAAAACAGTATCACTACTTATGAGCCCTTCGTGGGTTCCAAGCACCATGTGAAGCAGTTAATACACTTGAACTCATTTTAACTCAGTTAAACCTGTTTAACAAGGAATTTTTCACTTACTTGGTCATGAACATTAGTTTTTGGAAAACAGAAAAACAAAAACAGCAAAAAACTATTCACCTGTCACATATCATGAGGCACATTTGGGGAAAGGAGGTCCCAAGGTGCCCAGGCTTTTCTCTAGGACCTCCTAAAACATCCTCCCGATGCTCCGTGCCCCACTGTTGCTACTGCTCATCTCTATCCACGCCACAGGTGTGGGATGGCCAATTCCCCAGCAGGGGCGACCTGTCCCCGTGGAAGTCAGCGCCTGCACACACAGGCAGCCCTCCCGGAGCCGGCTGCACACCAGGCATCGAACTGTGACACCAAACCGCCGCCCCGAAAAACATGTAAGAGCTGCCTCACCCCAGGATGAACACAGACGAATCCTTTTTGAATTCATCGAGAATCTGAAACGGAAAACACATACACAAGAAGAAACTTAGACAAGTCACTTAATGCAAAAATGAAAGATTTCTGTGGTTGTTAAAATAGTATCATTTTGTTAGATACAAGATCATTAAAAATATCATTTTAATGGGCATCAGTTGTAAATATTCAAACACAGCAGAAATTTAAGAAGCAAAAGGTAGAAGCCCTCCTTGTCCCCTCCACAGTCTTATTCCCAAGAAGCAATCACCCTTCAGAATTTCATAAGTTTCCTTCTCGAATTTGTTTTAGGGATATTCACTTAACTGTATCCTATCATGTCATTTAAGTACAGCTCACAGTTTTTTGCTGTGTTTCAAGCTTTACATATTATTCTACAACCTCAAATAACCCTGCTTTCCTACTTCGAAAAATCACATTATATTCCACAATTTGCATGTTGCTCGATTTTCGTTACATCTAGTACTATTTTTAAGTGTCCCTGTGTGTATATTTCTGTTTCTTTGCCCACTCGTGCCAGTTTTTCTATAGAGCAGATTCCTAGAAGGAAAAGCACCTAGACACAGCACACTGTAAGCACACACTGGCTTTGATAAATTCTGCCAACTTGCTCTCAAAACAGTTGAGATGGGCGCCTCCACTGGGGTACACATACCTTTTCCCACACCCTCAGTGACAGGTTTCTTTAGAGCTGGCAACTCACTGTTACCCAGGCTGAGGGCAGTGGCATGATCATAGCTCACTGAAATCTCACTCTCCTGGGCTCACCTGATCTTCCTGCATCAGCCTCCTGAGCAGCTAGGACTACAGGCATGTGCCACCATGCCCAGCTAATTTTTTTTCTTTGTGTAGAGATGGGATCTTACTATGTTGCCCAGGCGGGTCTTGAACTCCTGGCCTCAAGAGATCCTCCCTTCTGAGCCCCCTGAGTAGCTGGGATTACAGGCCACATTTCGAATGTTTAATATTTCAAAGATGCATTTCTAATCTTCCAAGGCAAGAGGATGGAAGAAATATTGGACTGCTTCAGCTCTTCACAGCCCACTGTGGCCCAACTGCTGTATGATGAAGGGTATCCTCCACCAAGAGGGGTCGCCATGGAGCACACCTCCCTCCAGCTTCCACCTGCACCAGCTCATTTTCTGTGCGTTGTACTCAGGAACCCTGCACACCCACATATTGTCCATTTCTGCCCTGTGGCATTGCTTCAACAGTCTTCAATGACACTGCAATGGGATAAGCACCTGAATAATTCCCGCAGAAACAGAAATGGATCCACTAGCGCATGATCAATGCTACTGACATAAAACACCTCCTGTACCGGCTGACCCAGGGCCCTCCTGCTGAACTCCTTGCAGCCCAGGGTGTCATGGGAAGTGTCAGTGTTCTACAGAAGGAATCGCCGGCCTCTGGGAAGCATCAGAGAGTCCACAACAGTTTGTGCAGTTGTTTCTTTTGGAGACGTGATCAGCATCTCAAAGGAGTAGGTCCCACCTGCTCTTGGAGTAGGTCACTTGAAAGGGGGCAGAGAAATGGGGCTGTCGCTGGGGCTTTAGGGCAGAGGTGGTCAAGAAAGATGCTCTAAAGACATGTGACGGCTAGTGTTATAGGTATGGGAGTACATGTCCAAGCCCTGACACAGTACTCAAGAGCATGACCTGCTTTGGAACTAGGGTCTTTGCAAGATGCAATCCAGTTAAGATGAGGCCATGCTGGGTTGGGGTGGGCCGGAATCCTGTGACTGGCTTCTTAAAAGAGGGAGATTTGGAGACACAGAACCACATGGAGAAAAGGACGCCATGAGGTGATGGAGGCAGAGACTGGAGCAAGGACATCCACAAGCCAAGGAGCAATGGCGTCTACACACCAAGGAAGGCTTGAAGGCCTGCTGGCAGCCAGCAGCACCCGGGAGGTGTCCACGC
>CM052654.1:7635249-7657872 GCA_028533165.1 Leontopithecus rosalia
GATTTCTATTGTTTTAAGCCTCCACTTGCAGTACTTGCTGTGGCGGCCCCAGGAGACTCTGTCTTGGAACACAGACTGCATGAGCTAGGGCAAGATGGTCACAGTCTTAATCCCTCCTCCCACCAATCTCATCAGGTAGTAAAATAAACCCTATTTCAGAAACAAGCAACAGGCCCAGGGAGGCAAGGACTTTTCTCCCTACAAGTCCAGGGACCAGAATTTAAACCCTGGCCCACCTTGGTAAATCTCTAGCATCCCACACTACACGTGCAAATGTACATATAATAAATGAGATCCCAGCAATCAGAGAATATTCTAGATGCTACCAGTGTGCAGTGGAGGCAGCCGTTAATTTATTTTTAGCATCACCATGGAGGATTATGTGGTCATTCTACCTAACCAAGGCACAGGGTTGCGCTGGGCCTGTGTCACTCTGGGCAACTTCCTGGAACCTTCCCACCCCAGCAAAGGGCCAGTGAGCTTAGGAGAAACATCTGTATTGTTAACCACTGTGCCCTCTTGGGTCACGCACACGTTTACTGGATGAGTGACTAAATTAATAGTCACGGATAAACTAATTTCCTCTGGTAGCTAAAAGGCTACAGGGAAATGTCATCTTTGAGTTGGGCCCCAGGAGAAGAAGTTACCAGCTGGACAAGAGAAGGGGCCATGCCAGAGGGAGGGGTCATGGAAGCAGGGGCCCAGGGCATTAAGGGAGGGAGGGAGAGGAATGGGGTTTTCCCACGTGGCTGGAGGCACACGCCCTTTCAGAACTGAAGCTGGTCTTACACGTTCAGTGGTGTTAGGTTGTAGGAACCATTTCGTTCTGGAAGGCCAAGAATAAAGTCTCATTCATAGAAAAGCTAGCCCAGGCATGGTGACTCAAGTCCCTAATCCTGGCACTTTGGGAGGCCAAAGTGGGGAGATCATTTGAGCCCAGGAGTTCAAGATCAGCCCAGGAAACATGGCGAAACTATCTCTACAAAAAAGTACCAAAATTAGCCTGCATGGTGGCGCACACCTGTGGTCCCAGGTACTCGGTGGGGGGGGGGGGGAGGGGGCTGAGGTGGGAGGATCATGTGAGCCAGGGAGTCTGAGGCTCCAGAGAGCCATGATTGTGCCATTGCACTCCAGCCTAGGTGACAAAGTGAGACCCTGTCTCGAAAGAAAGAAAGAGAGAGAGAAGGAAGGAAGGAAGGAAGGAAGGAAAAAGAAAGGAAAGAAAAGGAAGGAAGGAAAGGAAAGGAAAGAAAAGGAAGGAAGGAAGGAAAGAAAAAGGAAAGAAAAGAAAGAAAGAGAGAGAGAGAAGGAAGGAAGGAAGGAAAAAGAAAGGAAAGAAAAGGAAGGAAGGAAGGAAAGGAAAGAAAGGAAAGGAAGGAAGGAAAGAAAGAAAAAGAAAGGAAAGAAAAGAAAGGAAGAAAGAAAGAAAAAGGAAAGAAAGGAAGAGGAAGGGAGGGAGGGAAGGAAGGAAGGAAAGAGAAAGAGAAAGAAAAAGAAAGGAAAGAAGAAAGAAAGAAAGGAAGGAAGGAAAGAAAGAGAGAAAGAGACAAAGAGAGAAAGAAAGAGAGAACGAGAAAGAAAGAAGAGCTAATCCGAGATTTTAGGTGCTAACTTCTCCGCCGTGGACTCTGCTCTCACCAGCCGCTGACGATGAGAAGAATCTGCACCGCCCTGAGCTTCTCCACAAACATCATCACAGAACGCTAACCACTCACTTCCCCACGCCCACACCCGTGGGAACCTGGCAGCATAACCCTCCAATGTGTTACTGAATGTAGGCTCATAGGGACAGCCACAGGTAGGCTGGCAGGCTTCTCAATTTTCTTTTCTATTATTCGCAAGTGCTTCCTATTTTTAAGTAAGAAATGCTGTAACCACGGGGTACTTCACAGGTTTGATCAGAAGGTAGCAGGGTAGCAGTCACGAAGCTGGGTATTAAATTACAATATTGGCAGATAACGAGACATGCTGTGTGAGGTCTGCTGGGAAATGTGAGAAAAAAGACTTGGGTGAGGGCGTCAACAAGGTAGTAACGACAGAAGTCGGCTGATGATACATGGGGGTCTGTTATGCTATTCTCTCTATCTGTAGATGCTTTAAATTTTCTTTAATACAAAGGTTTCAAAAATTAAGAAGTATTCCATGGCTGTGCATCAAATTTGGGCAGAAAATCAAATCCTAGCTCTGTAGCTTACAGTTAGTGGCCTGACCTCCAGCAAGTAACCTCTCTGGACCCCAGTTTCTATTTTTTTTTTTTGGACCTCAGTTTTTTAATCCCTAAAATGGCAATAGCAACAGTAGCTCTTCCACAGGGCTCTGGGTGAGAATTAAATGTATACAAAACACACAGGACAGTAGGTCGGGCATGGTGGCTCACACCTGAAATCCCAGCTCTTTGACAGGCCGAGGTGGGTGGATTACCTCAGGTCAGGAGTTCAAGACCAGCCTGGCCAATATGGTGAAACCCCATCTCTACCACAAATTCAAAAATTAGCTGGGTGTGGTGGGGCATGACTGTAGTCCCAGCTACTCGGGAGGCTGAGGCAGCAAAATTGCTTGAACCCGGGAGGTGGAGGTTGCAGCGAGCTGAGATTGTATCACTGTAGTTCAGCCTGGGAAACAGAGGGAGACTCTGTCTTAAAATAAAATAAAAATACAAAAATTAGCGAGGTGTGGTGGCAGATGCCTGTAATCCCAGATACTCAGGAGGGTGACTCAGGAGAATTGCTTGAACCCAGGAGGCAGAGGTTGCAGTGAATCAAGATTGCGCCATTGCACTCCAGCCTGGGCGACAGAGCAAGAGTCTGTCTTGGAAGTGCGCACGTGTGTGTGCGCGCACACACACACACACACACACACACACACACACACACAGGACAGTGCCTACCATACAGTCCACCTGAAAAAATGTGAGCTATTATCTTCGTTAATAATATTGTTATTACAGCCTAGTTAGATGTATCTCCCCTCACCAGAGGGGCACAAACATGAGGTTACATGTTGTATCCTCCTCCTGCTGCTGAGCTTTTGGATACTTTGAGGCTTGAGAGCTGCAACAAAGGCAGGTGGTTAGACACAAAGAGGAACTGGCAAGCCCACGTTGGAAACCATTTTGCTATTGATAGCAGAAACCCACTCCCTGGATTTAGGTCTGGCGATTCTGAGTCACCATAAATAGCTCTGTCTTCTGCAGGAGCCTGAGAAATCCAGCTAGGCCCTCTGTCCTCCCAAAGCACCAGACAGATACTTTTCTCTGCCCTGTGCTTCCGGCCAGGATCTCAATCTCCTAACAGGTTTGGGAGAGACATTTGCCTACACAACAGCAGTGAAGTTCTTCAAGCTGGCCAGAAACTGTCTAAATAGCTAGGGACTTTGCTATTCAAATCTAAGTCGTTAAATTTAAAACATGCGGTGACCAAACTGGAGAGTTCTACCCTCGAACAGCGCAGATCAGGGTTGGCAACGCAAAACTTCCTCGGGGTCAGGGACACAACATAAATAAGTGGACGGAGCCACACAGGGCTGGGTCAATACAGAGAACGTGGACCGTCCCACGCGGAGATGTCACCCTATTTATAGCCAGATCCCGATTTTTTTTCCAAGGGAAGCAAAAAAAAAATCTAGATTTTAATATGTAATATAATCTCCCAAGTTTTAAATTGTAGGCAATTAATTTTTAGAAGATTTAAACATTAGGTCAGGTACAACCAGCTGCAGGGTCAATGTGGCATTCTGGCCACCAGGGGTCAACCTTTGGTATTGGCAGAATCTCCCATACACAGTTCCACATGGGGCAAACTAGGGTACCCCAGAGGATTCCAAGATTCTGTAAAACTCTGACTCAAATCTCTTTTTCTCCCTCATAAACACAAACACACAGACTAGCCTTAATAAGACCCATCACTAAAAGTACAGATTGAAATACATCTTATGCAGAACTTTATCACCCACGAATGGGTTCCTCTGCTGGCAGGTGAAACCGCTTTTGTACAAATTTTTTTTTAATTTTAATATTACTTAATAATACAGACAGGGTCTCACTATGTTGCCCAGGCTGGTCTCAAACTCCTGAGCTCAAAGGATCCTCCTGCCTTGGCCTACCAAAGTGGTGGGATTAGCGTGAGATACTGCTTTCAGCCATGGGCAAATCTTATTCTCAAACTCTGCCTGGCATCTGTGTGATAACACAGCATCTTGAAATTTCAACGTAAGCTATTACTTTTAAAAAATGTTATTTGCAACTTCCTATCTTAAGTAAATCAAGTTTTTCTCAGTCCTGGTCATCTGCATAAGATGACAGTGGCCATCATTCCAAATTTCAAACTCACACTGTCATCAAACGTTCTTATTGTTATCGAGGACTATTTTTAAAGTTAAAGTATTCTAGTAAGCTTTTAGGAAGCACGGTTTTTGTTGTGGTGGTGGTGGTTGTGACAGTTTCATGTTTAAAGGAGAGGGGATTGGCGGGGCGCGGTGGCTCACGCCTATAATCCCAGCACTTTGGGAGGCCGAGGCGGGCGGATCACCTGAGGTCAGGAGTTCGAGACCAACCTGACCAACACGGAGAAACCCTGTCTCTACTAAAAATACAAAATTAGCCCGGCATAGTGGCACATGCCTGTAATCCCAGCTCCTGGGGAGGCTGAGGAAGGAGAATTGCTTGAACCCGGGAGGTGGAGGTTGCAGTGAGCCGAGATCGTGCCATTGCACTCCAGCCTGGGTAACAAGAGCAAAACTCCACCTCAAAACATAAATAAATAAATAACAGGGGATTATACAGTTTTAAAAATTTTATAACCATCAATCTGCTTTAATGCCTTCATTTTACAGAAAAGGTTAAGTGAGAGGACACAGATGGCTTCCCCCAGCATCACTTGGTCAGTTAGAGGTCAAGTGGGGTCTAGATTCCAGATCTCCCCACTCCCAAGCCTATAATATTTCTGTGTCATTTGGCAAACCAAGAACTAATTATTAGATACGTGAGATAATGAACACATTGCAATTCAATGTTCCACTCTATGAAATGTGTTTTTCCCCAATCTAGGCAGACAGGAAACGGCCCTCCCATTTCTCTACCTCAGATACATCCAAAGTCCCTCGGCCAGTGGTCACCCAGCCCCAAGCCCTGCCTGCAGAAAGCAATTAATGACTGTCTTCTAGAAATACTCATATTCATCACTCAAAATCACCTGCATTCACAACTCCCAATCTCTCGTTGCACAGAGGAGAAGACTGAAGCTAGAAGCAGTGAGTAGCTTGTCCAAGATAATGCAGCTAAGTGGAGGCACCGCAGCCACCTGGCTCCAAGTCCCACTACTCCCTGTGCCCTCACGGCTTTCCCTGGGAACTCTTTTGTAGCCTGCAGAGCCCTCTCCTCACAGTAACAGCAGCAGCTCCTCTTTGCTGAGTGTGTGCCCCTACCACATACTGGACTTGATGCACTGCACAGAATGGCCTCAATTTTAAAACTTTATGCTCTATTGAACTTTTTTATTGCAAAGGTAACATGTTACTTGGAACATATTAGAGAAAATGCGCTGTGTAAAGGAAAGGTAATTAACGTTTCTGCCCATCTTCCCAACCCCTCCAGCACATACACAAAATCAACAGTAAATGTGAGATGTGTTTTCTTTCATACCTTCCTCCCTGCTCATAAACACATGTGCAAAAGGAGGATTCTTGCATTCCATGTTTTTGTTTTAGGTTTGAGACAGAGTCTCACTTTGTCGCCCAGGCTGGAGTGCAGTGGCGCAATCTCAGTTCACTGCAACCTCGGTCTCCCAGGTTCAAGTGATTCTCCTGCCTTAGCCTTCGAATAGCTGGGATTACAGGTGCACACCACTACACCTGGCTAATTTTTTTTTTTTTTTGAGACGGAGTTTCGCTCGTTACCCAGGCTGGAGTGCAATGGCGCGATCTCGGCTCACCGCAACCTCCTCCTCCTGGGTTCAGGCAATTCTCCTGCCTCAGCCTCCCGAGTAGCTGGGATTACAGGCACGCACCACCATGCCCAGCTAATTTTTTTGTATTTTTAGTAGAGACGGGGTTTCACCATGTTGACCAGGATGGTCTCAAACTCCTGACCTCAAATGATCCACCCACCTCGGCCTCCCAAAGTGCTGGGATTCCAGGTGTGAGCCACTGCGCCTGGCCTGTATTGTATGTTTTTTAACAAAATAGCAGACCTAACTCCTCACGTAAATCTGCTGCTGGCTTTCCTCACAAAATGTCACAAATATCATCTCAGATTCACAAAGAGAACTGATGCATGCTTTTTTTTTTTTTTTGAGATGGAGTTTCGCTCTTGTTACCCAGGCTGGAGTACAATGGCATGATCTTGGCTCACCGCAACCTCCACCTCCTGGGTTTAGGCAATTCTCCCGCCTCAGCCTCCTGAGCAGCTGGGATTACAGGAATGTGCCACCATGCCCAGCTAATTTTTTGTATTTTTAGTAGAGACAGGGTTTCACCATGCTGACCAGGATGGTCTCGATCTCTTGACCTTGTGATCCACCCACCTCAGCCTCCCAAAGTGCTGGGATTACAGGCTTGAGCCGCCTCGCCCGGCCCATGCATGCTTCTTAATCTGCTGCATAATGTCACATAGTACGGACATACCGTAATTTCCCCAGCGCTTCTTCCACTGAGAGACATTCAGATGATGCCCAGGTATTTTGCCAGCATAAGTAATGCGGCCATAAATAATCCAGTAATATATTCTAAGTCCCCAGTGTTTTCCTTTCCATAAAACAGAGTCTCCAAGATGCTACTATCAGGTCAAAGTGAACCCACATCTTAATTTTTAAATAGTCTATTACTTTAACCAAAAAATATGTCCTCATAAAAAAAAAGTATAAAAGGAATGGGCACAGTTGCTCACGCCTGTAATCCCAGCACTTTGGGAGACAGAGGTGGGCAGATCACTTGAGGTTAGAAGTTCAAGACCAGTCTGGCCAACGTGGCAAAACTACAAAGATAGCTGGGTTTGGTGGTGTGCATCTGTAATCCCAGCTACTTGGGAGGCCAAGGCATGAGAATTGCTTGAACCCGGGAGGCAAAGGTTGCAGTGAACTGAGATCACGCCACTGCACTCCAGCCTGGGCAAGAAAGTGAAACTGTCTCAAAAAAAAAAAAAGTGTAAAAAGAGAAAACATATACATAACTCCTCAATGTGGAGATGGCTATTAATAATAATAGCCATTTGCTAAATTTCCTTTCAGAATGAAATATTGCAGTAGAGTGAGTTGCACTTTTTTTAATAGACTCAGAACAAATTCCAATCAAACCTAGAGCCATTCATATGTCCACCAGGAAGGTACAGAAACACCATTTCTCTACATTTTACCCACAGCCCTGCCACAGTTGAAGATTTCTGCTAATCTAATAGATGAAAATGGCATGCTTTTATCATTCTCATTTATATTTCCTTGACTAAAAGGGAGATTAAACACTTCCTGTGGGTTTCTCAGGAACATGCCAGACTTGGAAATATGTGGAAAACAGAAACATCATTTGATCACTTGCTCAAGAATCATCTTACCGATTTTTGCTGTTCAAACATCAGTTTTTTATAGAAGAGATGGAACTGTTCAAAGCTGAGCTCATCTTTGTGTGCTCCTATTTCCTGTAAATATGAAAAAAGTCACCACATGATTTTTGATGTCCACCGTAAGAATGGCTCCATGCGATTTATAGAATAATGGTTTCTCACAAATTGCATGCTATTTCATGGGTATGCTGAAGAGAGAGCTATGACCACACTGTTTCAGAGTCACGGCTTTTGGAAGGAAAAAGCCAAGCTATTCTACACGGCTTTCCTAGAATATTGGCAAAACTCAAACTTGTATTCCTTCTAAATCAAAACCCTCCACGTGTTTGCTAATTCCCCTACCTGTGAAAACATACTCACAGGGACCCCTACTAAGTAAGACCCTCCTTTGAGCCCCAAAAGGGAAGAGTCTCAGTTAGGTTTTCAAGAGACATAATACATAACTCCTCCTTTTTTGGACAGAAAACACTCCCTTTGGACTTCCAACTTCAGACGTATTTGTACAGTATGCACATATAGGTCATTTGGAGTCAGGCAGAGCTCAGCTCCAATCAATTGCTTTATGGCTTTGGGCAATTTCCTTGACCCTTCTAGACCCTCAGTTTTCTTTGCCTGTAAAATAGGAGAACCACCACTACGCTCTTAGAGCTTCCCTGAAAGTGAAAAAGATATCTCTGCAAAATACCTGGTTCAGTAAATACTTGATAAAGAATTAAACACTGACCGCGTAGCTATCAGTGGTAAATGTTTCTCCCATCTCTGTCCTCTTCTGACCCACTCTTCTCTTTCTGTTCTTGGATTAATCTGGAATTCCCAGGGCAGGTCAAAGGATGCTTGATAAGCAATAAAATGGGACAATTCTTCCAGGAGCTCATTAGTACAAAAATGAAATGAGCTTTTTCAGCTGAGGAACCTCTTGATGGAGCTGATACTGACAATGGGCGCCGGAGTCCTCCACCTGGGGCTACTGGGATGGAGGGTTGCTCATTTCCTAAGAAGAATCAGTATTTCCCTGTAGGCAAAAGATGGTACCCATTGTCTCCATCCCTGCTTCACCTGCTCTACTATAGCCCTTCACTCATGGAGTGGCTTTATTCCCCAGCCCCACCAACAACTTGATTACACAACATAAATTAAATGATGTAGAGAAGGATGATGGTTGGAGAAACAGAAGAAGAAAAAAGAGCCAATTCTGACTTCCACACAAAATGCCACGGTCCTGGTACCATACACAAGGAATGTTTCATATTTTCCAAAAGACATACATGCTTCATTTCAGTAGGAAATCAAATGGGCTGCAGTAAGGTCAGGGAAATAGGGAAAGCTGGACTAGTGGAAAAAAGGTCTGGGGCAGATGTTGCAAGTCCAGGAGCTCAGTAAACATGGTCTTTATTGATTACATCCGCTGCCAGGATCGAGAATATGGTCCTAAGATATGACTGTGATCCCTCCGTCTGGACTAAGATGCACTCTGGAGGCAAAGGACTTTCTTGGGCACTATTCCAAGGGACCCAAAGTCACGGCTTCATGAGAGAGGCTGTCACTCTGCATTCCTAAAATTCCCAGGCCGAGCCATGAAACTTACCACAAACTTATCTTTAAGGAACTTGGCACTGCTCACTTTGAAGTTGACCAGGGGCAAGATGGTCTTCAACTCTCGGAGGCTGATGCTGCAAAAGAGGGAGACCCAGCTCCATCACCTTGAGGGTTTTCAACAGCAGAGGATTTAGCTGCTCGCATCAGCTCCTGCAGCAGGCAGCCCTCTATGAGAGAGCCCGGTCAACAGTTGTTTATGGAGCACTAATTAGGAACAACAGTCTGGGTCAAGGTGAGGGAGTCACTCCAGTGAGTGACCAGCAAGGCTGGTCCCCACCCTTCAGGGATGTCCATGGACAAGGGTCACCTAGAAATTTACAGTGTAGAGTGAAGCCCCAACGAGGTGGCACCTACACTGGAGATTCCCAGTATAGGGTGATGCCTCAATGAGGAGGGCTGGTCTCTACCCTTCAGGAATGGCCATGGAGAAAGGTTCCGCAGGAGATTCAGTGTGGGCAGAAAATGGTGCCAGATGACCAGATAATCTCAACACAAAATGCCACAGAAATCCCCAAGGCCCAATGTAGGTGTCGACGTGATGTGATTTCTGCCCACGGCTCTGAATGTCAAAGTGAAGAAATCCAATGAAGCTTGGGTAAACAGCAGGAAGAACTATGACACTCTTCAGGGAGCCAAACACTTTGTCACCTAATTAGTGACACACATGAATGGATGAACAAGACTCCTACTGACTCTACCTGCCACCCAGAGAAACCACAGCCACAGAACAGGCTTGGCAGAATCCGCCAGGAAAGACCCAGCTGACCTTGATTCTAGTCTGGCACTGTGAAGAGACAGAGGGATATAGAGCATGTAGGGACCCCTGCAATCCCAAAAATAAGTGAAAAATAAAGCTTTCTCTTAATGCCACTGGGGTTCAGAGCAAGGCAAGGTCACTAAGGGCAAGAGAGGGAAAGCGGGAAGGAACAAGCCCTATATGAACACCTACTGTGTGCCATGCTGCCCTGAAGTCATCCAGTTGTTAAGGCTGCCTAATTGCTCACCAGATCTACCTTTGGCAAAGTAAACGATTGACCCCCACCACCACCACCACCCACTGAAGCTCAGAACAGGCAAGGGTGGTGTGTCAAGGGCGGGGGGTACGCAACACAGGGCTTGGAACTGGACGGCAGACAGCAGGGCCTGGATCTAAATCAAATTCCAGTGCTCGGCCACAGGAATCTGCTTGAGTGTTTCTCTGAAGCCACATGGTGAGGTTCAGCTTAAGAGGAAAGCAAGGGGGAACGCATCGAGGCGAAAGGAGTAGCAGCAGCGTTAACAATGGTAGCAAAAGCTGAAACTTCAACATCGCGTATCAGGGGACAGGTGTTGTTCTAGATGGTGCCTTATATGCATATTCACCTGTTTGATGCTTGAACAATTTTACAGGGCAGGTACCCTGATCATCTCTATCTTCCAAGTGAGGAAACTAAGGCTCCTATCACTTTGGTGCCAACCTAGTCTGCCCACAACAATCACACCTGACTGCCTCCCAGCCAGTAGCTCACACAACAAGGAGAGGTGAAGTGAGCGGGGTGGGTGAGTCAAGAACATAAGCTCCAGACCCTTCCGGCCGGAGCAAGTGTTCAGCAGTGCTAAGACAGGGTGGTCAAGAACGGAAGCTTGCCCCAGGTCGTGGCAGAAAACAGCCCAGTCTCCTTGCACCATCCTCCCAGCCTCTGCTGTGGCCTTCGGAAGGAAGGAGCACGTCACTGCCCAGCCGCTGCCCTGGAGAAGGTCCAGTGTGACTCTGGCCATCCTGTATCCCCACCTCCAGTCCTTCTTCCTCTGGTTCTAATGGCCTCTCTAACAGCAGAGACTTCAACTAACAAGATGCTCCCCACCCATGCACCCCTACCGCAGGGCCAGCACCCATGCCTTTCACAGACAGACCTTGAGGGCAGGAAAAAGCCCCTGCTAGGCCAGCTGAGGCTGGCTGGGCAGAGCAGCCAGCACGCTAGGGAATTTGCCCCAGGGGCTTGCAAGAGCCTTTCTGCCTCAGCCCTGGGGAATGGTTCAAGGAAGAGCTTGGCCAGGGCAGGATGAGGTGGAGGAGCAGTGGGGACGGGGGCTGCCAGTGAGAGGGCTCGTGGAGAGTGGAGCCAGACCATCCTGGTGGCCCAGTGGAGCTCATCCTGGGAGCAAGGGACAGGTCAGAGTGCCCCAGGAGCCCAGGTAGCAGCAGGTCAAAGAAACCATCCCATGTCCAGGAACAGAGAGACTGAGGGGCCTGGGGAACCAGAGCACCAAAGCCAGGATCCACGGGCATGAGCTCAGGAACCAGTGGACCAAACCCAGGAACAAGGGCACGAGCATCCAAGCACTGAGACCTGGGAGCCCACCCGGTCCAAGGGCCTCCTGCAAACACCGTAAACAGCAGCCTCCACTTTCACACGTCCTCCAGGGGATTTCCATGCACGCTCAGGTTTGAAGCCTGAGAGCTTCTTTGGGCTCTTAGTGCCAGGACCGCCTCACCCAATTCCCCACTAATCAAGCCCTTCCCTCACTCCTACCTCTGGGTGTGTGGGTGTCATACTGCAGGGCCCCACCCAAACCAGCACCAGGAGGCTGAGCCCTCAGCACTGGAGGGGAGGAAGCCAAGAGCTCAGCTTCACCCTTCTCTGTGACCTGCCATCCCCTAGAGACAGTGCCTCAACCAGGTCAAAGCCCCTTCCAAGGCAACCGGTGCTGACACCTGGTCCACACATGGGAACAAAGGCTTGGCCCTCTGGTCTCAATTCAGGACAGCTCCAGAGGCCGTGACTCTCCCATTGCCTGTTCTAGCTGCCCTCCCTTGCCCCAGATGATGACCTCCCATGTGCTCTCCAGTAAGCCTCCTGCACACAAACCTACATCTCAGATCATGTTTCCTGGGGGCTCAACCTAGGGCTGCAGGTTAGGAACCAAGGCAATCCCTCTGGGGAAGGAAGGCAACTATTCCCTGAATGGGTCACCAACAGCCCCTCCCTCTTCCATGGCCCACAGCACTGAACAATCACAACATCATCCCTGCTCAGCCGGAAAAGTTCCCAGGGTCCTTCAACTCTGCACCCAGGCAGCCATCACCAAACAATTAATGACAGCAGCCCCGTCACACTTACCAGCCACGCTGAGGCTGGGCCAGCACCTCCCCAGGTCTTTTGCAGGAACAATGGCAATAAGAAACATTTGTCAAGTGCTTGCCATGAGCCAGGCACAGTGCACACACACTTCACACATTAACTCCTGAGCCCTCACATCTGCCCTGGGAAGTGGGGACTACTAATTTATCTTTTACACATGAGGAAACTGAGGCCCAGAGAAATTAAATCATTTGCCCCAATTCACACAAGCAGTCAGTGTGAGGGATGAGATTCAAGCGTCGGTACTGTCCGACACAACTTTCGACAATGACAGTGCTGTCCGAGGCACTAGACACTAGCCACATGGAGTTCCTCAGATGCAGCTAGTTCCACTGAGGAGCTAAGTGTTTATTTATTTATTTTTATTTCGTTGAAATGGCCATCTGTGGTGCGGGTTACCCCTGCTGGACAGCGCAGCCCCAGAGGTCTGCTTTTCTAAGCAGCATCTATATCACCTGGAGATTCACTGAAATGCAAATTCTCGAGCCCTACCCACCACCAACAATCAGCAATTGAGGTGGAGCCCAGCAGCCTCCACTTTCACACGTCCTCCAGGCGACTCCCATGCATGCTCAAGTTTGAAAACTGCTCTTTAGATGGCCCTAATCTTCAACCCCAGCTTCATAGTAGAATCTTAAAAAATTTCCAATGCCAGAGGCCATGCCCAGGACAGCAAAATCAGAATCCCTACTGCTGTGGCTCTTCTAAAGCTCCCCGGGTGACTCTAATATTCTGGTTCCTCAAATTAGAAGCCTATTTGTGTTCATGTTGAAGGAGATAAATGGACCCAGCCACCTGCCTTCCACCTGCAACCCTCTCACCCTTTGCCACCTTCCCGTAGAGTATTTCCTTTGTCCCTGCCTCAGGGCTCAAGGAAAAGGGGAAGTGCACCTTCTGCTTATCCAAATTCAATGTTATATGCTGAGGGCAAGGGCAGAAGAGGGAAAGGAAGTAAGTGTCGCTGAGGAGATGAAAGAGAAAGAGAAACCCGTGCATTGCTGTGAGAAGGTGTAACTGCTGGAGAAAACAGCATAGCAGTTCTGCAAAGTAAAGAGAATTACCATTTGATCCAGCAGTGCAGCTTCTGGATATATACACAAAGGAATGTAAAGCAGAGACTCAAACAGATCTGTATATCCATGTTCACAGCAGCGCTATTCACAATTGCCAAGAGGTGGAAGCAACTCAAGTGTCCATCGATGGACAAATGGGTAAACAAAGTGTGGTCTAGCTGTACAGTGGACTGTTATTCAGCCTTAAAGAGGAAGACGACACTAACACATGCCACAACGCAGATGAACCTTAGAGACATTACACTAAGTGAAATAAGCCAGATACAAAAGGATGAATATTGTATTATTCTGCTTAGATGAAGTACCTGTGAAGAGGGAGACCTAGGCATCTCAGATCAACTTCCCCTTTTTCCTAAGACTGTAAACTTCCCCTTTTCATTTCTAAGACTATAAACCAAAGCCCTTTTCTTTTTTTTTGGGGGGGGGAGGAAGGGAGGAAGGCAGGAAGGGATGAAGGAAGGAAGGGAGGGAGGGAGGGAGGGAGGGAAGGAAGGGAAGGAAGGAAATCAAGCAATTAGAGAGACATTGCCGACCGGGATCTAGAGGTTTACAAGTTGATTTCTTTCTTTTTTTGAGAGAAGGAAAGAAAAAAAAATGAGTAGAGGAGAGGAAGAAAGAGGAAGAGAAAGAGGGAGGGTGAACGGAAATATTGCTTTATTCTGAAAAAAAATGGGTATTAATAATGACCAATCAATGTTTCATTTAAACCTATGAGTAGGTGTGATGTGGTATTGACAAGAATGTATATTTTGTGTATTTAAAGTGGAGAGTTCTATAAATACTTATTAAGTTTACTTGTTCCGGATCCAAGTTCGAGTCCTTGATATCCTTATTAATTTTCTGTCTCATTGAATCTAAGTCTCTATGTATCTGGGTTAGGATCGTTAGCTCCTGTTGTTGCATTGATCCTTTTACCACTATATCTTTGTTGCTTTAAAATCTATTTTATCTGATACGAGAATTGCAACTCCTGCTTTTTATTTATTTATTTATTTATTTATTTTTGCTCTCCATTTGGTTGGTAAATCTTTCTCCATCCCTTTGCTTTGAGTCTTTGTGTATCCTTGCATGTGAAACGGTCTGGATGTAACATGCCGTTGGGTCCAAAGCCCTTTTCATATGTAATTCCTGAGACTGTAAACCGAGATCCTTTTCATATGTAATTCCTGAGACTGTAAACCGAGATCCTTTTCATATGTAATTCCTGAGACTGTAAACTGAGACCCTTTTCATATATTAAGCTATAAACTAAGATTCTTCCACGTGTAACATCTAAAGTATAAGCCTATATAAAGAAGGACGCTTCCTTTGTTAGGGGAGCTTGGCTGTTAGGCAACTATGCCATCTTGCTCCCAGCTGAATAAACTTCTTCCTCCTGTATTCAGTGTTGGAGAGATCCATTTCCCACGGCCGCTCCTGCTACACCTGGAGCAATCAAATTCAGAGAGACAGAGGGTAGAATGGTGGTTCCAGAGGCTGAAGGCAGAAGCAATGGGGAGTCCCTGCTCAATGGCTGCAGAGTCTCAATTTGAGATGATGAAAATGTTCTAGAGATGGATGGTGGTGACAGTGGCAGGCCCATGTGATACACATTCCACAGAACTACATAGCTAAGAATGGCTAAAACGATCAATGTTGTGGCCAGGCGCAATGGCTCACGCCTGTAATCTCAATACTTTGGGAGGCTGAAACAGGCAGATCACGTAAGACCAGGAGTTCAAGACCAGCCTGACCAACATGGTGGAACCCCGTCGCTACTACAAGTATTTTAAAAATTAGCTGGGCATGGGGGCACATGCCTGTAATCCCAACTACTTGGGAGGCTGAGGCAGGAGAATCACTTGAATCTGGGAGGTGGAGGTTGCAGTGAGCCAAGATCGCTCCACTGCATTCCAGCCTGGGCGAAAAGTGCAAAACTCCGCCTTAAAAAAAAAAATCAATGTTGTTCTATGTTTTAGCGTTGTTACCACAAAACGAAGTTTAACATTAGTTTTTAATTTTTTTTCATCATAAGGTGATTGGCCAGAGTGGGGGAGGGAAGATTTCTACATTCTCCCCAGCTCTCAATAGCACAATTCTTTTTTTTCATTTTGTTGTTTTTGTTTTTTTGAGATGGGGTCTCAGTCTGTTGCCC
This sequence comes from Leontopithecus rosalia, assembly GCA_028533165.1. NCBI lineage: Eukaryota > Metazoa > Chordata > Mammalia > Primates > Cebidae > Leontopithecus > Leontopithecus rosalia. The sequence goes on from CM052654.1 coordinate 7,650,724, forward strand.
AATCTGGAGCTCAGAGGCACAATCATGGCTCACAGCAGCCTCGACCTCCCTGGGTTCAGATGATCCTCCCACCTCAGCCTTTCAAGTAGCAGGACTACAAATGTGCATCACTACACCCAGCTAACTTTTCTGTACTTTTTGTAGAAGGGTTTTGCCATGTCGCCCAGGCTGCTCTCCAACTCCTAGGCCCAAGCGATCCGCCCGCCTTGGCTTCCCAAAGTGCTGGGATTACAGGTGTCAGCCACTATGCTCAGCCAATAGCACATTTTTTTAAAAAAGGAAAAGCAAAAACAGTGGGGATGGTGAGTCTACAAACCCTGGGCCATCCCTGACAATCTGGGCTGCTTTAGTCAAGTCACTTAGCCTCTCCGGGCCTCAGTGTCCTCAACAGAAATGGTGTGAGGCCGGGCGCAGTGGCTCACGCCTGTAATCCCAGCATGTTGGGAGGCTGAGGTGGGCAGATCACGAGGTCAGGAGTTTAAGACCAGCCTGACCAACATGGTGAAATCCCATCCCTACTAAAAATACAAAAAATTAGCCAGGCATAGTGGCGCACAATCTGTAATCCCAACTACTCAGGAGACTGAGGAAGGAAAATCGCTGGATCCCAGGAGGCAGAGGTTGCGGTGAGCCCAGATCGCCCCATTGCACTCCAGCCTGGGAGACAGCGAGACTGTCTCAAAAAAACAGAAAAAGAAAATGGGCCCAAGAGCACCTAGCTTACCCATCAGCCAAGAGCATATCCTAAGGATGTAAAGTGCTTATTACAGCCACAGCTTTAAAGCGAGCTGTAAACAAATTCCAGTTGCTACCATTTGCCTCTAGAAAAGTCGACAAATGAAAGAGGGTGCTTGGGCCAAGCGAAACACCCGAGGCTCGTCCATTGCCCGGGCTGGGCTAGCTCAGTGCCTGCCCCCTCTCGCCTTCAGCCTTTCCTCTGCTTCTGTGGCTCCTTTGTTTTCCTTCAGGAAACATGATTAGTCTCGTGGGTGACAGGAAAGGGAGGGAAATTGGCAGACCAGAAGCTGGTTGCTCTTTCATTGGCACCTTGGTCAAAGTTCATTTTGCAAAGCTCCCTCCAGGCTTCCCAGAACCACAGGAAAGGTGGGATTTTCCACATGTTGACAGACAGCAGGGCTCTGCCCACTGGGAGGGAGGTGGAGGAGTGGAAGCCTGTGAGCAAGCAGGGATGAACTCAGTCCAGAAACAGGAAAGGTTCTCTCTGCAGAGGGTCCTGGACCAGCTGATGGGAAGATGGTGCTCTATGCAAGACCTGCCAGATTCCTCCTGAGCGAGAGGGGGTATCCATTTCTTGACCTCACAGATGAAGAGAAGAGCAGGCTTCGGGAGCAGATTGACCTCCCCGTACCAGAACTGTGTGGAGAGAGGCACTGGGGGTGGATCCCTCTCTCATCCCTGTGCCAATCTCAACTATGAATCACCATAAGCCACGGAAAAGAAAACTCAGAAAGGACATCACCTCTGAGGCTGAAAGAGACCAATGTGTACCAAATCTTCCAACATAAGGACCTTATTTGATCCACCTCAGTAACACTAGAGGGTGGCCCAGCATGGCAGGGAGCAGGCAGGGCATGATGGATGAGAGGAAGAGGAGGGAGAGAAAGGCAGGTGGACAGAAAAACATGGAGTGAGCTACTGGTTGACCTGACATTACCAGACTTTTAACCGCTTCCTGGTTAAGAGTTCCAAATCCTCCCACTGGGCATGTGAAGAGACCGGGGGAGCACACCCAAACCCTGAAGTCAACAAGTAGCAGAGGACATTGACCAGACACGAAGTCACCTTCAAGATAGAAAGATTTTCAGGAACAAAATGGAGAGCTGGTAGAGCTTAGTTATTGGATATTAACTAAGGTAATGACTTATCTAGATAGGGTAATGGAATATCCACATAGGATAATGACATCCCTAAACCAAGAATGAGTGAGAGGAGTATTTTACCAAAAAATAAGGTCTCTTGGCCAGGCGTGGTGGCTCACACTTGTAATCCCAGCACTTTCAGAGCCTGAGGCAGGTGGATCACAAGGTCAGGAGCTGAAGACCAGCCTGACTGACATGGTGAAACCCTGCCTCTACTAAAACATTAGCTGGGCATGGTGCCACGCATCTATAATCCCAGACACTCAGGAGGCTAAAGCAGGAGAATCACTTGAACCCAGGAGGCAGATGTGGCAGTGAGCCGAGATCACGCCACCGCACTCCAGCCCGGGTGACGGAGCGAGACTCTGCCTCAAACAAACAAACAAACAAACAAACAGAAATAAGGTCTCGTGAGGTTAACATGAGACAGTGGCTCTGAAGGGCTCAGTGTGATGCCTGGTGTGCCAAATACATGGGTGTTCAATAAATGGGAGTTTTTATCACTGTTAATAAGAACTGAATCATATCTCAAAAAAAATAATTTTAAATGCTCGACTTCGCCCATAAAGAAATGCAAATTTAAGCAAAAACCCTTGGTTGCCTCGGTTGCAGAAGAACAAAGACCAAAGCACAACGGGACAAGGAGCCATGAGGAAATGGGCGTCCTCCTGCCCCACCAGGAGAAGCATTATACAAATTGCTGCCTCTAGCCATCCAACTACCAGATCAGCAAACACTGTGCTGCTGGTATTCACTTCGGAGAATTTATCCCACCCACAGCCACCTCACGAGTTGACCGACAGATAGACCCAAAGGTTTCCGTAACAGCATCATTCACAAAAATGATAAAGGATTGGGAGCAACTCTCTGTCCAACAATAAGGAAATGACTTCTGACAACGCATGAATCTAAGGAAAAAACAAAACCACATTTGCTTTAAAAAAACATGTCTCGGTAAGACCTCACTTCTGCAAAACAGTCATAATAAACAAGCCAGGCATGGTGACACACACCTGTAGTTCCCAGCTACTCAGGAGGCTGGGGTGGGAGGATGGTCTGAGCCCAGGAGCTTGTAGCTGCAGCGAGCTATGACTGTACCACTGCGCTCAAGTCTGGGCAACAGAGAGAGAGCCTGTCTCTAAGTAATAATAATAGTCTGGCATAGAGTTTTGTGCCAGACTGATAGGGAGCTTCTCCGAGAGGTACTGTGAAGTGAAAAAATCAAGTAAACGGAAGACATTTTACCGCATCACCCGAAGCATCTCTACCAGCCCTTAGAATCACCCGGTTGCTTTCCTTTTACTGGAAGGAAAGCTTCCAGTAAAATCAAACCTGACCTCAGCCTAATAAACATTTGCTTCAAAAAAAAAAAAAAAAAAAAAGAGAGAATCACCCGGTTTACTTCTTCATGGTCGACCTGTCTCCTGCCACCAAGTATGGGCTGCTGCCATTAGGATTATGTTTACTGCTGTATTCCCAGGATATTAAAGGTGCTCAAATATTTATGCCAAGGTCTGAATGCCCCATGGCGGAGATCATCTCCGAGGCTGGACTCGAATTTTCCACTGGAATGGAGACTCCCACAAGGAGGAGGATTTTTGTCGTCATCAACCTCAGGACCCAACATGACATCTGCAGATCACCCTGGACACGGTGAAGACCTTGCCCACCACAAGTCATGTTCCCACCCGCTTGGGAGGTTTAAAGAAAGAATGAAAATGGAAATCCAAAGTGATCGGAAGTAAACTGTGAATGACTCTTACCTGTTTCTTCTGGTTTGATCCACAGAATATATCTGCTTTCTCAGCCAACTGGAAAGAAATTTGAGACAAAAGAAAGAGAGAAAGAGAAAATTAGAAAATAGTACAAGTCTAAGTGAGTCCTATGGGATTCTCATGAAAGAAACTGGAACGGAAAGGAGGGGTTTTCCAACTTTCTAACAAGGGCAGGCTGGGAAACAGTTTTCTCCTAGCGGTAGAAAGGCCCGTCTAAGCCAAGATTTCAACTCCAAAGGCCAGACTTCTTTACTTTGACAGTTCCTTCTGATGACAGTCATTCATTCCCAAAAAGCTGGAAGGAAAAACAGGGCCAAGTAGAGGACTTTGGTTCACTGGAAGGAAAATAACTCACACCCAATGCCCATCCAGACTCCCACGACGGAAGAGACAGTCTTGAGGTCTTCATCAACCCAGGAGGGAGTGATAGGTGGAAAATTCCAGACCTGGTGTCTGTCCTCTGATCAGTCCACTTAATCTCTCATTAAATCCTTTAAGAAGGAAGCCCTGCTGTCCCCCAACACATACCCCGGGAATATTTCTACCTCAAGCTCAATGCACCACTCACCCCAATAGGCCAAGGCTAAAAACTAACACAGGAAAACGCTCTAATTTGAAACACGTAGAGCTCACACCGCTACTGGACACCCACTGCATACAAGACAGTTAATGAGTCTTTAAAAAGCAATGTTATGGCCAGGCGCGGTGGCTCAAGCCTGTAATCCCAGCACTTTGGGAGGCCGAGGCGGGTGGATCACGAGGTCAAGAGATCGAGACCATCCTGGTCAACATGGTGAAACCCCGTCTCTACTAAAAATACAAAAAAAATAGCTGGGCATGGTGGTGCGTGCCTATAATCCCGGCTACTCAGGAGGCTGAGGCAGGAGAATTGTCTGAACCCAGGAGGCGGAGGTTGCGGTGAGCTGAGATAGCGCCATTGCACTCCAGCCTGGGTAACAAGAGTGAAACTCCGTCTCAAAAAAAAAAAAAGAAAAAAGCAATGTTCCTTCATTTTTTTTCCTGTAGCCCATGTTGACTAAAGGCAGCAGAATACGGGAATCGGTGACTATGGAAATAAAGGCAAAAGCCAACTACCTCTCGATAATTGTGGGTGTGAACGCATTCATCACTTCTTGGTGTAAGATTTTCAAGCCAGAGAGCCAGTTAAGTGCATCCTCTTTAGAGTCAGCTGGAGTGGAGAAAGCAAACAGAAATGCTGTGTTAATTCCTGGGAAGACACCTGCTTAGAAAGCCCGGCCCCATACAGATCACGGAGATGGGAGAAACCTATGCCAGTTTCCAGTTTTGCAAGAGGCAAAGAAAGCATCCCCTTCACACCTTCACGGCTCTAGGACCTGCCTTTTGTCTGAGATGGAGCCACACATTCAGGATGAGCTTTGTAACACAGGGGTGACAAGTGGGTGATTTCCTGTGCCAGATGGAATCAGCTGGGAACGGTGGGAGTGGTGGGAAATATCACTATATCATTAACATCATTTGAGCACTAACTATGCATCTGCTAGATACTATTCTAAGTGGTTTTCCTATATTGATCCCACAACAGAAGAGCTACTATATTCCCATTAACACATGGAGAAACCACTAATCCTAAGACAGGTTCAGGGATGTGTCCAAGGGCACACTGCTCCTAGCAGCCATCAGACACTGAGTGTTTGCATTCCTTCAGAATTCATATGTTGAATCCCTAACCCCTGAGGTAGACCCTTTGTGAGGTACTTAAGTCTAGATGAATTAATGAGGGTGGGGCCTCCATGAAGGAATTAGTGCCCTTCTAGAGAAGAGAAAGAGAGATCAGAGCTTCCTCTCTGTCTAGCCCACACTGAGGAAAAGCCATGTGAGCACACAGCAAGAAGGCAGCTGTCTGCAAGTCAGCAAGACAACTCTCACCAGAACTCAATCATGCAGCATCTTGATTTTGGACTTCCCAGCCCCCAGAACTGTGAGAAAATAAATGCATGTTGTTTAAGACCCCTAGTCTATGCCATTTTGTTATAGGAGCAGAGCACACTAAGACACTGCAAGACACAAAATTTTAAACAAGAATCCATTATCCTACCCTGGCAGCACATTGACTCCAGTAATGAAAAAGCTGAGGAATTCAAACCCAGGTGAACAACTCCAGAGCAGAGTTTCTCAACTCCAGCTGCTCAGGAGAAGCTTGCGTACTTTTCCAAACCCCAATACTTAGGTCCCACCCTAAAGCAATTAAACCAGAAGAGAGGGATGAGGAAGACAAGAGGTGAAAACACCCAGGCAGTGCCAAAGTGTATCGGAGGGTGAGCTATCAGTTTCCTCTGCTGCTGTAACCAGTGACCACAAACTTAGTGGCTTAAAGTAATACAAACTTATTTTCATACCGTTAGAGAGGCTACAAGTCTAAAACAGACTGGTTGTGTAATCCTTCTGGACTCCTTCTGAAAGCTCTTGGAAAGAGTCCATTGTCTTACCTTTCCCAGCTTCTGGAGGCTGCCGGCATTCCTTAGCTCATGGCCTCTCATCTTCTGACCCTTGCTTCCATCCTCACAACTCCTTCTCTGAGGCTTACCTCCCATGTCCCTCTTATATGAACCCTTGTGATTCCACTGCACACCCAGGTAGTCCAGGATATTTCCCACCTCAAGACCTTCAACTTAACCACACCCGCAGAGTCTCCTTTTTCATAGAGCTTAGTACATTCACAAGTTCCCAGAATTAGGACATGGACATCGCGGGAGGGCAACATTCAGCTTCCCTTGGATGAGTACCTCTGGCTTAGGGATTAAGCTTTTTGTTTTATTAAGGAATGTTAGCTTTTAACCGTATTCTAATTAATAAGATGCAGGAACTGGGATAATCCACACCACAACCCTAAGCACCTGTCAGCATTTCCCCTGCTTCTAATCAAGATGGCACAGGGCAAAGAATATGGCTTGCTAATACCCATGGTTGCTATTACCCTTGCTGATAAGCAGCACTGAGAAGTGGTTAAGACCTTGGCATCTGGCAAAAGGAAGATCATAGCTCAAGTCCCACTGTGTCACTTCAGGGCCGGGAGACATTCAGCAGGTTACTTCACCCTACTCTGCCTCATCTCATCTGTAAAATGAAGGTAACCAAGCAAACACCTCATGGAACTATGAAGCCTCTCCTAAGCACCAGGTACTTTCTTAGTTCATACCCCCCCAGGCAGAGACTGCTGCTCTCATCTTCCCACATAGATGCAGAGGGAAGTGAAGCTCCGAAGGGCTAAGAGTTCATCTCAGAGCCAGTAAGTGAGAAGATGGCATGTGAATCAAAATCTTGACCATCACTGTGCTGACCTTGAATATAGGGTTCCAGAAGAGGGACCCAGAGTAGGACATGTATCAGAGTTCGCATCCTGGCCTCCAAGCCCCAGGCTCTTCTGGTCTCCTGACCAACTTAAGAATAGAGGGCCGGGCGCGGTGGCTCAAGCCTGTAATCCCAGCACTTTGGGAGGCCGAGGCGGGTGGATC
>CM052654.1:7657972-7763960 GCA_028533165.1 Leontopithecus rosalia
GAGGGTCAGGGCTCAGCCTGCCAGTGGGGCTATGGAGACAGGGGTGTGAAGCTTCATGGCCATGGAGCTTTCGCTCCTGCCTCATGTCTACCAACCTCCTCCATATCATCAATCAGACATTTGCTCCTCATTTCCCACATCCAATGTGCTACTTCCCTCTTCTAAGTGGCCCTGGTGCAGGCCACAGCCATTGCCTGGAGCACCCTCCTCTTTCCTTCAAACTCCTACTGAAGCCTCAAAACCCAGTGTACAAGTCACCTTCTCTGCCAAGCCTTCCCTGGAATTAAACATTCACAGCACACTGTATCATGCTTGCACTAGGTCATCCCAGCGCATGGTAGTTTCTGGCCCACATATCCATCTCCCCAAGTAGGCTGAGAGCTTCTTTTTTTTTTTGGTTTTTGGTTTTGTTGGTGTTTTTTTTTTTGCGGGGGGGGATAGAGTTTTGCTCTTGTTGCCCAGGCTGGAGTGCAATGGCACAATCTCGGTTCACTGCAACCTCCACTTCTGGGTTCAAGCGATTCTCCTACCTCAGCCTCCTGAGTAGCTGGGATTATAGGTGCCCACCAACATGCCCAGCTAATTTTTGTATTTTTAGTAGAGACCGGGTTTCCCCATATCAGCCAGGCTGGTCTCGAACTCCTGACCTCAGGTGATCCGCCCACCTCAGCCTCCCATAGTGCTGGGATTACAGGCATGATCCACCACACCCGGCCTGACCGAGAGCTTCTTAAAGGCAGCACCAGGTCCCATTCATCTTCCTAGCCCACTGATGTGTACATGACCTAACACCAAGTATAGGCTCGGAAGAGGTGTGGTGAAAGAATGAATGAGAAATTACTAAGTTATTTGTCCCTGAAGTAAATGTCCCTACATTGCTCAACTTTTAGAGGTGCCCCCACTTTGGTCTACTTTAATCATGTTTATTTTCCCTCTCACTCATGAACGTTTTATACTTTTAAGTCAATAAATTCTAGCCCTGAACTTGAAAGTAGCTATAAGCTCCTGCTCCTGCCCCTGCGTAAAGTGAGGAAAGTCTGCAATACAAGATCTCAGGACAGTTCCTTCAGGTCAATCGGATTTGCTGAGCCACCTCTGCTGGAGGAAAGCAGGTTGCGTTTTACTTTTTCTTTGTCTTGTTTGAGATGGAGTCTCACTCTGTTTCCCAGGCAGGAATGCAGTGACATCATCTTGGCTCGCTGCAACCTCCACCTCCTGGTTCAAGCAATTCTCATGCCTCAGCCTCCCAAATAGCTGGGGCTATAGGTGCACACCACCACACCCAGTTAGTTTTTAGAGTTTTAATACAGATGGGGTTTCGCCATGTTGGTCTCAAACTCCTGACTTCCTCAGCCTCCCAAAATGCTGGGATTACAGGGATGAGCCACCACACCCAGCCTGCATTCATCCAACAAAGCCTGGCCTTTGGTGTTAAGAAATCAGCATTTCTTCAGCTCTCAGCATGAGCCAGAGGGACACTTAACCTACTCCCCACAATATCTCCATGAGATACGCATTATGATTCTCCCCATTTCACATCTGAGAAAACTGCAGGTCAGAGACGTTAAGTCACTCACCTACAGACACACAGCTAGAAAGGGGCAAGACAGGGATTTGAAACCATGACCCCAAATGCACATCGATGAGCAGGTAGGGGCGAGCATTCTGATGCTAGAGAACTTCTTCAGGAAGAGACTTGGCCACAGGGAGGGAGAAAAGCACAGACACAAGCACACGCACCCACCTGCCAAGCTGAGTGTGCTGAGGATGAACTGATTGCCATAGAGGATGGTGAAGCAGCAGTCTTCTTTCTGGCGAACTGCTTTTGCACGCTCGAAATCTTTGGAGTTCTTCCCTGGGCGGATTTCTTTTATTTCCATGATATCCACTAAAATGAAATTAACATGAGCCAATCAGAAGCCAGAGTTCACTCCCCCTGAAATGCAACCACATACCTGCAGCCCAGAACTCACAAAGCTATCCCTGCGTCTGAGCTCAGGGCCCACTCCTTCTGGAAATGGACAGAGGGTCAAGAGCCTACCTGGGCATTTGCTGTCACCCCACAAACCCCTGGAGTATGAGGAGTTTGGGGCTTTCGCTCACCCCATTCCTGAGACAGAAATGTGTTAAACTAGGACAGTTAATTTTTATAATGCAACTCAGATGTGAGGAAATAAGCACAGACTATTCCACCAAAACAAACAACAGACCGAACTGATGCTCACTAGAGATCACTCCAGGCAGTCTAAAAGGTCCACCTGTCCTATTCATCTTGACCTTGAAGATCTTTTCCCTTGAGTCCCAAAAGCTACAAGTGGTCTGTGGCTCAGTCAAAGGGGAAAAAGAAAATGAAGGCACTGAATAACTGCTTCAAATTAAAAATAAGATTAAGAGTCAAACCCCAGGGTTGGGATGGTCACGGGGGCTCCGGATATCACAGCGCCTGTGGGAAGACCGTGGTAGACTATTTCTCTGGTAACAGTCCAGAGTAATGGACTGTTACTAATGGGCCACAGTGTCTGGTATTTATGCCTCACAGAGCCAGCTGCCCTTGAATCCAGGTTGTCTCTGTGACCTGTTTTAACTAATGAAATGTAGCACATATCAGGAGTCCCCAAACCCCAGGCCACAGAGCAGTACCAGTCCGTGGCCTGTTAGGAACGGGAGCGCACAGCAGAAGCCGAGTGACTGGTAAGGGAGTCCGCCTCCTGTCAGATCAGCGGTGTCATTAGATTCTCATAGGAGCGCGAACTCTGTGATGAACTGCACGTGCAAGGGATTCAGGTTGTGTGCTCCTTAGTGGAATCTGATGCCTGATGATCTGAAGTGGAACAGTTTCATCCTGAAGATGCACCCATGTGCAATCCACCCATCTGCGGAAAACGTGTCTTCCACGAAACTGGCTGTGGGTGCCCAAAAGGTTGGGAGCGCTGGCATGCTGGCATAAATGATACTATGCCAGTTCAGGGCCTAATTCTATGTTTTGCTTTGTTTGAGATGGGATCTTACTCTGTCACCCAGGCTGGACTGCACTGGTGCAATCTTGGCTCACTGCAACCTCCACCTCCCAGGTTCAAGCCATTCTCCTGCCTCAGCCTCCCAAGTAGCTGGGATTGCAGGCATGTGATTCCATGCCCAGCTAATTTCCATATTTTTAGTAGAGATGGGGTTTCATCATGTTGGCCAGGCTGGTGTGGAACTCCTCACCTCAAGTGATCTGCCCGCCTCAGCCTCCGAAAGTGCTAGGTTTACAAGCATGAGGCAGCGGGTCCAGCCTGGGGTCTAATCCTTAAAGAAGGCCTGATATCTTCCATTTTGTGCTCTCAGGGAAGCCAGACTCTGTGTGAAAAGTCAGACTACCTGAGACCACCATGCTTTGAGAAGCCCAAGCTAGCCCTGTGGAGAGGCCATGGGAGAAGAATCAATGCCCTCAGCCAACAGCCCAGCTGAGCCCCAGCCAACAGTCACAGGGCACTGCGCCATCTTAGAAGTGGATACTCTGGCCAGTGAGCTACCCCAGCTGACAACACGTGGAGCAGAGACAAGCTCTCCCAGTTCCCAACCATGCCCAGATTGTAGAAATATGTGTAATAAATAAAAGTTTGTTGTCTTAAGCCATTAAATACCGGGACAGTTTGTTGTATAGCAGATGACAGAAACAAATAAGACATCCTTCCTCTCTGCAGCCCCTGCTGCCATGTGACTCCACCCACCCCTGGTCAAAACCGACTGGGCCAGGATGGCCACCTGACTCAAAGGTGAGTCCCTTCCCCCCCACAAGATGACCACTGAACTCTAGACTAGCACAGAGAGACAAGCTCAACAAGCTCAACCAGTCTCTTCTTTAACTTTCTTTAAAAAAAAAAAATCTTTTCATGGGATGCGCTTATTGCATTCACTTTAGATAGAGGTGATGATTCACCCCTCATGACCTTCAACCATGAGCTGAAGGAGACAGCAGGAGCCTGGGAATGACCCAAGTGCCCTGGCTCAGTGACTGGTCAGGAACAGACACATGGCCCAAGCTGCCCCATCAGCATCCTCTGGGGACCTATTTGGCCAGGACTACTGGTAAAACCTCCCCTCCACTGCTGCTCCCAGGCTGGTAAAACAGGAGCCTGGGAGCAGCAGGGAGCAGCTTGGGGCTATCAGACCCTGGTGTGCCTTTGAACTCCAGCCTTCCTGGAGATGACAGTGAGAAATGAGATCTCAGCTTTGCAGCAAGAAGAGGTGGCTCTGGCCTGGAATTAAGGAAGAGAACAGAACGAAGTCCACAGAGGTGAGCAAAGGCATCTTAGAGTCAGAGTGAAACAGGAGGACAGGTTCGTGGCCATTCACAGGCAACAATGGGAGCTGGGGGAGGAGAGCAGAAAATTAAGTTAGAGGAGAAGGAATGGGATACATCAAAAGCTTTCTGAGTTCTTACCACGAGTCTAGCTCAATTAAAAACAGCTCAGAAGGCAAGAACCATGTGAAAACAAGCCAGGCACAGTGGCTCACACCTGTACTCCCAGCACTTCAGGAGGCTGAGGCAGGTGAATCACTTGAGGTCAGGAGTTTGAGACCAGCCTGGCCAACATGGCAAAACTCCATCTCTACTAAGAATACAAAAATTAGCCAGGCATGGTGGCTCATGCCTGTAATTCCAGCTATTCAGGAGTATGAGGCAGGAGAATCTATTGAACCCGGAAGGCGGAGGTTGCAGTGAGCCGAGATTGTGCCAGACTGCACTGCAGCCTGGGCGACACAGCAAGACTTCATCTCAACAACAAAGGCCATGTGAAAAGACTAAAGAAACAGCATGTGAGCTGTATTCTGTGCATGTAAGGCTCTACATACACCTACCTATTATTTTCACAGCTGTCCTACAAAGTTTTTCAGTAGCACTAATTAGTACTAGCAAATATGTGTCGAGTTGTTTGCCTGTGCATCTGTTCTCTCCTCCTCTAAGTCCTGGGAGAACAGGGATCTTGTCTCACTACAATCAAGTCCCGGAACTACAGATATCAGTGTTCTCTCTCTCAGTTGCTGGGTGTTTGTTCGTTTGTTTGTTTTTGAGACAGGGTCTTACTCTGGCACCCAGGCTAAAGTGCAGTGGTATGATCATGGCTCACTGCAGCCTCGACGTCCTGAGCTCAAGTGATCCTCCTGTTTCAGCCTGAGTAGTTGGAACTACAGGTGCATGTCACCATGCCTGGCTAATTTTTTTTTTTTTTTTAGTTTTAGTAGAAATGAGGTCTCACTGTATTGCCCAGACTGGTCTTGAACTCCTGAACACAAGCAATCCTCCCTCCTTGGCTTCCCATAGTGCTGAGATGACAGGCGTGAGCCACCATACCCAGCCCTCCTGGGTTTTATTGAGCGACAGTACACACACCATACAATCTGTGAAAGGAAAAAATCTTGGACTCCCAGAATCACAGGCTAAAAGGAAAACTGAGGCTGGAAACTGCTTTTGGCAAACCTGCCTCGCGTTCTAATCAAAGTTCTCTCTCTGCTCACTGAGATAAATGCATATTTGATTGCCTCCTTTGGAAAAGCTAATCAGAAACGAAATAATGCGACCATTTGTCTCTCTGTGACCTGGAAGCCCCCTTTCCGCTTCGAGTCGTCCCACCTTTGCTTCAAGTCATCCTCCTTTCCAGACAGGATCAATGTACTTGTTACACAGACTGATGTCTCATGTCTCTCGAAAATCTATGAAGCCAAGCTGTGCCCCTAATGCCTTGGGCACATGTTGTCAGGACTTCCTGAGGCTACGTCATGGGCACATCCTGGCAAAATAAACTTTCTAAATTAACTGAAACCTATCTCAGATTTTCTGAATTCACAAATCCATCCACTTAAAGCATACGATTCAATAGTTTTAGTATGTTCACAGATAGGTGTAACTATCACCGCAGTCGATTTTCACCACCACAAAGGGAAACCCTGTGCCCTTCAGCTGTACTCTCCTCTCATCCCCACACTTGCTATACTACCGCTAACCTACTTTCAATCTCTACCGATTTGTCTAATCTGGATATTTCTTATAAATGAAATTATAACCTGTTGTCTGTTACATCTGGCTTTTTTTTTTTTTTTTTTTTTTGAGACGCAGTTTCGCTCTTGTTACCCAGGCTGGAGTGCAATGGTGCGATCTCGGCTCACCGCAACCTCCGCCTCCTGGGTTCAGGCAATTCTCCTGCCTCAGCCTCCCGAGTAGCTGGGATTACATGCACGCGCCACCGGGCCCAGCTAATTTTTTGTATCTTTAGTAGAGACGGGGTTTCACTATGTTGACCAGGATGGTCTCGATCTGTTGACCTCGTGATCCACCCACCTCGGCCTCCCAAAGTGCTGGGATTACAGGCGTGAGCCACCGCGCCCGGCCACGTCTGGCTTCTTTCACCCAGCATATTTTCGAGGTTCATCTGTGCTGTGGCGTGTATCAGTACTTCATGCCTTTTCATGGCTGAATAATGTGCATTGTACATACACATCCCATTTTACGTATCCATACATCACTTGCTGATGGGAACTTAGGTTGTTCTTACCTCCTGGCTGTCGTGAACATGCTTCTGTACACATTTACATACATTTACATACATGTTCTTGTTTGAGCGTTTTCAGTTCTCTCGGGGTATATCACCCTAGGAGTGAAAAACGGTTCTGTCTCTTTCTCGACCACATCCTCAGGGATACAGGCGGCAGGAGCTGCAGGTGTGATGTGTGGTGCCCGCTTCATGCCATGGAGCTGTCCAGCCATCAGCCCAAGCCAGGAATGGTGCCCACAGTTAGGAAGTCACCCCCAGGCAATGAGCCCCACGGCTGGGGCCTCCTATGATAAGGCAGCAGTGGAGCCATCACCAAGCCCTTTGCAGCTATTACTGCCATTTTCCAGGCCTCTGCATGGGCAGTGGGCAAGGCCCGGAGGCACCACAGGACTGCCCATCACATGCCCATCCTGTGAATTACCAGAAGGCGCAAGATGCAGGAAGAAATTCCCTGATATCTGCGGTGGTTTTCTATCTGGTAATCAGCAAGGTCTGAGGGGGTTGGTGGGCATTTTTGTAGACGTGCCCATCACTTGATCTTGCATCAGGCAGGGGCATCTTGGTGAATGAGGATCCCACTACTCACAGGGAAGCAGAGCTGCAAGGAGAGCGGTCAGGCCCACTGCACTCAGCAAGTGCATCCAAGTCAGCTTTCTGACGCGAGGCTGGGAACAAGATTCTAGCGCAGGGCTGCAAACTCAAGTCATGAGGAGCAGTGCGGCTAGTGATGATGAGGTGGACAGAGTCTGGAATCAGCTCACCTGCGTCTGGAGTCCCAGCTCCCCAGCTTATAGCAGATGGCTTTGGAAAGTAACTGCACTTCTCTGTGCCTCTGTTTCTTCATGTCAACAGGAGTGACAGTGATACTTACCACACAGTGCTCTTGAGGTGTTTAACTGAGTGTGTGTCTATACACGTGTGTTTGTAAATTAAAATAGTACCTGACAATAGGCTGGGTATGGTGGATCACACCTGTAATCCCAGCACTTTGTGAGGTCAAGGTGGGTGGATCATGAGGTCAGGAGATCGAGACCATCCTGGCTAACATGGTGAAACCCCGTCTCCACTAAAATACGAAACATTAGCCCGGTGTGGTGGCACGGGCCTGTAGTCTCAGCTACTTGGGAGGCTGAGGCAGGGCAATCTCTCAAACCCGGGAGGCAGAGGTTACAGTGAGCCGAGATTGTACCACTGCACTCCAGCCTGGTGACAGAGTGAGACTCTGTCTCAAAAAATAAAAATTAAAAAATCAATAAATGGTACCTGACAAAACACAGATATAGCGGGGAAAGAAAACACAGATGTAGAAACTTCTCTGTACTTGTTAGCCACTTTTTTTAACTAGTAACCCAACTTAATCAAGTTGGACACATATGAGGCCTAAGAAATAACATGGGACAGGAAGCTGTGGCTCATGCCTGTAATCCCTGCACTTGGAGAGGTTGAGGCAGGAGGATCATTTGAGACCAGAGAGTTCAAGACCAATGTGGGCAACAAAGCAATATCCCACCTCTACAAAAACTAAACCCAGTTAGCCAAGCATGCTGCTGCACACCGTCAGTCTCAGCTACTCAGGAGGGTGAGGCAGGTGGACTGCTTGAACCCAGGAGTTTGAGGTTGCAGGGAGCTGTCATCACAACACTGCACAACAACCTGACAAGACAGCAAGACCCCGTCTCAGACAAAGAAACAAAGAAAGAACACAGTGTCTCAATTTATTTGCTGTTAACATTAAGGAGGAAGATCCTTATGTACCGACATGACAAAAACTCCTTGATGACCTATGTAAACAGAAGACTAGATGTATACGTCCAAGTGTGTGCACACGTACATGCCCATGTGTACATGTACATATTATACACAGATGTCTGTCCCGATGCAAATTCTCACTATCTGAATGTCTACTGTAACTTATTAACTCTTTTTTTTTCACTTGAAATGTGCCATCCAGATCATAGACCTGCTGTGTGGGGTTCACGAGCAGGTACCAATGAAAACAGTGAAAGCGTGGGCCAGGTGTGGAGGTTCACACCTACAATCCCAGCACTTTGGGAGTCCCAGGCAGGCGGATCACTTGAGATCAGGAGTTCGAGACCAGGCTGGCCAACATGGTGAAACCCCAACTCTACCAAAAATAGAAAAATTAGCTGGGCATGGTGTGCACCTGTAATACCAGCTACTAGGGAGGCTAAGGCAGGAGAATCAGTTGAGCCCAGGAGGTGGAGGTTGCAGTGAGCAGAGATCATGCCACTGCACTCCAGCCTGGACAACAGAGGAAAACTGTCTCAAACAAGAAAAAAAAAGAAGAAGAAAAAAGGGAAGGGGTGTTTCTGTCTGCAATGGAAGAGAAGAGGTCTGATGCACAACAAAAGGCACACCAAATCTTACATGCTGCTGATTCTCGAGTTATTCTTTCATCCCAGCATTTGCTTCTGACAAGCCAACTACCAACCAGGTTTCAATTTAAATGACTCTTTAGTATTTTTAACAGATCATTTCATTGTTTTTTTCCATTATAGCACGAGGTACTTGGAGGATAAAAGAATATCACAATTCAGAACCATCACTGTATAGTATCCTGCAAACATGCCCAGTAATCAGATCAAAGCACCCAAAAATTGGGTGTTTGTTGCTGCAGATGCTGTGTGTTCATGCAAAAAGTCCTGGTGGGCTGATTTTAGGTACTTCAGGGTGTTGAGTGATACTGAGGAAATTGGTTGGGACATTTCAATCACTTGGTAATGCATCAGCATTAGTCTTGGTGTGATATGAAGTAATATACTGCAATCCAAAAATGTTCCTCTCTAGTGTGTTTTCAGGAATGTACTGGATTCAGCTGAGAAGGAATGTGCCCATTTGCAGGTGTGCACCTGCGTGTGTAAAGATGTGAGAAAGGGTACCAAAAAATTCCCACCAATTTCCTGACAACAGGCACCACCAGTGAGAAGGAGATGGATAAATGATGGCTGAGGAGGGCTTTATCTGCACTGGTTACAATTTTTGACACGAGCATGCAGTGACTAAACAACACTTTATTCTCAAAGGAGGCTGTGGTCAGCAGAGCTCAGACCCCAACTCTTGCAAGGTGGGGCTCAGTGGCCGAGTTTCCTGCTTGAAGAAAGTGAGATAACCCAGCCACAGAAATGAGGCTTCATTTTTCACAACCCCGTCCCCTTCCCAGCATCACCTCTGGTCTTCCCAGGTCCACCCCAGCCCCGCCACCCATCCCTCCACCCCCACCCGATGCAAACCACCCCCTACACACCAAGTCTCCTGGAGTCAGCCTCAAAGGCTGGTAGCCCACTCCAGCCACCCTCCCTTGGCCCTCCCTGCCCACCCATCACCTTCTGGCGCACGCTTGGGGGTTTTGGGCCCCCTCCAGACAACTCATAACTTCCTGACAGTCCCCGCTTTACACTACCGACCCCTTTGCTGGCCGGGCCATGACCCTGTTTGTTAAGCTCCCATTTCCTTCCTCCTCCCACTACCGATTGTCTGTCTCTCTCACACTCCTCACACCTCTGGAATGTCCTCTCACCCCTGACGCCAGGAACAAGGCCTTTTCCCCAATTCCCATACATGACCTCACGGGGCACCACCTGCCAATAAACTTAACAAAAATTTCTCTCTGGAAGCTCAAGACGTATTCAAGCGAGCACACAGACAGTCAGAAGGCTGGGGCATCTTCCCACATACAGCACCCACCACCCTCTTTTCTGTCATTCAGTCGACCAAGCAGTCACCAACCCCCACCCTGAGTACTAAGGACGTCACACTGCAGCAGACACAGTCCTGCCCTCAGACAGCTCCGTGTCTGGGAGGGAGGACAAGCCCTGCTCAGACCAGCATATGATACGTGCAAATCCACATCTCCATCCACATCTGCAACAGGAGCGCAAAAGAGTCCATGCTGAGGCACATCCCCAGCAAGGGGAAGAAAGACTCCTCTGAGTGCATGCATCCTGGCTGAGTTCTGCAGACTGGAGCTCACCTGGGAAGAAGAGGAGAAAGCCTCCCTTTTTAGGGAGTTCTGGAGTACAAAGGCCTTGGTTCAAATCCTGGCTGTGCTGCCCAGGGATGCACAGGAACCCGGCCAAGTTCCCTCCCTTCTCTTTGCTCTTTCCTCCTCTGTACAAGCAGTGGTGCCTATCATTGAGTTGTCATGCAAACCCAATGAAATAACATGAAATAAAAAACACGTGGCCCCAGGAGGGCTCAGCCAAGGTGAGTTTAGCTACCAGGATGAATGTTTTTCTGTACTACTTTGCAACACCACCTTCCCAGCTGCTGGTGGTTTCACTTTAAGTAAGAAGCCCCAGGGTTGTTTACTGACCTCAGCCAAGGACCCAGCTTTAAGAAAAACCAAAGGTGTTAGGTTCTTTCGCACATGTAGCAGCATCTGACATGGCAGCTATGGGAATAGGCGAGATGAAGAGCAGAACACATAATGACAAAAGGGGCTTCCGAGGCCCAACACAGACGAGCAGAAGGAGCCCAGCTCTGGAACAATCTAGAAGCCATGAGTTAAATCCAGTTCTTCCTCTCCTGGCTGCATGAATAAGCCTCGATTTTGGCTGTTTTCTCATCTATAAAATGGAAAAATAACATATACCCCATAGAGATATATCTGATAAAACTGCAAAAGTGTTCATGGGTAGGTGCAGTGGTTCACAACTGTAATGCCAGCACCTTGGAAGGCCAAGCCTGGCAGATCACTTAAGGTCAGGAGTTCGAAACCAGCCTGGCCAACGTGGTGAAACCCGGTCTCTACTAAAAATATAAAAATTAGCTGGGCATGGTGGTGGGTGCCTGTAATCCCAGGTACTAGGAAAGCTGAGGCAGGAGATGGCTTGATCCTAGGAGATGGAGACTGCAGTGAGCTAAGATCATGCCACTGCACTCCAGCCTAGACAACAGAGTAAGACTCCATCTCAATCAATCAGTCAATAAAGTTTACTTTTAGGCTTGCAGATCTAGGGTGGGCCTGCCCTTATCTTCTTTGTTAAAGAGATAATAAACAACACAGTTGAGACTGTTGAGAGCAGCGGGGAGAACCAGTCTCCTTCCTCCATGTGGAGAGACACTTCCCAGCTCATTATACCCAAATTATTAGCTCTGATTCTAATGCTTCATTTTCATGCAGGGAAATAATGAACATTTAGACTGGATGTCTTATTTGATGGATAAGAGTTTGAAGTGATGCTGGGCAAACTGAAGCTTCTCTCCCCTCTGCGACTCCCCCTCCCCAAGGGAGCAAGGGACCACCGTCTGGAAGAAGGCACTGAAGATACTCAGCCCAGCCTCCTCATCTTGTTCTGGTTGGATCCACCCCTAAGAGACCACATGCCCTGCCCTGTTCCCTGCCACTCAGAGGGGGAGTGCCTCTAAGACGGGGTCCCCAACCCCCACGCCATAAACTGGTACGTCTGTGGCCTATTAGGAACCGGGCTGCACAGCAGGAGGTGAGCAGGGTCTAGCAGCATTACCATCTGAGCTCTGCCTCCTGTCAGATCAGCAGTGGCATTAGATTCCCAGAGGGGTACAAACCCTACTGTGAACTGCGCATGCGAGGGATCTACGTTGCATGCTCCTTATAAGAACCTAATGCCTGATGATCTGTCACTGTCTCCCATTGCCCCAGATGGAACTGTCTAGTCGCAGGAAAACAGGCTCAGGGCTTGCACTGATTCTACACTATGGTGAGTTGTATATTTCATTATATATTACAATGTAATCACAATAGAAATAAAGTGCACAATAAATGTAACACCGTTAATTCATCCTGAAACCATTCCCCCAGGCCAGCCTGGCCGGTGGAAAAGTTGTCTTCCACAAAACCGGCCCCTGGTGCCAAAAAGGTTGGGGACTGCCACTCTGAGACACCTACACGCATCCACCCAGGCCAGTGACAGTGTGGGCAGGTCAGGGGCAGGTGTCGGGGCTCAGTTCTAAGCTGCGCTCTGCAGGCAGCCACCTCATCGCGCTTCACCGCTTACCCATGTTTCATTTCTCAATCATTTCCAAACTCAGGAGACAATTAGAAAAGGAGGAACTTCACATGACTGCCACTAACACCTCCAACATGGCCATCACATAATTCTTTGTTTTCTGGAGAAAAGGTCTCGCTCTGTCACCCAGGCACAATCACAGCGTACTGCATCCTTGAATTCTGAGGCTCAAGGGACGCTCCTGCCTCAGCCTCCTAAAGCTGGGTGACTTGGGCTACAGGCACGCACCACAGCTAGCGAGGTTTTCTAGTTTTAGTAGAGATGAGGTCTCACTATGTTGCCTAGGCTGGTCTCAAATCCCCGGCCTCAGGCGATCCTCCCCTTTGAGTTGCCCAAAGTATTGGGATTACAGGCATGAGCCACGGTGCCCAGCCTAAACGTTCATTATTTCAGTGTCACTTAAACTTGGTGTTTTCACCCTCCTGCTGGAAACTAAATTTAAATAGTGTCCACCCTGTGTCATGTCTTAACTATGGTTTATTTATTTATTTATTTATTTATTTTTTTGAGACGGAGTTTCGCTCTTGTTACCCAGGCTGGAGTGCAATGGCACAATCTCGGCTCACTGCAACTTCCACCTCCTGGGTTCAGGCAATTCTCCTGCCTCAGCCTCCCGAGTAGCTGGGATTACCGGCACATGCCACCATGCCCAGCTAATTTTTTGTATTTTTAGTAGAGACGGGGTTTCACCATGTTGACCAGGATGGTCTCGATCTCTTGACCTTGTGATCCACCCACCTCAGCCTCCCAAAGTACTGGAATTACAGGCTTGAGCCACTGCACCCGGCCGGTTTATTTTAATATATATTGAAAAAATACATATCTGCCACCTCTAAACTGTGAAATCAAGTTTCTTTCCTACATAAAATAAAGTTTAAAAATAGTGATTGATCTTAAAATAAGTATTAGATCTAAAACAGTACAGCTGGTATAGAAATGTAACAAAAATTACTAAGGCAATAAATTAAAGGGCTCCTTACTTTCTATACAACCTATTAATATTTTAATAGGCTAATTTCACTTTACTTAAACCAGTACTGTATATCAAAATTGCCCAGAGAACTCTCTTTACACAAAGACTAGATAGAGACTTTTCCCCCCCACACATGGATTGACCAGTTTTTGGTGGTAGGGAAGGAGCCACATGCATTCTTACTCAAATTGCAAACATTCATTTATCAGCCTTATAAGGTTTGCTATATCTGCCTACTGATGATACTAATTATCTGACACGTTTTTTTTTTTTAATCAACTCGGCTTTTTCACCTGAACTGATATATGTTAAGAGTGATTTTACGTTTTTGGCAAAAAGAAAACCGGTAACACTCACCATATTCAACAGGAACTACAAAATAATAAAATCAGTGGAAAGGGACAATATTGTTAAATTCTACCCAGAAACAGTTGCCCACTCGAAGCGAAGCCCTCGCTTGGTTCTCTGAGTCATAAAGGGAGAGAAGAGGCTTTTAAGGGAGGCCAAAGCCAATCAGCCACGTAAGACTCGCTGATGGAGGCAGAAGTCAGAGCGGGGTCACCTGAGAGGGCTGGGTCACTGGGACCTTAGGAATGGCACAGAGGTGTGCCCATTTTACCGCATCTATGTCATATATCTATGACATATAGATGACATATCTGACACATCTATGACACATCTATGACATATCTATAACATATTTTTTTTTAAGTTCTGGGATACGTGTGAGGAATGTGCAAGTTTGTTACATAGGTATATATGTGCCGCGGTGGTTTTGGTGGTTTGCTGCACCAATCAACCCATCATCTAGGTTTTAAGCCCCACATGCATTAGGTATCTGTCCTAATGCTTTCCCTCCCCTAACTTCCCACCCGCCAACAGGCCCTGGTGTGTGATGTTCCCCTCCCTGTGTCCATGTGTTCTCATTGTTCAACTCCCACTTATAAATGAGAACATGCGGTATTTGGTTTTCTGTTCCAGTGTTAGTTTGCTGAATTGTCAGCAAACCATCATTGATGGTTTCCAGCTTCATCCATGTCCCTGCAAAGGACCTAAACTCATTCTTTTTTACGGCTGCAAGTTATATTTTAATAAAAACATTTCATATCTTTCAGGCCAGGAATGGTAGCTCACGCCTGTAATCCCAGCACTTTGGGAGGCCAAGGCAGGTGGATCACCCGAGGTCAAGAGTTCAAGACCAGCCTGGCCAACATGGTAAAACCTTGTCTCTACAATAAATACAAAAAAGCCAGGACATGGTGGCATGCACCTGTAACCCCAGCTACTCGGAAGGCTGAGGCAGGAGAATTGGGTGAACCCAGGGGATGGAGGTTGCAGTGAGTCAAGATGGCACCACTTCACCCCAGCCTGGGAGAAAGAGTGAAACTCTGTCTCCGAAAAAAAGAAAAATTTCGTATCTTTCAAAGAGAGACATGTTAACATTTTGAAAATGGAGTTGGTGTAACTATTAAGGAGTGATTAAGAAATCACTACGCTGCTTCAGTCTCTTGACTATGACGGTAGATACGGGACGCTATGCATGGGATAAATCACACGTAACTAAATACACACAAATTCAAGGAAAATGGGAAATTTGATTAAGATCAGTGGCGGATTCTATCAATGTTGTCTATATTGATATCCGGTTGTGATATTGTACTGTAGTTTTGGAAGACATTACCACTGGGGATAACTGGGTGACATCCATATGAGATCTCTCTGTATTATTTCTTATAACTTTACATGAATCTTCAATTATCTCAACAAAAATTCCAAGAAAAAAATGCACAGTATCAAGGAGACAGAAAATGAGAGAGACATGTTGGTACTGAACAGATGTTCTTGCCATAATCAGGAAGACGGAAAGGGAACTGAGAAGATGACCACGCTGGCAACCTTGGCTCAGGCTCCCTGGGCACCGCCTGGTGTTCGTATTTTGCCATGGCACCCACGGCACAGGGGTCCCTTACAGAGAGCATCCCTTACCCCTCCCAGTGGATGCTACCAGCCACCTCTGGGCTCCACCCTCTGCCAGAACCCATCCTATTTCCCGCCTGGCTAGAAATAGACATTCATGCAGCCTCCTGATAAGCTGGGCACTGAAACCCAGAGGAAGTGGCCTGCAGGGCGCCTGCTCTTTTGGAAAAGGCAAAAGTCTCACAGCTATAGAAGTCAGCTGGGAACACAATTCCTAGGAATGTCGGCAAGGAGTTGAGATGGTCTGAACACTGGCAGAAGAGTAAAAGCGGACTTCCCTTTTACAACCGCCTTTCACTTCATGCTTTTCTGACTTCCATCCGAAGCAGTACCTCACGTAAACATCTTCTCGTTCTTTGAGTTTGCTAGTTTGTCTTTTTTTGTTTGTTTGCTTTTTACAGCAAAAGAAAAGTTCTGAGAATATAGACAAGTACCTTAACTTCAGCTGTCTGGAGTAAATTCTAGAGTGCTAACTGACGTTGAGTCTCCCCATGGAGAACGCTGGTCCTCAGCTTCCTACTAAGGACCTTTGGCTTTAGAGAAAACCAAAGAAAAGAAAAGGGAAGGGAAACCACATTTGTAGAAACACTTAGTACAAACCAGTGTGCACGGCAGGGGTCCTGACACCTGTGCACTCATGTGCGGCTGAGATGATTGTCTTCCTTCCGCAAGTGGGGAGGCTGAAGCAGAGAGAATCACTGACTCACCCAAGGTCATAATGGTTGAGCCAAGATTTGAACGTGAGCGGCCAGGCTCCAAAGCTTGCACTCTTGACCACTACCCAGGGATGGATGAAATGAGAAGCCGAGACCCAGAGTGCTCTCCCCTGCAGACAGCAAGAACCTCTTGGCTCCAGAGGTGGAAATATGAGCCATGGCTGACATGTGGGCCAACACAGGGCACCAGGAGATCCACAGTCCAGTCCCACCTCTACCACTACCTTCCTATGTGACCTTCGGAGAGTCATTTGACCTCCCTGGGCCTCAGTTTCCCCATCTGAGAAATGCAGAGCCTGGGTCAGCTGTGGCATTTGGAAAGCCCCTAGGCTTTGAAAACCCTGGTTGACATCAATTCAGGATGAAAATGGCTCTCGTCTTGTCCTTGGTGGCCCTTGAAAGAAAGTATAAGTGGCTAACGGTGAGGGTTGAATTGCATCCCTGGTATCTGTGAATGTGACCTTCTTTGGAAATAGAGTATTTGCAGATGTAGTCAAGCTGAGCTCAAGCTGGTTTAGGGTGGGTCCTAACCCCAGACTAGTGTCCTTATGAACAGAGGGAAATTTGGACAGGCACATAGAGAGGCAGAGATGGGAATACCACATCCACCAGCCAAGAGACACCCAGGGTCACCAGCAGCCACCAGAGGCCAGGAAGATGCAAGGAAGGCTCCTCCCCTAGAGCCCGCAGCAGGAACACAGCCCTACCAACACCTTGATTCTGGACTTCCAACCTCCAGAACTGCAAGGGAGTACATTTCTGTTTTAAGTCACCTCAGTCTGTGGCGCTTGTGTTATGGCAGCCACAGGATACTAATATAGGTAATAGCATGGTTTTCTTATTATCTTCAAGTATTACTGAGACAGAGTCTCTCTCTGTCGCCCAGGTAGAGTGCAGTGGCATGATCTGGGCTCACTGCAACCTCTGCCTCCCAGGTTCAAGCGGTTCTCATACCTCTGCCTCCCGAGTATCATCATGACATCACGGCTAATTTTTTTATTTTTAGTAGAGATGGGATTTCACCATGTTGAGCCGGCTGGTCTCGAACTCCTGACCTCAGGTGATCCACCCACCTCGGCCTCCCAAAGTGCTGGGATTACAGGCTTGAGCCACCGCGCCCGGCCATCATCATTATTATTGTATCAGCTACTTACTGAGGGTTCACTGTGTGTAAGGCACTATATTAACTGCTTCACTTAAATTATCCCCATACTCTCAGGCACCCTATGACCCAGAAGTCATTATTATACCCATTTTGCAGACGTAAAATGCTAAGGCTCAAAGCAGACAAGGAGCTTGTGCAAGGTC
Source organism: Leontopithecus rosalia (assembly GCA_028533165.1). NCBI lineage: Eukaryota > Metazoa > Chordata > Mammalia > Primates > Cebidae > Leontopithecus > Leontopithecus rosalia. Next base: position 7,675,491 of record CM052654.1, read on the forward strand.
CCACCGTGAATCAATAACAGAGCTGACACCAAACTAAGTAAGTGGCACCCGGAAGGCCCACCTTTCTCCTCTTTGGGTGCCTCTGCCTCCTCCCACCGAGAAAAGCAGCAACCAGGACACCAGGCTGTGGGCAATGGCCTCTACCCTGGCTTATGGGGCCTGTCCTCCAGAGAGCAGATTACAGCAAGGACTTGCCACTTTTGCAGTAGTACCCAGTTCTGCAATGGACCAAGGCTGCCTGCCATCCACCCAAGAGGAATCCAGAGTTAGCCATAAAAGATAAAAGGAACAGGCTGGGTGTGGTGATTCATGCCTATAATCCCAGCACTTTGGGAGGCCAAGGCGGGCCGATCACAAAGTCAAGAGATCGAGACCATCCTGGCCAACATGGTGAAACCCCGTCCCTACTAAAAAATACAAAAATTGGCTGGGCACGGTGGCACGCACCTGTAGTCCCAGCTACTCAGGATGCTGAGGCAGGAGAATTGCTTGAACCCGGGAGGAGTAGGTTGCAGTGAGCCGAGATCATGCCACTGCACTCCAGCCTGGCGCCTAGTGACAAAGCAAGACTCTGTCTAAAATAAGTAAAGACTGAAGGAACAAACAACTCCTCAGCTCACAGCCAAGAAGCTCCAGGGACAGGCAGAAGGTTTGTTAAAAGAGATTGTCCCCGACAAGAGAGCCCTTGGAAAAGGGAGCCATGCCTTCGTCCCCATAGGTTCTCCTCCCTACCCTGCTCAGATCTCACCCTGGCCCAGGTGGGTCCTACCAGAGTCTCCCTCTCAGGAACATCCCTCAAGGAGCCCCAGCTCCAAAACCCCTAAGAGCAGCAGCAGCAGCAGCTCTGAGGATCCAGGGTCTATCAACCACGTGACAAGTGCTCTCTGTCCATCATCTCAGCGGTCCCTCCCACAGCCCTAGGTAACCACCATTATCAAAACCTCCATTTGGCAGAAGAGAAAACTGAGGCTCAGGCAGGTTGGGTGACCTGGGCTCTGAGTCCTGCCAGTCTAGCTCCAGAGCCAGAGTGCCCCCACACCACCTGTGCTGGCTCCAGGGCCGAGACACTCACACAGACTGCCCTCGCAATTCTGCCAGCAGCCTGCAGAAAACTGAGCCCTGCCAAGGTCAAGTCCAGGGCAGAAACACCTGCTGGGACAGAAACAAACCAGGTCCCCCTTACTAAACATTTAACAGCTGTCAGAGCTGACCTCAGAATCTCTTTAATCCTCCTGCCAATCTTGGGCAGAAAACTCCATTTTCCAGAGACAGCCCAGGAAGATGAAGTCACTTATTCAGAGCCACCTGGCTGGGTTTTGATGCCAAAGACACCAAGGCAGTCAGTGAGGGTGGCCCACGGTGGGAGGCCTGGAGATAAGGTAAGCCCAGTTACCTCCCATCCCCACTCCCACATTCTTGTAGCTGCTCCCTGAATGACCTCTCAGAAAACCTTGAAGTGAACCGGCTAGCTTCTGGCTAAAGATGAATCCTTCCTTTGAAGTCAGGTAAGTCTTTGCAGGCAGAGAGAGAGATGCCAGAAGCATTTAGCACTCCCTGTCAAAGGCAATCATTAGGTAAGACACGCAGGAGGCCGGGTACTGTGGCTCACACTTATAGTCCCAGCATTTTGGGAGGCCAAGGCAGGAGGATCGCTCAAGCCCAGGAGTACTGAGACCAGCCTAGGAAACACCCTCACCTTGGCTATAAGTCCTCATCCCTACAAAAATAAAATAAAAAGTACATAAAAATTAGCCAGGAGTGGTGGTGCATGCCTGTGGTCTCAGCTCCTCACGAGGATGAGGTGGGAGAACTGCTTGAGCCTAGGAGTTGAAAGGTGCTGTGTGCTGTGAGCTGTGATCACACCACTGCATTGCAGCCTGGGCGACTCAGTGAGATCCTTGCTGCCCAGGCTGGAGTACAATGACATGATCTCAGCTCACTGCAACCTCCACCTCCTGGGTTCAAGCAATTCTCCCGCCTCAGCCTCCTGAGTAGCTGGGATTACAGGCACTGCCACCATGTCTGGCTATTTTTTGTGTTTTTAATAGAGACGAGGTTTCACCATGTTGGCCAGGATGGTCTCAAACTCCTGACCACAAGTGATCCACCCGCCTCGGACTCCCAAAGTGCTAGGATTACAGGCGTGAGCCACCATGCCCAGCAAAAAAAAATATATATTTAAAATAAAAATTAAAAAAAAAAAAACAAGCAGGAGTACGTTTTTACCTTGTCAGTGATTAACAGGAAAAGCCAGGGGTTTCCAGGCACCTCCCACCTCATCCACAAGGAACAACCACCCGAGCCAGAATGCTGGCTCAGGACCCTGGTACTGACCGGAGCCACAGTGAAAAAGAAAAAGAACCCAAGGGGGTGGACAGATTGCAAGAGAAGGTCCTGATCCTCCAGAAGCTTCTCCAGAGCCCAGTGACTCTACTGCACAACCAGGCTGTGGCCCACGCAGCCCTCTTGGCCTGGAGGGCTGGCCGCCGAAAGGTAAAGCCCTCCTTCTTTAAAAGGGTGATTTTCCTTCTGGAGTCACTGAACCGCAGCCACCCTATCCTCATGCCGTGGGCTCCTCTCACAGGCCAGGGTCGGGGAAGGAATGGGTTCTGCAAGACAGGTCCCAGCAGGAAAGCACCCTCACCTTGGCTTTGAGTCCCCACGCGATGCCCCACTCTGCAAGGCACCTTCCACTTCTGGACCTCCCCTTTCCCAGTCCTCATTACATCTTATAAGAGTGACTCGTTTCCCTGAGTTACCATCAGCACCAGGATGGGCACCTGGGATGCCATCACGTAGTGGCTGACCACGGGTGTCTGGCCCTCGTATACTGACATCTTCCTATCTGGGCACTTACCCTGCTCCCTTATGGCCAGTGGGTCACCCACGGGATCCACCACCAGCTCCAAGGACAGTGGGCCTCTGCCTCATTCTCTAGCTTTGCAGAAACAGGGTCTGATCTTCATGCAGTCTACTGGATATCAGACCACTCATGGAAGTCTAAAATGGTAGATTCCAGCTGGGTGCAATGGCTCATGCCTATAATCCCAGCACTTTGGGAGGCCATGCAGGAAAATGGCTTGAGCTCAGATGTTTGAGACCAGCCTGGGCAACGTGGCAAAATCCCATCTCCACAACACACACACACACACACACACACACACACAAGCCAGGCATGGTGGTGCACATCAGTAGTCCCAGCTACCTGGGAGGCTAAGTTGGGAGGACAGCTTGAACCCAGGAGATAGAGGCTGCAGTGAGCTGTGACTGTGCCACTGCACTCCCACCTGGTTGATGGAGTGAGACGGTGTCTCAACAAAAAGGCAGGTGGGGGCACATTCAGCTCAAAAAGAAAAAGAAGAGCATGCATTAGGGAATATTCTCTTATCCTCTTTTGCTTAACCTGAGGATTATTCCTAAAAACGGCTGCCATGTGGCCTGGAAGCCCGGACAGAGGCTCTGATGGTGCCCACCACCACCGACCACTACCACCATAACAGTGACAGCAAACATCCCCCCAAGTATTCACCACGACTCAGGCACTGAGCAAAGGCTTTAGGTGCATTTCCTTACTAAAGCTTCACAGAATTGCCACACTATTATTTCCCCCCATTTATCAAAAGAGAAGACTGAGGCCAGAGGACGACAAAGCCCGCAGCTGATAACTGTGTCCGATCACCCAGGCTCAATGGTGGGGCGTGACTGGTTCCAGCAAGACAGCAGCCTGCGGCAGTCTCTTCTGCTAGGGCAAGAGGAGTCACCCCTGCCCCCGCTTTGCCTGTGCAAATGAGTCTTCAATTGTGGTTAGCAAGCCAGCCCTTCATTTCCCCACCACACTCTAGAGTTTTGCAAACCAAAGTTGGGGGATGGCTAGTGTGGCCTCCCTTTAGTTCCTGTTGCAGACAGCTAGAAGGTAAGAGCCCTCCTTCCCTTTCAGAGAAGTCAGGATTGGGTCAAGAGGGGTGAGCCTCCTAGGGTCCCCATAACCCTGTAGCCCAGGCACTTTCGGCCTAAGCTCCCCCTTACGCAAGGATCTGAGTCCCACCCAAGGGGTACAAATGCTTGTCAGACTCTGCAGCTTGGGGATGAAATCTACCTGCCTCCATCTTTCCCAGAAGTGGCCAGAGATCCAGCCAGGGGTCCCAGCTGGAGTGTGGGGTTGAATGAGGTTCAAATACAAACCCCACCACGTCCCGAGCTATAAAACTGAGACAAATAGATGGATGAGTTTCGTGGCATTGACATGAGGATTTGAGGAGACCAAGTTCATGGCCAAGTGCTTAGTGAAGTGCCTGGCACATTGCGTGTGTTTCAGTGTGTGCCGCTATTATCCATAGATTCTCATGATGATGGTCATATCCATTTATTTAGCCATTCAGTCAATAAAGAATAGCTGAAAGCCAAAGGGCTGGGCACTGCTCTGGGAGCTGTGGATACAGCTGTGAATAAAACAGACAAAATTCCTGGTCTCAAAGAATTACACTGTCATGGGGAGACAGATGAACAAATCAATATGTATTACGTTTGGCAACAGTAAATGCTACAAAAACTAAACCAAAGCAGAGCAAAGCATGGTGGGTGACCAGGAGGGAGGGGTTCTCATAGAAGGTGTTATCAGGGAGGCCCCCCCAGAGGTGGTGACATCTAGACTGATGTCTGAGATAGACTATTCCAGGCAGAGAAAATAGTAAACACAAAGGCCCAAAGATGGAAATGTGTATGGTATGTTCCAGGAAGAGCAAGGTTGTCACCAGCTGGGACACACTGCATATGCTCTATGAAACCCTCATGACCCCCAATGCCTGTCCATCCCCCCTCTCCAGCCTGGACATCCTAGTCACATTGTCTTTGCACCTGCATCCACACTCAGTCCTCCAGGAGCCTGACGCCCTCACCCTTTCCATCCTGTTCCACTATCACACACTATGTCCATCAGCCTCCTCTGGGGTCCTCTGGAGTCAGCTGCAGCCCCTGGAAGGTGGTTTGGCCATTTCCTTCATACATACATACATATATATATATATATATATATATATATATATACACACACACACATACACATACATATATACATAGACTCATATATATATACACATACATATATACATTTACCATGCATCACGTGTATATATGCACATACATACATATATACACACACACACACACAAACACACACACACACACACACACACACACACATTTATTTGGTTTTTTAAGATAGAGTCTTTCCAAGCATGGCGGCTCATGCCTGTAGTCCCAACACTTTAGGAGGCTGAGGTGGGTGGATCACTTGAGGTCAGGAGTTCAAGACCAGCCTGGCCAACATGACAAATCCCATCTTTACTAAAAATAGAAAAATTAGCCAGCAGTGGTAGCACAACCCTATAATACTCGCTACTCGGGAGGCTGAGGCACAAGAATCTCTTGAACCCAGGAGGTGGAGGTTGTAGTGAGCTGAAAGCGGCACCACTGCACTCCAGCCCAGGTGACAGAGAGAAACTCTACTGCACACACACAAAAAAAAAGAGAAGCGAAGACACTACATGACAGGACACGACATTGCTGGGGTCAGTAGCGTGATCACAGCTCACTGAAGCCTCAACCTCCTGGCCTTAGGTGATCTCCCCAAATCACACTCCTAAGTAGCTGGGACTACAGATGTGCCACCATGCCTTGCTAGCTTTTGTACTTTTTCTAGAGACAGGGTTTCATCATGTTGCCCAGGCTATTCTCAAACTCCTTGGCTCAAGTGGTCCCCCTGCCTCTGCCTCCCAAAGTGCTGTGATTACAGGCATGAGCCACTGCACCCAGCCACTATTATATATTTAATCTCCCTGCTCCTTGAAGCAAGAATAGCACTGCTCATTTCTGGATCCACAGCAGCAAGGTGCCTGGCACCTGGTGGGGACTCCACCAAGAGGTAGTTCAAACCCCTTAGAGAGCAATTCAGCTCTCACTGCTGAGGCTGGAAATGCACACTCTGCCCGACCACTCAGAGGTTCCCTTCCCTGCCCACAGCAATGGCAGCACCCTCTGCAATTTCACAGGAGAAAGGAACTCAGTTCAAATGCCCAACATGAGAGAGTAGATAAATTGGCTCATCACCAGTGGATTGCTCTATAGCAATTCACAGGAAACATGCATCTCTACATACCGATAGAAATAAATCAAAACTATGTGCAATGCAGTGTCCTGGATGAATCCTGGAACACGAGAACCTATGAGGAGAAACTGTTAACGTCCAAATAAATTCTGGAACTTAGATAGTGATGTGGTAACGTTAATGTCTCTGTTTTGGCAAAGGCATCGTGGCAATATAAAACAGAAACAGGCTGGGCATGGTGGCTCACACCTGTAATCCCAGCACCTTGGGAGGCCAAGGTGGGCCGATCACTTGAGGTCAGGTGTTCGAGACTACCCTGGTTAACATGGCAAAACCCCATCTCTACTAAAACCACAAAAATCAGCCAGGCGTGGTGGTGCGTGCCTACAGTCCCAGCCACTTGGAGGGCTGAGGTATGAGAATCGCTTGAACCCAGAGCTTGCAGTGAGCCAAGATCACGCCACCACACTCCAGTATGGGCGGCAAAGCAAGACCCTCTCAAAAAAAAAAAATGCGTAAACAGGAGAAGGATATACAAAAACCCTCTGTTCCTCATATAGAAGACTGGCAATTCTTCTCTAAGTTCAAAAGTATTCAAAAATTAAATGTTTGATTTAAGAAAAATGCTGAAAATGACAAAGTAAAAAGTAAAAATGTATGCAAACGTTAATGACCTTTTTAAAAGATACAAACCAATTATCACGGGTACCTGTGCATTAAACCGTATGAAAACATAAAACGGAAAGTTACATGGCAACTTCAGGAAATGGTCGTATCTGGGAGAAATGGCAGAGGGCATTACATCTGCGTCTGTAACATTTAAACAAGAAAACGAAAGAGCAAGCAAATGTGATAAACAAGTTAACAAATGGCAAAACCAGGCGGTGGCTACATGATTATCCTTTATATTCTTCTGCTTTGCTATCTATGTTTGAAACATTTTGTAATTTCAAAACTCAAACCGATATTAATTAAACTACTAACTACCCCATTAATGAATGAAAAATCACAGATACAAAAAAGACAGGGCGGAGTGGGGCAGTCCTCATCACCATAAAAAGCCAGGTCCTGTGGTTTTCTGGCTATTCCAGAGGCTAGCAATGTTCGAGAGGAACTCCCACTCAGGGAATTCATCCATGATCTTCTTCCTGTAAAATCACGATACAGTTGGTAAGATACAGCCTCTTTAGGGGATAATAGGACACAACCTATTAAAATATTAAATGTGCCTACCTAGGAATTCCACTTCTAGGAACCCCTTTTTACAGATATAACACTATATACACACAAAGATGCAAATATGAGCTGGGCATCATGGCTCACATCTGTAATCCCAACCCTTTGGGAGGCTGAGGCAGGAGGATTGCTGGAGCCCAGGAGTTCAAGAAGACCAGCCTGGGCAACACAGTAACACCCATGTCTACAAAAAACACAAACTTAGCTGGGCATGTGGCATATACCTAGAATCACAGCTACTCTGGAAGCTGGAGTGGGAGGATCGCTTGAGCCCAGAAGTTCATGGCTGCAGTGAGCTATGAAAGCATCACTACACGCTAGTCTGGGCACTTTGGGAGGCCAGAGTGGGCAGATCACTTGAATGACAGCAAGACCTTGTCTTTAAAAAAAAAAAGCAAATGCACGGAGATTTCCATTCTGGATGACAGGAAATGACTTCTTGTTCACCAATAAGGGACTAGTGAAATAAACACAGCCACACTCTGAAACATTGGGCAGCCGTTAAAAATAAAATAAAATAAAAATAAAACAAGTCCAGGGGTAGGGAGGGCAGCTTACAACTATAATCTCAGCAGCACTTTGGGAGGCCAAGGTGGGAGGAATACATACATGAGCCCAGGAGTTCGAGACCAGCCTGGGCAACATAATGAGACTTCATCTTAACATAAAATTTTAAAAAATTAGCCAGGCGTAGAGGTGCATACCTATGGTCCCAGCTACTTGCGAGGCTAATGCTTCAAGCGAAAGATCGCTTGAACCCAGGAATTTGAGGCTGCAGTGAACCATGATTGTGCCACTGCTCTCCAGGCTGGGCAACAGAGTGAGACCCTGTCACTAGGAAAAAAAAGAAAAGTGGAAAGATCCATGTGTACTAAAGAGAAAGATGTCCAGAAAATCACAGAAGGAAAGCCAGGCGCTGGGCAGTATGCCCCATAGGTTCCTATTTTTGTTTAAAAAGCTGCACATAAGCATGTATGTATGCATACACTAGGAAAGACAACACGCACACTAAACACTTAATACCGTTTACCTCCAGGATTTGAGAAAGGAAAGAATTTTCTTTTTAAATACTTACTCGTATTGTCCGAGTTTATTATAATAAGCAGATATTTTCAAAATAATAGATCAAGAATAAGGCAACGAGTTTGTGTCCTTTGTAGAGACACGGATGAATCTAGAAACCATCATTCTCAGCAAACTGACACAAAAACAGAAAACCAAACACAGCATGTTTTCACTCATAGGTGGGTGATGAACAATGAGAACACTTGGGCACAGGGAAGGGAACAATACTCACTCTGCTAGGTGGAGGGGAGGAGAGGGGAGGGGAGAGCAGGGACAGCAGGGGTCGGGGAGGATGGGGAGGGATAACTCCTGATGCAGGCTACGGCGGGAAGGTGGGGTGGGATGGAGACAGCAAACCACCTTGGCACGTATGTACCTATGCAGCAATCCTGCAGGATGCAGGATGTGCACATGTACGCCAGAACCCAAAGTACAATTAAAAAAAGAAGAAGAAGAAAAGAATAAGGCCCCTTGTCTCAGTGTCTGCAGTGGCTAAATAAAGGAACGAAAACCTGGCCAGGCACGGTGACTCACACTTGTAATCCCAGCACTTCAGGAGGCCAGGTGGATCACTTGAGGTCAGGAGTTTGAGATCAGCCTGACCGACATGGTGAAACCCTGTCTTTACTAGATACAAAAAATTAGCCAGGTGTGGTGGCCCATACCTGTCATCTGAGCTACTTGGGAGGCTGAGGCTGGAGAACCACTTAAACCCGAGAGGCAGAGGTTGCAGTGAGCCAAGATTGTGCCATTGCACTCCAGCCTGGACAACAAGAGCAAAATTTCATCTCAAAAACAAAGAAAGAAAAAATAAAAGAACAACTGAAAACACAGGAATAGCCGTGTGCTGGAAGAGTAGCCGAATAAAAGATGGTTCAGCCACACCACAGTATCACGCAACCAGCAAAAAAGACAGATCAGAATTCTGTATCAGCTGAATTGGAGAAATCTCCTGAGCCACTGTTCAATGACAAAGGTGAGTGCAGAGCATGTGGTTGGTAAAACAAGAAAGAAACGCAGAGAGCCAGTGGAGAAGACGGGGGTGTTCCAGAGGGCACGCACCGCCATTTATCAGAGCTGGCAACATTCTAGGTCTGGATCTGAACGATAGTTTTACAGTGGTTCATCTTATAATTATTCATTATTCTGAATAATTTGCGTTGCTTCAAAAAAATTTAAAGGCTTAAAAGCACAAGAAAAGGTGAATACAGGACAGGCTCTCAGATGATGACGTGTCCACAGCTCACTGACCTCATTCCCAGAGGCTCTTTCTCCTGGCCCTTTACTTTTAGACAAACCTACAGCGCATACTCTGTGGCCACAGGGCATTGGTACGAGCCAGGACTCAAAACCCGAACTCCGGAGGCACTCGTTCTTCCCTCTACACCACACTGCCTGGGTGAATCCAGACCTAATGCCAGGTCTGAACAAAACCCACACAAACAAACAAAAAGCCAAAACAGTGGGCCAAACAGCAGGACACGTGCAATGTCACCCAGGGAAGACGTCTCTAGTGGTGAGTCCCAGGGCTCTGGCCTTTCATAGTTCCCTTTTTATTTTTTTAAGTCCCAAAACTCAGAAAAGGAAAAGGAATACAAGTTAAGGGGAAGGAAATTCACCTTTACAGAAACCTTCTATTCACCAGACTTCATTAGACACTCGGGAAAATGCTGCATCGTTCAATACTCACTGCAGCTCCAGAGGGCCAAGACTGTAACACTGGCTGCTCTATGAGGAAACTGAGTCTCAGATGACTTTTATAGCTTGCTTAAGGTCATACGAGCAGCTTTTCTCAGGACCCTCTGCTGACCCCCAAGGACTCACTGACCAAAACTGCAGCTCATAAAAGCAAAGGAAACGGCACCACGCCACAGCACAGAATGAAAAATGAAGGTTCTCAACAGTCTGAAGCAGTTTTCACAAGTTGTCAGCCTGTGAACTGCATCAGGATGCAGGCTGTTTTGTTAGGTCAAGATCATGTTGCTTATTTGTGTGTTTCAATGAGTCAACGCTTTTTTCAAATGAGGAGATTTCATAGTTCAACCTCTATTTCCAGCTGCAGATCTGTGGACCCTGAGTCTGCAGCGTGCGTTAGGATCTGTCCACTTTATACGAGGTGTGCATACCCTGGCTCCCCATTAACCACGGTTCCCAACACCTTTCTCTCTTTCTCCCTCTGCAGTCTGTGGTTATGGTCATTTATCCCCTTGATGCAACCCGCTTCCCTTACTGAGGACACCTGTCCGGCTTCCTGCAGGTAATTGTGTTTCTGAAACAGAGGAGGTAGGATTTTAAAGAAATAAATGCATGTTGGGCACAGTGACTCATGCCTGTAATCCCAGCACTTTGGGAAGGTGAGGTGAGCAGATCACCTGAGGTCAGGGGCTGGAGATGAACCTGGTCAACATGGTGGAACCCTGTCTCTATTAAAAAAAAAAAAATTAGCAGGTATGTTGGCACTCTCCTGTAATCCCAGCTACTTAGGAGGCTGAGGCACGAGAATCACTTGAACCCAGGAGAGGCTGCAGTAAACCAACATCACGCCACTGCACTTCCAGCCTAGGCAACAGAGTAAGATCTGTTTCCAAAAAAAAAAAGAAAAAGAAAAAGAAATAAATGCGAAGTCTTATACTTGTGTCTGAAAACTCAATTGCACCTGCACAAAAGGAATCAGAGCTTCAAAATAACAGCCAAGCATGGCTGATGCCTGTTATCCCAGCACTTTGGGAAGCCAAGGCAAGTGAACTGCTTGAGCCCAGGAGTTCAAGATCAGTCTGGGCAACATGGCCAAGCCCCAGCTCTACCGAAAAAACAAAATACAAAACATAGCTGGGCATGGGAGCATGTACCTGTGATCCCAGCTACTTGGGAGGCTGAGACAAGAAGATCCCTTGATTCTGGGAAGCTGAGGCTGCAGTGAGCCATGGTTGTGCCACTGCACTCCAGCCTTAGTGGCAGAGTGAGACCTCATCTCAAACCCCAGCAATCCTCTATAATGTACAAGACATTAATTAACCATGCACCTTGCCAAATGTCGCATTGTGGGAGGGAGTCCCCTGAGTCTTCTTTCAGCACAAGGTCAACAGAGAGATGCAGCCCTGGGCCACAGCATGAGCATGGGGCTTGGGAATCCATAGAACACGAGCAAATTCCCTACGGGAACAGGGAAGCTGAAGGTAGAGATAAGTCCAGGACCACGTGTCCTCTCTTCAGTCATCTCATCAAATCCTCAGAAGGCCGGAGGCTGGTTCTGCAGATCTCTAGCAGTGAGAAACCAAACCTCAAATGGATACAGGAGGAAGAACTGTTTAAAAACCCCCAAGTTACTCAAAATTGTCTCTGGTGGGCTTGAGAGTCATATTAGAAAATTATGGTAGAGCTATTCCAGCTAAGTGGCTTTGGGAAGGTTCTTGCTACTTTTTTGAAACTCAGTTTGCCCATCTATAAAATGGGCAGACACATCAAAAAGCATGAGGAGGATTTTTTTTTTTTTTGAGACAGAGTCTTGCTCTGTTGCCAGGCTGGAGAACAGCGGCATGATCTTGGCTCACTGCAACCTCTGCCTCCCGGGTTCAAGCAATTCTCCTGCCTCAGCCTCCCAAGTAGTTGGGACTACAGGCATGCACCACCACACCCAGCTAATTTTTGTATTTTTGGTAGAGAAGGGATTTCACCATGTTGGCCAGGATGGTCTCGATCTCTTGACCTCATGATCCACCCACCTCGGCCTCCCAAAGTGTTGGCATTACAGGTGTGAGCCACTGCACCCAGCCTGAGGAGGATTTTTAAAGCACCAAGGACAGAGAGGTTACTAAGATCACTCAGAGAACGTGGTTAATGAGTGGCTGCTGCTATCATGATTTTAAGTACTGAGTATCGTAGAAAAGTTTCCACCAACAAGCACGGCTGTCACTGACTAAACATGTGTTACTCTCAGTGTTTGGTTTATTAACACATTGAATTCTGAATCACTGCTGGGAGACAGGCCCTACTATCATGCCAATTTCATCAGTGAGGAGACAGGTACACCAGGTCAAGCACTTTGACCTCAAGGTCTCACTGGCAAGTGCAGAGCTGGAACTGGAGCCCCGGGCACTCACCTGTTCACCCCTACACTGTCTTGCCCCCTGCTACACCAGTGTGAGGACACAGATTGTACCTGATGCTTTTCTCAGTTCCCTCATCTCTGAGCGTGGGATCCTGGAGCCCTACCATGGCAGAGGGAAGCACATCTCCAGACAGGGATGAACCCCACAGAACCAGGAGGTGGACATGATGCCAGAAATGGAGGTGGGAAAGGGGCCCAGGAGGACTCTAGCTTTCTGGCCAAGGCACCTGGCTGGGTGGTGGTACCTCTTACCAACATGGGAAAAACTGGAGGAATAAAAAAGGCAGAGATCTTAGTTGCTTTGGTGACAAGTCCCATTATGGACAGACTGAGTTTGAAATATTTACTAGATACCCAGTGGTGACTAGACAACACTTCCAGAGCTCCGACTCCAAATTCAAAGCTCCTTCCAATGACATCTGAGAAACTTTCTCTGGTCCCCCCATCTGATTTCTACGTCATCTTTTTCTACGATCCCCCCAGCACGCTGTGTGACAATCTTAGCCTTGTCATCTTGTCTCTGTCTCCCTTAGACTTGGACCCCTGAATGGCAAGACCTTGCCTTGGTCAATCTGGTGACAAGTAGAGTGCCCAGCATGGCAGGGGCTCAATAAATATTTACCTAATGGGTCAAGGAAAGGGATCTGAGGAGATGCTTACACAGGAGTATGTTTGTTTCCTATTAGGTTAGTACAAAAGTTACCGCAATTTTTGCCATTAAAGGCAAAGTACAATTAAACTACAATTATATTTGCACCCACCTAATATTACTGCTCTAAAAGAGTAGAGCATCGCCTCAGATCTAATCTACAAGATTCGAGCAGTAAGAGGAAACCAAACAGTGGCTCACGTCTATAATCCCAGCACTTTAGGAAGCCGAGGTGGGCGGATCACTTGAGGTCAGGGGTTCAAGACCAGCCTGACCAACACGGAGTAACCCTGTCTCTCCTAAAAAAAAACAAAATTAGCCAGGTGTGGTGCTGCATGCCTGTAATCCCAGCTACTGGGGAGGCTGAGGCAGGAACATCACTTGAACCTGGGAGTGAGGTTGAAGGGAGGCGGAGGTTGTGGTGAGCTGAGATGGCACCACTGCACTCCAGCCAGGGCAACAAGAGTGAAACTCCATCTCAAAAAAAAAAGGAAACAAACACAATCCTGAATAAGCATCACTGAGGCCAGGACGGCCCCACAAGCCTAGTGGCTTACAACAACACAAATTCACCATCTTGCAGTTATGCAGGTCTGATTTCTAAAATGGGTCTCACTGGCCTAAGAACAAAACCAAGGAGTCAGCAGGGCTGCGTTTCTTCTGGAGGCTTCAAAGGGGAAATCCACCCATTGCCTTTCCTAGCTCTAGAGGCCACCTGCATTTCTTAGCTTGTGGCCCCGTCCTCCCTCTACTTTCAAAGCCGGAATTTTGCAATCTCTCCCTGACTCTGACCTCCTACCTCCCTCTTCTAAAGATCCTTGGAGTTACATTGGGCCTACCTGGGTCATGCAGGAGAACCTCCCCATCTCAAGATCTTTCCCTTAATCACACGTGCAAAATCCCTTCTGCTGCGTAACATAACATATCTACAGGTTCAAAGGATTAGGATGAGAACACCATTGGGAGTCTATGTAGGGAGTCACCATCCAACGAAAGGTGATGTCCATGGGAAAGAACAAAAAGGCCAGAGGTCACTTGGTGGCAGCTGTGAGAGGATCTTAGCCATCCTGGCCTCAGTGTTGCTCTTTAATTACAGTCTCTAAATCTGAACGCCCAGTCCCTCCCACAATCCCTTATCTCACGAAGTGGCACGTAAGGAACATGGTGACAAGGCCTGAGAGACAGACATGATCCCAACAAAAAGTCCCAAAGTCCCAGCCAGACCTGGCTCCACGAAAGCTGGAGGTGCTTTCCAACAGCCCAGCCCCAGGGGCTATTTGCTGACAAATCACAAGAAAATAGTTGCCTGGGGCCAGGTACAGTGGCCAGCCTGGGCAACATAGAAAGACCCTGTCTCTACAGAAAAAAAACAAAAACAAAAATTAGCTGGCCATGGTGGCGCACACCTGTAGTCCCAGCCACTTGAGAGACTGAGGCAGGAAGATCACTTGAGCTCAGGAGTTTGAGGCTACAGTGAGCACCACTGCCCTCCTGCCTGGGCAACAGAGCCAGATCCTGTCTCTAAAAAGTAAACAAGAAAACAGTCATCTCAAAGCCTTAAACACAAACCCAAGCTAGACAGGGAGGGGCTTACTTCAGAGATCAGACAGTGCGGCCCCTGCCCTCACCCAATCTTCACCTGGACTCCCTGGGGTGAGGGGTGGGGAGCAGCATTTCGGGGCCTGGCCAGACAGGAAACCTGGCCTCTGCTAGCAAGTGGCTCACTTCTGTGTTTCTGTTGAGAAAGGAAGCCTCTCTGCAGCAGCTCCCATGGCCACAGGGGCTCACCAGGTAGCTGACCACAGAGACCCAGTCTCCAGGTAAATCCCCGGGGAAGCCAGACCTCCCCTAGGCTGGACTAGTCCATCCAAGTCAGAAGAGAAGAAATGTAAAAATGACCATCAGGTACCATCATCCAAGGGGCCACCTTCCAGTGAAACCCTAGCAACATAAGCCTCGCCTGCTACATAAGCACCCCTCAGCTGCTGTACCAATTACTGCAAACTCAGTGGCTTAAAGCTATCCTCTTTCAGCTCCACGTCAAAACCAGTCTCACTGGGCTGAAACCAAGGTGTTGGCAGCACTGGTTCCTTCCAGAGGCTCCAAGGGAAAACCTGCTTCCTTACCATTTTCACCTGGTAGTGGCCATCTGTGCTCGTGGGCATGTGGCCTCTTCCTCTGCCCTCAAAGCAGGTTACCCCAACCTGCTGCCACCATCAGGTTATTGTCTGCCACTCACGCTGATCACCCTTCCGCCTTTTTCTTCTTTGAAATGGAGTCTCACTCTTGTCACCCAGGCTGGACTGCACTGGTCCCATCTCAGCTCACTGCAACCTCCACTTCCCAGTTAAAATGATTTTCCTGTGTAGCTGGGATTATAAGCACGGGCCACCAGGCCTGGCTAATTTTGTATTTTTAGTAGAGACCGGGTTTCACCTTGAGAACAGCAGGCTGTTCTCAAACTGCTGACCTCAGGTGATCCACCTGCCTCAGCCTCCCGAGGTGCTGGGATGACAGGTGTGAGCCGCCACGCCTGGCCGGGCCTTTTTCTTCAAAGGACCCTGTGATCACCCTGGACCCGCCTGGGTAACCTGGAATACTCTCCCATCTCAACCTGCTTCCCTTTATTGCATCTGAAAGGCCCTCTGTGTCAAGTAACCTGACACACCCACCTGTTCCGGGGTGCAGGAAGGGGACATTTCTGGGGCCATTACTCATGCCTACCTTTCAACACCCTGTCCACTGATCTGCAGAGGAGGAGTGTAACATGTCCAACAGTTTCAGAACATCTTCCCAGCAAAGCCAAATCTTTACCCCCCCAACACACACACCCCAGCACCACTCTACCACGCTGGATGAAGCTAAGAGAAACTGAAAACAAGGTCTAGGACAAGCAAAGAGGAGGGAAATGAAAAAGGAAGGGAAAAAGACGCTCCATGTTTGCAGCATCTCTGCAATATAAGGTGCTTTGCATACCCACTGGAGAGTCTAGCCTCATCTGTGCTAGTTAACACAAGAAAAGACAAGGCTCAGAGAAGTTAAGGAATTTGCCCAAAATCACACAGCCTGCAAAGGGTAGATATGGGATAGAACCCCAGGCCTGTCTCTCTCTCTCTCTCTGTGCTGCTCTGAAAAAACATCTTGGATCTTTTTGAGGTTTTTTTTTTCTTTGAGAGGGGAGGGGTCCCAAAAAGTTGTTTGCAGTAAAACCTTGTCTTTTGGGTAGGAAATTATGCAAAGCATTTGCCACTGCCCCCACTTGCTTGGCGACTTAACAGAGGAAGATCTATTTTGGGGCTTTGTGCTCCAGTGATCTGCTCACCACCCGCTGCTCATACATTTTTTTTCTACAGAGGCCACTTCCTGAGGCTTAAACGGGTTGGTCAGCCCAGCAAAACCCAAGCCTGGCTCAGAGCAGGATATAAGGCAACAAACAGGGCCAGCACTGAGCAGCCAGGAACCCCCAGCACCCACCTCAAAAGGAAAACCACCCATCTTAGAACAGGCGACAGCTACCTGTCAGCCGATCACCAAGACACACAGTATTTGAGCCCTTGAGGAAGCTAACAGCCACCGAGGCTGCCCATCTACATGCATGCATTTGTATTATTTCATTCATTCATTCATATTCAAAAGCCCTAAACTGGAAACACCTTCAGTATTCACTACTATGCCTTGCGGTGGTTTGTTACACAGCAAGAGACAACAATCCATTATTAGTACTATGAAGGTTAGCACCCGCTATGTTCCAGGAACTATTTGAATCACTCACCTGTTACCTGATTTAACCCTCACAACCAACCGATAAAGTGGGTAACATTTCCCCCATTACATAAAAGGGAAAACGGATGTGCCCGAGATCTCCCAACAGAACGGGGGAGTAGATGGTGGTATATTCAGCCATTGGAATGCTACCCCGCAACAGAAAAGAAAGAACTACCAACGCGTGCAGCAACATGAGTTAACCTCGAGAGAGTTACACAGAAGTCCAATGCAAAACAGAGTATACTGTATCGTTCCGTGTACATGAAATTCTAAAACCGAAGAACAAGCCTGGAATGACGGGAAGTAGGCTGGGGTGGCCTGGGGCAGTGTGTGTATGCTGGGGAGGGTGGGGCGGTTGCTGACTGCGGGAGGGCAAGGGAACTCTCTGGTGATGCAAGTGTTCATCTCAGTTAGCGTGGTAGTTACACATCTACACGTGTCAAAATGCATCAAACTCTGTACTTAAAATGAGTGCCTTTTATCGTATATAAATTAAATATGAAATCAAGTTCATTTTTAAAGGTTCTTAAAGTATGAAGCACATCTTCCATCACCTAGAAGATCATAACCCTTAAAGATGAAATATAACATCTTCATAGAAAAGCAACCAGATGATAGTTTGGGTCCAGTGCTCCCGCAGTGTCAGAGAGGAGGTAATGGGAGATGTTTTTCTTTTACGTTTGACTATTGTTTCCAAAGATTCTAGGATGAATCTGCATTTCTCTGACGATGGAAAATAAGACCATACTAAAAGCAATTTTTAAAACTGAGCTGGGGCCAGGCGTGGTGGCTCATGCTTGTAATCCCAGCACTGAGGCAGGCAGAACACAGGTCAGGAGTTCAAGACCAGCCTGGCCAACATGGTGAAACCTCACCTCTACTAAAAATACAAAAATCAGCCAGGTCTCATGGCAGGTGCCTGTAACTCAGCTGCTTGAGAAGCTGAGACAGGAGAATCACTTGAAACTGGAAGGTGGCGGCTGCAGCGAGCTAAGACGGAGCCACTGCACTCCAGCCTGGGTGAAAGAGCAAAACTCCATCTCAAACAAAACAAAACAACAACAACAAAAATACAAAACACTGAGCTGGAATAGAGTCCAGCCTTCCAGAGGTGGCCAGGAAGATCTCATGCCCCAGGGCAGGGTGAAAAGCACCTAGTGAGGAGTCAGGAGGTTCGCCCAACTCAGCCTCAGGCTTTCTGAGTCCCCCAAGCCAAATCCTTGACCTCTCCATGTGTGTCTGGACAAGGGGATTCGCAGGAGCTCCCTTGCCTCATAGAGGTTGGTAGCAAATGAAAACTCAGAAATGGGCTCTGAAAATGGATACAAGGCAGTGTTGTTACTTCACACCTGGGAATCCAGCACCCCCGGGATGTCCCACCTCTGCCCAGACATCTGACTCTGGAAAGGACACAGACTACCCTCCACCCACTGCATGCATCTCCAGAAGCAGCACTGCACCCAACAGGATCTTTGTCTTCCATGCCCAAGCCCTGCCAACCCCACCGAACTCCAGAATCAGGCAGACCAGAATGTGGATCTGAATTCTGCCATGCCCCACTGTAGACTTGAGCAAGTCACAGGACCTCTCTGAGCCTCAGCTTCCTCTGCACATTGAAGGAGTTATGCCTGCCTGCCTCACGGGGGGCCTGGAAGGATGAAATGTCATGACAGTTTCGGAAATACCCTTAGTTCTCACTAAAAAGCTGTATTTATTTTTGTGACTCAAAGAGCCCTACCCCACTTAAAAAAACATCCACGAGCCCCCACTAGCTTATGGAAGAGGAAGCAAATCTCTCCTGTTCATGTTCTATCTAAATACCAACTCCCAATTCCCCTGAGGCCGCCCTCCACATTCCTCCCTTATGCCAGGGTGACAGGTTCAGCAGCCCTGTTTCCATGGACACTCATAATGGAGGGCATCATCATGGAAGTTATTTCAGCCATTTCCTGCTGCCCACAGTCCAAATGAGGCCTGCCGCAGCAGACAGAAGCTGTGCCCAGCTAGCTGGCTCTGTCCTGGCTGTTGCTCTGGTCACTGGAGCCTCCAGAAACACAGCCCCATCAGACAGATAATTCCTGAAGCTCAGGCCTCCAGAGCTCCATTTCCAGGCAGCTGAGGAGCACCCCCAAGACCCAAGCAGAAGAAGAATGGCATTCTCCCACGAAGACAGTGTCTATGGTGTACCCGGTATATGCTAGCAGTAATCATGCAGGACACAGGAACGATGAATTGAACAAACACGGCCCCCTTTCAAAGAGCTGACAGTCCGAGAAAGAGACATTAAATGCCCACATAAATATAAATAACCGCCATATAACAATGCTCCCAAAGAGAAGAGCACCATGGAATGAGACTAACAGGGTGTCCTCCAAAGGGGCAGGAAGTGAGGAACTGACTGAGCCACAGACTTGCTCAGGCAGAAAGGACCCCGCCAATGAGGAAATTGAGGCACGGAGGGTAGAAGCAACCCTAACAGCAGGAAGAGCTTCACATGCTAGCTCGCTGCATCCTCACAAGAGCCCTATGAAGTAGGTGTTGTAATTGTCACTTCACAGATCAGGGGACACGGGCCCACAGAGAGGAAGTGACTGGGCCCAGGCCACATGATAGGAAGGAACGCAGAGTAGCTGATAACCTGGTCTCTCTCATCTTGCCCCTGCCCTCCCAGAATCTGACTTCTCCTTTGGGTTTTTGCTCTCAGCCTCACGTGTTCACTTCATCCCCTTCCCCCCAAAGAATAAGGGACTGGAGACTGTATGTTCATCAATACAGGGAGCTTGTCTCATTTTTGCCTACCCTGGCCTAAGCCTGACATGTAATAAATCATCAATAAATGTGTTAAGTGAAAGAATCGTGACTCAGTCCAGTGGCTCAAGCCTGTAATCCCAGTACTATGGGAAGCCAAGGGCATGAGGATCGATATACTCCAGGAGTTTGAGACCAGCCTCGGCAACATAACAAGATTCCATCTCTACTTAAAATTTAAAAAATAAATAGATAAAATACAATAATCACACGGTATCCTCGGATATTCTACACGCATCTTTGTCATCTTCTGGAAGGGCAGGTGCAGTCTGAGAGCTCCTCTTCTCAGCCATGTTTATTGAAGCTGTATCAATACTAAACACAGCTGACAAAAGACATTCAAAAGCACTCCAGTGCCTTGCACAGCACCCGTCAGGATGATGGTGGACAAAGGACACTGAAAAGCTCCGTCTCACATCTTACAGCTCCTCCCACCAAGACAGGAGGTCTATTTCCCCCTCCTTGATGTAGGCTGGCCTTGAGGACTACTTTTACCAATAGCAGGATGAGACAGTGCGATACCGTCAAGTTCCAGGGACCAGACCTCAAGCAGTCGGAGGTATCTGCCTTCTCCTTCCTGGAATGTTTCTCTGAGACAGCCACACTAGGAAGCCAGGCCAGCTCCCCGGAGCACAAGAGGCCATAGGGAGAACAGAGACTCCCAGTCAGCAGCCACCAACAATAGCCAGCCACATGAATGAGGCCACTTTGGACCTTCTAACCCAGCTGAGAGCAGTGACATGAGCCAACTCGGCTCACCCAGTGAGCAACTACCTTCAAATCGTGCAAAAGAGCTCCCTGCTGTTTTACACTGCAAAGTTCTGGGGTAGTTTGTTACACAGCAAGAAATTAACTGAAACCGTTATTATTACTAACAACCACCACAATTCATTTAGAAGATGCTATGTGTGAGGCACTGTCTAATCACTCATGTCTTTACTCACTGTATCCACACAGCAATTTGATAAAGTAGGTATTTTCCCCGAATTTAAGGGGGAAATTAAGATGTCCGAGGTTAGGTGACTTACCCAAGGTTACCCGCCAGAGAACATTTGAACTCAGCTTGTGTGGCTCATTCATTTTAATCCTCTGTAAGTACCAATAATAGCTTATATTGATGCAGTACCTTCTGTATGCTAGAAACTGAGCACAGTGCTTTACATGAGTTAACTTAATTCCCAATCTGTGGTGTGGTTGCTGCAATTATCTTCGTTTTGTGGATGGAAAACAAAATCTCAGAAAGGTGCAGTAACTTATCCAAAGCCCCAGAGCTAGAAAGAGGGTGTGCTAGGGTTTGAACTCAGACAGCGTGGCTCCAGTGTGCTGGTTCTTAACCACTACCTTATAGTACCCTACCCTGCCTCTGTAGAGAGTAACAAAATTATTTGAGTGTCCCCATCTGATACGTTCATGCTGCAGCCACATGACTGCTTGCCATCCTGTCAACACCATGTACTTCTCTCATTTGCCAGATACACAGAAGGGCATCCTATCTACCACCGTACAGCACAGCCCACCCTCAAACTTGGTAAGACAGGGCCAGAACACCCCTCCTGCTCTTGCAACATCAGAAGAACAGAATTGCTGGAGTGGAAATTTGGATAAGGACCTCGTGAAGACACTGTGTGATCTCATATACAGATCAGAACAATTGTGCTACTTTAGTTGATATGGTGCTCATGGTGTGTTCATGGGGGGAGGTGCTTATGTGTGCCCATGTGTTCATGTGTACCTGTGTGTGTGTGTGCACGTATGCACATACATGCAGTGGGGGGGTGGCGGAGCGTGGACGAAATAAGACCAGGGAAATAGAGATGCCTCCGCATGACAGAGCACATGGTCCAGCCCTGGATGCACTCAGAAAGAAGAGCAGGAAACTGCCCACAGCAGGGCTGAGGATGTCCCTTCTCAGAGGGCACAGGCCTAAATCAACACAACAGCAACATCTCCCCTCCTGACCCCCGGCCCCCTCCCCTGCCTCCAGCTGCCCTCAGCCAAGGCAGCCCTCCGGTCTGGGGGACACTGGGCTGCAGTTCTACAGGCTCTCCGCACCATCATCTTGGAGGACGCTAGCTGTCCCCTTGAACCTCTTCCAGGAGAGGCTTAGGAGGACAACAGGGAGAAAAGGAGCTCCAGCCACAACCCTTAAACCTCCTCCTTCCCAGTCCAGCACTGCCTGTGCCCCAACTTCCTCCTTCCCAGTCCAGCACTGCCTGTGCCCCAGCTTCCTCCTTCCCAGTCCAGCACTGCCTGTGCCCCAACTTCCTCCTTCCCAGTCCAGCACTGCCTGTGCCCCGTCCCCAGAACCTCTGTTAAGACAGTGCTAGGTCTGACTGTTGGTGGCGTCTTAAAATGTGCATCTTGAAACCTAATCTCAAATGTGATGGGATTAGGAGGTGGTGCTTGAGGAGGCGATTAGGGAACAGCAGTGTGTCCTCATGAATGGGATGAGCATCCTCCAGAGAGCTCCTCTGCCCCTTCCATCACGAAAGGACACAATGAGAAGACAGTCATCTACGAGCCAGGAAGTGGGTCCTCACCAGACCCCAAATCTGCTGGTGCTTTGATCTTGGACTTTCCAAGCTTCATAACTGTAAACACACTCCTGTTGTTTGTAAGCCACTCCATTTATGGCATTTCGTTACAGCAGCCAGAACAGACTCAGACAGCATGGAGGGCACCTTGCCCTCTGTAAAAACCTCCAGAAGGCACTGAAATAAACAAACGGAGGAAACAACAGAGAACAGTGTGTGTGCGCGCAGACATATGCGTACAGACGCTCAAGTTTCCTGAGGGGAAAAAAAGAATCTTCTCTCTAGCTATAATAATAATACAAATATCACCCAGGTCGGGTGGCTCACACCTGTAATCCCAGCACTTTGGGAGGCAGAGGCAGGTGGATCACCTGAGGTCAGGAGTTCAAGACCAGCCTGGCCATCATGGTGAAACCCTGTCTCCACTAAAAATAGAAAAAATTAGCTAGGCATGATGCCCTATAACCCCATCTACTTGGGAGGCTGAGAAAGAATTGCTTGAGCTCAGGAGATGAGGTTTCAGGAAGCCAACGTAGTGCCTTTCCACTCCAGCCTGGGCAACAAAGACGAAACTCCATCTCAAAATAATAATAATAATAATAATAATAATATCAATATTTGAAACAGCTTTTTGCTTCACATGCACTAATTCATTTTACCTTCATAACTGCCTCACAGCACAGGTACTAATATTATTCCCATTTTATACATGGGAAAGGGATACACACTCCTCCTCCACCTGGAGGGCTCTTCCCATCAGATCTTGGCCTAAATATCAGCTCCTCCAAGAGGCCTTTCCTGACCATCCACCAGGTGGGTGCTTCCTGTCCCTTGTGCCAACTTCGCTTATAATGACTGCACTGGAGTACAGTGGAGTGATCTTGGCTCATGGCAACCTCCCCCTCTTGGGTTCAAGAGATTCTCCTGCCTCAGCCTCCCAAGTAGCTGAGATTACAGGCACCCACCACCACACCTGGCTGATTTTTGTATTGTTTCAGTAGAAATGGGTTTTCACCATGTTGGCCAGGCTGGTCTTGAACTCCTGACCTCAAGTGATCCACCCACCTCGGCCTCCCAAAGTGCTGGGATTACAGGTCTGAGCCACCACACCCAGTCCCACTGGGTGCCTTTCAACCCAAACCCAGCTACAGCCCACCTTTCAGGTCCTCCACTCCTGAACACTCTGATCCCAGACTGTATCTCTGCCCCGTCTCAGCTCCTGAAGCGCTGCTAAAATAGGCAGTTCCCCTCAGAAGACCTTACTGTCCATTAAGAAGAACGGTAAAATGAACAAACAAAAGCAAAAAGACAGCCGATCCCTTGGACCTGGTGCCATTCCCCCGCTGTATCTTAAGACATTTGTATCCTAGCCCCTAAGATTGGCATGAGCACACAGAACCCAGCCTGGGTTCCCAGCCCCTCGTCCTCTCTCCTTATGGAAGGCAACCTCTTAATATCCAAGTGCCAGACCAGCCTTCTAGATCACTCAACACATCCAAGGTCAAGGCCCAGAGAGATGCCCCTGGATACCATGGTCTCCATCTCTGCTGGATTAATGATAGCAACAAACTCCTTCCCATCAACAGGTAGAACCTATTTCCCTTCCCTCCAGTCAGGGTTGGCGTGAGTTGCTTTGAACATGGCAAGTTTCAGGCCTAAACTGTAAGACTATTCACAGCTTCTGCTTTCCCTCCCTTGGAAGCCATCACAGAGGAGGCCAGCTACTGTGAGACCACCATGCAGTGAGGAAGCCCCCACTAGCCGTGGAACAGGGAGAGACACTGTACTTGGGAGCACCTTGGGCCCAGATCGCTGCCTGGGAACTTCTGGCCTGACCATCAGCTGAATATATTCAGGTGAGGGACTCCAGGCAACACCAAGTGAGACAGAACAACCCACCCACTCGCCAAACTCTGCCCACATTCCTGACCCACGGAATTGTTGTTTTAAGCTCCTGTGTTTTTATATAGTTATAGAAAACCAAACCATCATCCCAAAACCAGTTTCCACACCTAGGGAGCACATCATCTTCTCAAGTGATTGACACTGGGAATGGCCTTCCCTTCTGAGTCCTCAACCCCAATATGCAAAACCATCCCCTATTGATACTGCCAACAAAAGTGCTTGTAATTGAGCAGTATGCTAAAAGTTTCACATACCCAAGTTTTTTGTTTTTGAGACAGTCTTGCTCTGTCGCCAGGCTGGAGTGCAGCGGCATGATAGCTCACTGGAACCTCCACCTCCTGGATTCAAGCAATCCTCCTGCCTCAGCCTCTGAGTAGCTGGGACTACAGGTGCTCACCACCACGCCCAGCTAATTTTTCTTTTTTCTTTTTTTTTTAAGCAGAGATGGGGTTTCACCATGTTTGCCAGGATGGTCTCGATCTCCTGACCTTGGGATCCCCCTGCCTTGGCCTCTCCAAGTGCTGGGATTATAGGTGTGAGCCACCGCGTCTGGCCCTGACCTCTAGTCTTTACACCCACCCACGAGGTAGGTACCAGCAGTGTGCCCATTTCACAGATGCAGACACTGAGGCCCAAGGAGGGAGTCATACAGACAGAATGGCAGACTCGGGAGGCAAGCCCAGGCTTGTTCAACCTGAACAGTGCTGTCATATGTGATGCCACCTGACCTACCCCAGCACAATGAAGTGCACACTCATGTCTCCCTGGGACACAGCTTAGATGTGGCCTTGGACCACAAACACAGCCACTGGGGCAAGAAGGGCCACGTTAGATCAGTTTCGCTCCTGTTCCCTGGGCTCCTGTCTGGTGCAAAACCTCCCTTGGTCCCTCTTAGAGAGAAGCAAAAGCTACCTTCATATTCGTTATAAATATAGTCATGTACAAAATTATTTGATCAATGTTTTGTTGCCTCTCCCACTGAACAATAAGGTCCATGAAATTCAAGACCATGTCTCTTTCAATCTGAACTCAATACAGTGCTTTGCCCTTAGCAAATGATCAATAAATAGTTACTGAATAAAAATACTGGGAAAAACGAATGAATGAGAAATCAGTGCACCTTGCTCAGGGCCATTTTAAAGAGCAACATCACCAGCAAACACACACACACACACACACACACACATACACACACGCACAAATGCAGAAAATAAGGCACTAAGTGGGCTGAGTAGCTGGGATTACAGGCACCTGTTTGCAGTAAGAAAGCTAAAACAGGAAGGCAGAGTGTCATCTCGTTTGACCTCAGCAGGGCACGTAGGAATGGGTGACTCAAATTTTTCGCTGGTCTGTATCACCATGAATGACCACAGAAGGGCCAGAAGTACTGGTTTGGGGGTTGCAAATAAGTTGGAGCAGAAAGGCAAATCCACAAATACTGGTGCTGTAAATGATGAGCGCCTAGCACAGACGCTGAGAGAAAAACAATGTCTTACAAGGCTGCTCATGGCCACATTGCCTGTTCGGTAGACTAGAGTCATCTGGGATAAGAGAAGACCATGCACTGGGCATGGACCTATAATCCCAGCACTTTGGAAGGCTGAGGCAGGTGGATCATGAGGTCAGGAGATTAAGACTGTCCTTTAGTTGGCCAGGCGCAGTGGCTCACACCTGTAATCCCAGCACTTTGGGAGGCCGAGGCGGGTGGATCACGAGGTCAAGAGATCGAGACCATCCTGGTCAACATGGTGAAACCCCGTCTCTACTAAAAATACAAAAAATTAGCTGGGCATGGTGGCGCGTGCCTGTAATCCCAGCTACTCAGGAGGCTGAGACAGGAGAATTGCTTGAATCCAGAAGGCAGAGGTTGTGGTGAGCCGAGATTGTGCCATTGCACTCCAGTCTGGGTAACAAGAGCGAAACTCCGTCTCAAAAAAAAAAAAAAAAAAAGACCATCCTGGCCAATATGGTGAAACTCTGTCTCTACTTAAAATACAAAGATCAGCTTGGCATGGTGACGCACAGTTGCAGACCCAGGTACTGGGGAGGCTGAGGCAGGAGAATCACTTGAACTTGGCAGGCAGAGGTTTCAGTGAGCCGAGATCGCACTACCGCACTCCAGCATGGTGACAGAGCGAGACTCCATCTCAAAAAAAAAAAGGAGAGAATCAGGGTGAAGGGCAAAGACTGGCAGAACAATGAACAGAGCATGGGAAAGGAATTGCTCCTTGGATGCTGTGAGCTGCACAGCATCTGTCTCAGCCACATGTTCCAGTAAATTCTCTTTTTTTGCTTGAGCTGGTTTCTGATCCCACCAGCCAAAAAATCCTGACTCTGCTGCGGGCAACGATAACTGGGCCATCAGACACACTGGGTAGAATCAGGACGGAAGTGACGAGGTGGCCAATCGGGGGCAAGAGGAGAAAGACACATGTGTCGGCACACACCGGCTCACACACCACAGGAAACAGAGAAAACACAAGTCCCAGGGCGGCCCAAGTCTGGTCCATGTGTTTCCTGACACATGGTCTAAGTGGGTCTCTGTCTTCATCTGCGTTCTCCCAGAAACAGACTCTGAGGCAAGGATGGACATGCAAGTCTTTTATTTGGGAGGCATCCCAGGAGTCACTGGAAGGGGAACGGGGTGGTAGACAGGGAAGGAGGCACAGCAAATAAAGGGTGTGTCATCAAGCTGATTATTCCATTATTCCTGTGAGTGAATAGAGCCACAGTCCATTGGGGAAGCCTGGGAACCAGCGCAGAACAAGCTTTGCTCCAGGGAGCCAGGAGCCATGGGAGAGTTTGCAGTGGATGATGGATGACTGACATGGCCCCTCTGGCTGGCTGCTCTGGTCGGCCTTCTCCTGAGTTGTCCGTTCTGCTTTCCTGCCACAGCTTCCCAGCTCATGTTTCAAGTCTGTTCAACACATTTCCTTCTGCATGTGGTCAGTGGCGACCTTATAGTCAAGCTCTATCTTGTTGAACGAGTGTCCTGACTGAGGGCAAGGGAGCCAGGGTATTGATCCGCCAACTCCCTGTGCAGCCATGCCACCCCTGGAGGCACTAACACTCCAGCACTTCCAGCATATCCTGCACCACAGGCTCACAGAAGCCCTCACACGTAGTCACAGGTGTTTCCAGCAAGTGGCTTGTGGTGTGCAGAGGTGTGTGCTGAGGGGATAAGGTCAGGCACCAAGAGTGGCTGCAACAGTTTCAGTTCCCTGCCACCAAATCAACCAGTCCAAGTCACCTGGCTCAGCACAGGTTTCCCCTCCCCTGTGAGCCACTTGCACATCCCCACACTCCTTCCTCACCCCTAGAATAGGAGTATTATATTTTAGAGGAAAATGCCTGGTAGACAGCACTAACCTCACAGGCACCAACCTTCATCAGGCAGGTCCAATAGACCATGAATGACACCCAGCTCATGTCCCCCCAGACCTGATAGAAGCCTCCCCAGCATGCTGTGATGAGCCCCATTTTGCAGAAGGGGAAACAGATGCCAGGCCCACAGAGGCTACAGAGTTTGCTCAATGTTGCACAGTGGTAAGTGGCAGAGCTGAGACTCAAACTCTGTGCTGGGCCTGGGGCCACACAGCCTCTCCAGCACAGTCTCCCAGGACCCTCCTCCCTCTCTCTCTAAAAGGGTCACCTAAGCATTCTGACCTCAGGACACTGTCGGTCCACTTCTTAGGAAGTTAAGGGAAGGGGTCACCTCCAAAAAAGCCAGCAGGCCTTGGCAAATGCAAAATGGTGCAGCCCCTTTAGCAAACAGGCTGGTAGTGCCTCAAAAGGTTATACGCAGTCACAAACACTTAAATGAATGGCTACTGTAAGGCCTAGTAATTACACTCCCAGGTGGACATCCAAGAGAAAGGAAAACACATCTACACAAAAACCTGCATGTGGATGTTCACGGCAGCGCTACTTATAACAGCCAAAAGGCAGAAACAACCTGATATGGTTTATCTGTCTGTCCCTGCAGCAGTCTCATGTTGAACTGTAATCCTCAGTGTCGGAGCTGGGGTCTGGTGAAAGGTGATTAGACCAAGGACGCAAATTTCTCAACAGTTTTGCACCATCCCTTGGTGCTGTCCTTGCCAGAGTGAGTGAGTTCTTGAGAGATCTGGCATCTCCCTCCCTCCCTCCCTGTCTCGTTCCTGCTTTCACCATGTAACATGCCAGTGCCTCCTTCACCCTCCACCGTGATTGTCTCTCTCTTGTTCCTGCTTTCACCATGTAACATGCCAGCGCCTCCTTCACCTTCTACCGTGACTGTAAGTTTCCTGAAGCCTCCCCAGCCACGTTGAACTGTGAGCCAATTAAACCTCTTTCCTTTATAAATTACCCAGTTTCAGTAATTTATAAATTTCCTTTATAAATTACCCAGTCTCGGGCAGCTCTTTATAGCAGTGAGAACAGACTAATACAGTGACCCTGGGCTGTGCCTCAGTGTTCTCATCTATAAAATGGAAATAACAGGTATCGAACATATACAGTTGTGGAATTATGTAAGCAATAACACAGGGAAAGCTCTTAGAGCTGTACCAGGTTACATAAACGTACACTACATAAATGTCAACTCTGATGGTGGTGTTCATGACAGTGATGACAAGGATGATGATGTGGGGGCCTGATGGACTTTCTGCCTTGTATGAAGCTGAAAATGCTGCTTCTGCCTAAAACTGGCTCTTCCTTTGCAAGTTGGACCTCAGATGCAGAAGGCAGACCTCAGGCTCTGAGCACCCCATCCTCTTCAGTGCCCTCCTCCCAGAGATGCACACTACCCCCATCCCTCAACCCATCCCAGAAGGGTTACCAGGACACCTTGCCCTGTCTTGGTCTCCAGACCTGCCCTCCCTCTCCTGATGTAAGAGGAGAACAAGCCTGGAACAGGACATGAGCAGCTGTTCCTGTGAAATCACATGAATCACCACGTACAACAAGATAGAGCTTGACCATACGGTCCCCACTAACCACGTGGAGAAGGAAATGTGTTGAACAGACTTGAAACATGAACTGGGAGGCTGTGGCAGGAAAGCAGAATGGGCAGCTCAGGAGAAGGCCAGCCAGAGCAGCCAGCCAGAGAGGCCCTGTCAGTCATCCATCATCCACTGCAAACTCTCTCATGGCTCCTGGCTCCCTGGAGAAAAGCTTAAGTGTTATGGAGGCCTCCACAGCCCTTGGCCACATGACCCCTGCTTCCTCTCCATAATGCTGCCCTCATCTCCCTATCCCCAGAACATGCCCTACCCTAAAGGGCTTTGCCCTAACTGTTCCTCAAGCCCTCAACACAGTTTCCCACACATCCACACAGCCCACTCCTTCAACTTTTCCAGGACTTTGCTCAAATGCCAGCTTCTCAATGAGGACTTCCATGCACCCAACCCCACACCTGGACCCTCATGACCCGCCTTCCAGCATTCTATTTCTTTCCATGTATAAAAAATTCACTCAGTTACAACTTATCAGTCACAAATTACATGTCTGTATGCACGCTATCCTATGACCACATAATGGTGCAGACTCCTACTCTCAGTGGGCATGAAGCTCCCTTCCTGCAAGTGGAGCAGTGCTGCCTGGGACTCAAGCAACCCCCAGGAAAGGTTCTACTGTGATTACCCAGTAAGCTACAGAAGTACAGCTGGCACTGGATGCTCAGGCCCAGCAATCAGCCGTCACACCTAAATCTAGGGCAGATGGCAAAGCTGGCAGACAGATACAATTGCACATTTTTAGTGTCTGTGGGAAATTAAGGCTATCTGATCTCACATACAGGGAGCACCACCATGATCACAGCACCTGCCACGTGGAGAATGCCTTTGCTGCCTGGAGAGCATGGAAGCAGGTAATGCAAAAGGAGAAAAGAGGTACAATCGAGATCTGCGCTGTCCAGTGTGGTAGCCACTAGCCACATGTGGCTTTTAGGCTCTCAGAACTGAATTTGTCTGAACCGAGATGTGGTATCGGTATAAAATACACACTGGATTTGGAAGACGCAGACCAAAAACAAGAATAAAATATCTTGTCAACACATGTATCGCGTATGTGTTGAAATAATAATGCTCTGGATATACTGAGTTAAATCAAATATGTTAATAAAGTTAGTTTCACCTTTTTCTTACTTTCATGAACATGGCAACTATAAAATTTTAAACTACACACATGACTGTGTGCAGTGGCTCATATCTATAATCCCAGCTACTCAGGAGGCTGAGCTGGGAAGATCACTGGAGCCCAGGAGTTTGAGCCACTTCACTCCAGCCTGGGAGACAGAACAAAATACCATCCCTATTTAAAAACCAAAATAACAGTAACAACAACAAAAAAACACACTACCATGTGGCATTGGTGGCTCACATCATATTTCCATTGCACAGCACTGGCTATCATATGACCACGACTTTGGCTACTGAAGGATATGGTAAAGCGCTGTGCGTGGGGTGGAGGAAGGGGGCGTAAGGCATCTGTTACGATCTTTTGTCCACTTTTTAATTGGGTTTTTTTTCTTATTGTTGAGTTTTAAGAGCTCTTTGTCTCTTTTCGATACAAGTCCTTTATCAGCCCTTGTTTCATAAATATTTTTCCCCCATCTGTGGCTTGTCTCATCAACCTCTTAACTTAAAGGTTTTTTGACACATGGTGATTGGGGAAAGTGTCTGATGTTTCTCTAAAAACTTTGGTAACCTTAGGCAAGTCAATGAAGCTTACTGTGGCTCCAGTTCCTCTAAAAACCTTGGTAACATTGGGCAAGTCATTGAAGCTGTCATATGATCCATGTGATCATGTGTATGGATATTCATGTGTAGAGTCTATTCATTACAATCTATCTGAGTTTTGCTCCTTTTAGGAGTAAGTTTTTAGGAGTAAAATGGGCAAAACTCACAGACAGATTGTAATGACTAGACACTACACGTGAATATCCATACACATGATCCCATGAATATACATATGTGCTTGCAGTACCCAGCACAATGTTGATGCATGGCAGATGCTCCATCTTGAAATTCCCAGACTTTCAAGAACACTCTCATCCTGGTGGCAGCAGCACTTCCCAATAACATTTCCCAGCTCCTCGTAGGAGGCAACTGATGGTCAAACAGGACACAGAGGAGCTCGAAGTGGGCAGTTAGGAAGTGAAGAGGCACTTCCAGGGCTCTGTAAAAAAGATCACCAAATATAGACTCCCTTGGCTGAGGCATTAAACCTTGAAATCATTAAAAGTCTGTGCTATACTTCACTGCAACATTTAGACAAACATCAACTGAAGAAACTCAAGCAGGTTACCAACTTCAAAAAATGGTCCTTTTGTGCCAGAAAAAGAAAAAAACAGAAGTGATGGTTAAAATGTATGATTCTTGACTCAAGCCAAAAAGCATATCCTTGCCAATCAGTGTCTATGCCCATGTGCTTCATGCCAACATGTCCACAGTATCCTCACTCATTTACACCATAGTCGGCACCCAGCCCATGCCACATGGCAATGCTGGGGCCCAGGAAAGTTGAAAACAGGACACTGTCCACAGAAAGCAAATGTTTAGAAGGAAATTACTACATCAACTAAATATCATACAATGGATGCTGTTTAAGATAGAGCCACGAGCCATCAGGGAAATGCAAATTGGAACCATGGTGAGATACCACTTCACCTCCACTAGGATGGTGATAACCAAAAGGCAGATAATACCATGTGTTGGCGAGAACATGGGGAAGTTGGACCCCTCGTACATTGCTGGTGGGAAAGTAAATTGTGCAACTACTTTGGCAAAGAGTCCTGCCAATTCCTGAAATGACTAAACAATTACAGATAACCTAAAATTCCATTCCTAGGCATAGAGCCAAGAGAAATGAAAACACATATTCACACAAAAACTTAAACATGAATGTCCATAGCAGCATTATTCACAATAATCAAAAAGAGTCCAGGCACAGTGGCTCATGCCTGTAATCCCAACACTTTGGGAGGCTGAGGCACTTGGATCACTAGAGGCCAAGAGTTCAAGACCAGCTTGGCCAACATGGTGAAACTCTGCCTCTATTAAAAATACAAAACTTAGCCAGGTATAGCGATACATGCCTGTAATCCCAGCCATTCGCGAGGCTGAGGCACGAGAATCACTTGAACCCAGGAGGCAGAGGATGCAGTGAGCCAAAATCACACCACTGCACTCCAGCCTGAGTGACACAGTGAGACTGTCTCAAAAAATAAATAACCAAAAAGAGAGAACTACCTAAACGTCCATCCAGTGACGAATGGATAAACAAAATGTGGTCTATTCATGCAATGGCACATTACCAGCCATAAAAAGAAACGAAGTGTTGATACCTGCTACAATGTGAACAAATCTTACATTAGGCAAAAGAAGTGAGATGTAAAAAGCCACATATTGTGAGATTTAGTTTATATGAAATGTCTGGAATAGGCAAATCTGTAAAGGCAAAAAGTAGATCTGTCACTGCCAGGGATGGGGGGAAGTAGACGTGAATGCTAATATTCAGGATTTGGGGGAAATGATAAAAACATTCTAAAACTTACTGTGATAACGTTTGTACAACTCTGAATATACTAAAAACCACTAAACAGTATGCACTGGGGAGTGCATTACATGGCATGTGATGTTTATATCTCAGTAAAGTATTGTTCTTTAAAAAGGATACCATGAAAACAACATGGGGGAAATGGCAAAAAAATAAAATGAAAACAAATACGGGTTCCTCATCAAGAGAAGGTGGTAGCTCAGTGTGATTTCTACACTCGACATCACGTACCCAGTGAGCATCTACTGGGACACTTGGTAGCAGAAAGTAAGTACAGACATGAATAAGACTGTGCCCGTCTTCAAGAGCTAGTTTCTAGTCTTTTCATTCCAAACAGAACAGTGGTGGGCAACTCTGCACAGTCATAGATTTTTTAAAGCCCTTTCAAAACGAAATGTCAGCCGGGCGTGATGGCTGACGCTTTCAATCCCAGAACTTTGGGAGGCTGAGGCGGGTGAATCACTTGAAGTCAGGAGTTTGAGACCAGCCTAACCAACATGGTGAAACTCCATTTCTACTAAAAATACAAAAATTAGCCACGTGTGATTGCGCACACCTGTAATCCCAGCTACTTGGGACGCTGAGGCAGAAGAATTGCTTGAAGCTGGGAGGTAGATGCTGCAGTGAGCCAAAAAAAAAAAAAAAAAAAATAGAAACTACATAATGTTCAAACAATAGGAGATTGGCTTTTAAAAAATAAGGTAGTAATTTCAAACAATAGGGAACACATGTTTGTTGGAATGGGGATTATCTTAATTGGAATCAACCTAAACATCCAGCGTTGACAGAACAACAGATCAATCTATTGTGGTGTTCTGTTAAATGAAATTGCTCCTGGATGCTAAAATAAACTGTATCAACGTGGAGAATCATCACAATGCCAAGCAAAAAAAATGCAAGTTGCTTGAGGGATACATACCACAAGCATCTTTTATGTAGACCTGCAAAACATATTACATGTTAATTACAGATACAAATGTTTGAAATGGGAGTTATAATTATTAAATCACAGGCCAGGCACGGTGGCTCATGCCTGTAATCCCAGCACTTTGGGAGGCTGAGGTGGGTGACTCACGAGGTCAGGAGTTCAAGACCAGCCTGGCCAACATAATGAAACTCTATACTAAAAACACAAAAAATTAGCTGGACATAGTGGCGGAACACCTGTAATCCCAGCTACTTGGGAGACTGAGGCAGAGGCTGCAGTTAGCCGAGATCGTTCCACCGCACTCCAGCCTGGGTGACAGAGTGAGACTCCATCTCAAAAATAAATAAATCATGATACTGATTTCTCTAGGGAGGGAGGGGTACTTATGAGAACTTAACTATATCTATATTCAAATTCCCACATGCATAGTGGCTTCAGTCAAATTGCTTATCTTACTGCTCTGGAGGCCAGGAATTAAAAAGTCATGAGTCTCATGGGGCTAAAATTGAGGCGTTGTCCAGGCAAACTCTCTCTGGACCTTCTAGGGGAGAATGAGTTCCTCTGGCTTTTCCAGCTTGCACAAGCCACCTGCATTCCTTGATTCATGGTTCCTTCTTCCGTCTTCAGAGCCAGCTGGTACCATCTTCCAATCTCACTCTGATTCTGACCCACCCGCCTTCCTCCTGCAAGGACCTTTGTGATCTCATCAAATCCACCCAGATAATCCAAGATCATCTTCCCATCTCAAAATCTTCTGCTCAATCTGCAAGGATTTTGCCATATACAGTAATGGATTCACTGTCTCCAGAGATTAAGACAATGTCATCTTGGGGGTAGGGACCCTTTATTCTGCCTGTCACAGAGGGTTGGAAATAATAATAATAATACCAGTAGTATCACAATAGCAGACATGGAATCATCCCAAATGCCCATCAATGATAGGTGGTGCATATACAGCATGGAATACTATGCAGCCATAAAAAGGAATGAGATCATGCAGGGACACAGATGAAGCTGGAAGCCATAATCCTCAGCAAAGTAACACAGAAACAGCCACTGCACGTTCTCATTCATACACGAGAGCTGAACAAATAGAACATATGGACACAGGAAGGGGAACAACACACACCAAGACCTGTAGGAGGGCTGTGGGGAGCGGAAGGAGCATGAGGATAAATAGCTAATGCATGTGGGGCTCAACACTTAGGTGACAGGTTGACAGATGCAGCCAACCACCATGGCACATGTTTACCTACGTATCCTCCACGTTCTGCACAGGTATCCCAGAACTTACAATCAAAGAAAATTTCACAAACAATAATAATATCAATAGTAGTTCTTATTGGGTGCTTATGTACTATCCCTAAGTATGATACATAATTAACGCCCCTAATCCTCATGAGAGTCCAGGTACCACTATTATCCTCTTTTACAGATGAGTGCAATGAAAAGCTAAATAACTTGTCCAGGACCACAAAGCTGGTAGGCGGCATAGCCAAGATTTGAATCCAGGCCGTCAGACCGTAGGTCCCTTGCTCTTGAGTATGTGGGGTTTGTCATATTATTTTCTAAACCAACATCAACGTTTAAAATAGTTAATAACAGGCTGGGCTCAGTGCCTCACACCTGTAATCCCGGCACCTTGGGAGGCCAAGGTGGGAAGATCTCTTGAGCCAGGAATTCAAGGCTACAGTGACCTATGGTCACACCACTGCACTCCAACCTGGGTGACACAGCAAGACTCTGTCTCAAAAAATCCATTAACAAAAACAGTTAATTATAATACTGGTCACAATGTAGCACAAAATGAAAAGAAAGGCAGATTACTAAAGTACATTACGAAAGGGCTACACGTTGTGAAAATGCTTGTGAATGTGTTTTGTGGGGGAAAGATCTGGAAGGGGGTTAACACACCAGATCACCAGGTGTTAACACATCTCTCTGTGTGTTAAGGTGGGGGCGGGGGGCGGCTAAGGGGTTGTTTTCCTCACCCAGTAAGTTAAAATGTGTCTACGAATGAATGCATATTACTTCTATAATGAAGGGGAAAACAGTTGTTTTAATGAGGAGAAACATGCGGGCCAGAGGGAAGCAGCTCAGAGCTGTCTAAACAGGAAACTGGCATAACGTTCACTCTCCCCACCCTGGACTTGGGCCCTCCTTGACTCCCCAGGGACACAGGCCCTCCTCCAGTTGTGCCACTGGCTGGTGTGGGGACTGTTCCCACTAGCAGAGGCTGGTGGCAGGCCAGGGACAGCCTGGAGTGGCTGGAAGACACCTGGACAGTGAAATCCAGCCCAAGCAGGAGCAGAGGAGATGCAGTAGCATCCCCAGAGTCCTGGGGGGGGGTAGGGGCAGTCGGGGGCGGCCCCTCCTCCACCTCTTCTGAGCTCTGTGGGGTCTCCTCTTCCTGCTGCACATGCTCTCACCATACTTTGCCTAATTTTGCTAGTTTCCATTCTACAAATTAGTAAGTTCCCATTTCTTTCTTTCTCAGAACACAATCCTTCTTCAGACACACAGATGCTTCACCTCCCAAAGCTCACACCTACCCTTGGCCCCCAGCACAACTTGCGTAGATGAAAGCAGCACCTTACAGCTTCTTCCCAACAGCACTGTGACAGTGGAGAGGCCCCCAGGCTGTGAAGGGGCATCACCACTAATTCTATTTCCAGAACTTCATTATTGCCCTGTCAATGCTCCTTCTCCAAGCCCAGGCCTCCCCAGTTTCCCAGAGGAGCTGGGCTGCTTTTACATCCAGGTTCAGTTTCAAGTGGCCTTAACCCCAGAGAACCCCTAACTGTGTGCTACAGAAGAGCAGAAGGAGGACACCCACACACACACACAAGTGAGCTATCCCTCAGTCTGTCCCATGACCCCATGCAAATGCAAAAGCAGGCACCTGCTGCCTGATGAGACATATGGCAGCGTGGCTGGCAGGCACCCTGTGTTAAGTACATACCGGCCATGTGACAAGCACTTACACATATAATCCTCCCAGTGATCTCATGGGGTGAGTTCCACTATTATCCCATCTTTTGTTTGTTTGTTTGTTTTTTGAGATGGAGTTTTGCTCTTGTTGCCCAGGCTGGTGTGCAATGGCGTGATCTTGGCTCTCTACAACCTCCACCTCCCGGGTTCAAGCGATTCTCCTGCCTCAGCCTTTCGAGTAGCCGGGATTACAGGCATGCGCCACCATACCTGGCTAATTTTGCATTTTTAGTAGAGACGGGGTTTCTCCATGTTGGTCAGGCTGATCTCAAACTCCTGACTCCTGACCTCAGGTAATCCATCCACCTTGGCCTCTCAAAGTGCTTGGATTACAGGTGTGAGCCAGCATGCCTGGCCTACCTCATCTTATAGGTAAGAAAACTTAGACTCATGCCAGACTCGGTGGCTCACACCTTTAGTCCCAACACTTTGGGAGACCGATGCAGGTGGATCACCTGAGGTCAGACCAGCCAGACCAACAAGGTAGAACCTCATCTCTATCAAAAATACAAAATTAGCCAGGCAAGGTGCCTGTAACCCCCGCTACTCAGGAAGCTAAGGCAGGAGATTCGCTGGAATCCGGGAGGCGGAGGTTGCAGTGAGCTGAGATTATGCCACTGCTCTCCAGCCTGGGTGACAGAGTGAGATTCCAGCAAAAGAAAGAATGAAAAGAAAGAAAGGAAGGGAGAAAGAGAGAGAGAGAGAGAGAAGACGGGGAAGGGAAGAAGGAAAGAAAGGAAGGAAAAGAGAATGAGAGAGAGAGAGAAAGAAAACTGAGACTCAAAGAAGCTGATTAGATTACCTAAGGTCACATAGTCACTAAGTGACAGGATCAAGAGTAGAACCACGGTGTATGGTAAAAGAAGAAGTTGTCACAGAAGTGCCCTGTCTCAACCCCAGGTACTGCCATGATTAGGGAGAAACGGGAAGTCTGAGGCTGAAAGGGGCAGCCAGGGGCTTTTCCTGATTCATTTGTTGAGCAGTTATCTGAAGAGCGCCAGCCAAGGACCAGATGTAAGCCAGGTGCTGGGAGGTCCCCTGATGAGCAGAACAGACCAGGTCTCTGGCTTCCCGGCACTCACAGTCTGTGGGTCAGGACTGCTAAAGGCCTGACCCCAAGATCAGGCCTTGCATGAAAAGCAGGAAAAGTCAACCCCCAGGATTTCTGATTTCAACCCCAAACTGCACAACACCTAAGTCTCTTCCAAGACAAATCAAGACACATCATTTTGTTAACCTGGTATGCAAAAACCCACATTTATATCTAAGACAGACTGAGGGGCAGGTGGTGGAGATAATTTTTTTTTTCCAAAACAATTCACCAAGGGACATCTTTGAATAGACCCCTCCCCCTACTCCCCAGTTAGCACAATCCATAAGGGATGGGAGCTGCACTGACTTGTCAGGAATTCCAAATATACCTGCATTCCCAGAGTTTGGCGCTATTTCGAGGGACAAATGCTGCCTCCCACATTTACCCACTATCCTGTATTACCTCATACACTCTCAGGGCCCAGGCCAGAACCATCACAGCTAGAAAATAACACAACGCCTGGAAGAAAGCAAGGGCTCTTCAGTTCCACTCTGACAACAGCAACTCATCCATAGTATCAGTGGCTGAATGGGTAGGTCAATCCCAGTGCTCACCCACTGCCCTCAGGCCCGTTACATGAGACTGCATTTGTGTGTTAGGCCTGCCACTAACGAAATACCAAAAACTCGGTGGCTTACACCCCAGAACTCTCACAGTTCTGGAAACAAGAAGCCCACAATCAAAGTGCTGGCAATGCTGGATCCTTTCGGGGAGAACCCTGGGCCTCCTTCCTCAGCCTGCAGGTGTATTACTCAGCTCTCTGCATATGTCTTCACA
Organism: Leontopithecus rosalia; assembly: GCA_028533165.1. NCBI lineage: Eukaryota > Metazoa > Chordata > Mammalia > Primates > Cebidae > Leontopithecus > Leontopithecus rosalia. The sequence goes on from CM052654.1 coordinate 7,713,991, forward strand.
CGGCCTTGTCTCCCTGTGTCTCTCTCCTTTCTTCTCATAAGGACACATCATTCTGTATTACGGTCCTCTCTATTTCATTATGACTTCATCTCAACTAATTACATCTGCAAAGCTCCCCTTTCCAAATGAGATCGTGGATTAGGACCTTGACATATGAAACTGGTAAGGACAATTCAATCTATAATAGGCACCCACCACTGCCCACAGCCCAGAAAGAGCCAGATGATGTCCTCTTACAGAAGACCACATCTAACCCATCCCCATGCCCAGGCAAGGCTGGCCACACCAGAGGACACTGGTCTCCAAAGCAGCCTGCTCATGTACACCGACTTCAAAAGGCATGGCCCATCGGAGACTTCTCTCTCAGGAGTCCATCCTTAGGAGGCTGAAGAACCAAAGCTGTCACTGATGGACAGCAACAGAAAACCAAGGTTTGGAGACAGGCTGTGCTGGGGAAGGGAGAGCCAAGCAGTGAGAGAAGCCCAAGAGGGCAGATGACGCTGTCAAGAGACATTGCCATCAACGGCTCCTATTACAGACAGAGCAGAAGAGTCCTCAGTGCCAGTGGCTCACACTTCCCTTCCCGTGTAGCCCAGTGGTGAGACTGTTCATTTGCCTGGATTCCTACAAAACCCCCAAACCCTTACAATCATCCTGCTTATCAGCCTTCACTGGGGCACTTACAGCTGCCTCTGTATCTGCCAAAATTAGAGGTTGCAAAAAAGCCTGGAAGGATGACCCCAACTTAGGTCCTGTTCTTTAGCATGTGGCTAGGACAAGCTTCCCAGCATCCTTTGCACTTGGTCAAATGTCAAATTCTGATCAACAGAGGTGGAAGGGGGTGGGGCACAGTGGCTCATGCCTGCGATCCCAGCACTTTGGGAGACCAAAGCAGGAGGATCACTAGATCCCAGGAGTTCAAGGCTGCAGTGAGCTGTGATCGCACCACTGCACTTCAGTCTAGGCAATAAGCAAGACCCCGCCTGCTGGGGGGAAAAAAGCAGGCAGAAGGAAAGAGGTACATCCACTTCAGGTGTGGCCCACAGAAACTTCCATCCTGAGCCATCCTCCACTCTTCCTCTTCCTCTACGCGCTGCTCGGACAAAGGATCCTGTGGTCGCCTGCAACACCTTTGGAGATGATAGCACAGAGTCCCACTCTCCAATCCCACTGGATCATGACTTGAGTGAGTGAGAGAGAAACTTATAGGAAGAAATAACTTGTTACTGCAGTTAGGCTACCTTGACTAATAGGAAAGCTTTGTCGCTAAGCCCTATGCCAGAATGCTCTCCCCACAGAGCTTCCCATGGCTCCCTCCTTCTCATCCTTCAAGTCTCAGCTCAAATGTCACCTCAACAGAGGCCACCCTGAGGCCTTCCCTAGCTAAGCCAGTGCTCCTGGCTGGTGACTCTTTATTCAGCACCCCATTCCTTTCCTTCCTAATGTCCATCACCATCCAACATGATTGAAAGTGTTACTATGGCTTTTTCCGCTTTTCCTACAAGACTGTAAGATTCTCCAGGGATCTTCAGGTCCTGACCACTACTTTATCCCCAGTGAGAAGCATATTGTCCAATACACATCAGGTCTTCTTTAAGGGTCTGCTAAATCAACAAAGGAACAAATTCTAAGACGATTCTAAGGCTGTCATCCAGGGCAGAAGACAATCTTGAGTAACAAGTCAAGCGATTCCTCAACCCTCCAACATAAAAGTAGGGCTACAGCAGCATCAAGAATAAAAAAGTCAACCCTACTTTTCACACTGGAAGGCTCCAGTGTAGAGGACACATACCCCGGGGGGGGCAGGACAATCCATTGGGTGCAAGAAGGAAAATACTCATATAAATGTAAGATGTAGTGTTTGTGCCGTCCTCTCTACAATGCCATCTCCCTTTATGATGCTGCTGATGACAAAGATAACAATGAAAACCAGAGCACAAAATCCTTGAGCGCATCCTCCGTGCCAGACACTGTTGGAGCATTTTACATATCTCACGCCATTTGTTTCCCGCAAGAGTCTTAGGGGATGTGTTCTTCAATTATTCTCGTTTTATAGATGAGGAAATGGAGGCCCAAAGAGGCGAGATGAGAGGCCCAAGGTCACACCGTAACAAGTGGCAGGGCCAGGATCTGATAGCCCTTCTTTATACCATCACTGCACACAAATAACCAAAAGGCAAGTAAGTTTGTGGACATTGCGGCCACTGGTTGGTTGAGTCTTATTTCCGATGAGATGCTTGATTGCAGGAACTTGGGGACCACCCTCAGACGGTCGTTTTCATCTTAGGAGATGCCAATGAGAAAACATTATTATTCATTTATTCATTGTTATTATTAATAGTAATTTCACATTTCTTTCAAAAACATTTTGACAAAATAACGACTTTCAAAAATATTCATTTTTTCCATGAAAAGAAGTCCAACAGTGGATTTCAGAATGAGCTCAAATACAGTAAACTCTTACCCTGGCGCCCTTGGCCCTGTCAGCATTTTTCCACGCTGTGTGTGTGGTCTTTTCCTAAAATGCCCCATCTCCCCGCTAATCTGGCGCCTCTAAGATGAGCACCAAGTCTTCTTTCCCTTGGTACCTCCAGCCTCTGGCAGAGCAAGTCCTCTGCACACACAAGAAATTCACACGTTTCCCTCCGACTGTCACAAAGAAAGTCTAAATGAAGCTGCCATTCTTTGGTGTCAGGCGGGGTGTTTATGACACACAAAACTGATACATCTTTGAGATCATCTAGGAGAAGAAAGCAACAGAGAGCAAGAAGGAGATAAGAGACTGACAGCAGGAAGAACAGGTTCAAACGGCAGCTCTGCCCTCTCCTCAACTTGGGCATGTCACCCCATCTCCCCAGGACCCAATCTCCTTGTGAATAAAGCGGGGATAGCTCCCCCTTCACGTAAGGAGTTGTTACCTTTGATGTGCTTTCACAGAGACTAGGACACAGTGAGCATTCACTAGAAGACGTTCTCATCAACAGTATCACTATTATCATTATCGAGTGGGAGCCCCAAGAACCTAACACCAAGGAAGCAGGCAGCTTCTATGTTTGAGAATCCCTCCTTCATGGGTAGCCACAACTTGCCAGAAATAAGCAGACAGAGAAAAAAGGCCCAAGCAAAAGTGAAAATGTCAGGATAAAAACCCTATTCAGTTGAGACAGACACGGTCCAGGCCCTCAAAGGGGCCCATCACCAGGGCAAGCCCTAAAAATCCAGACCCACAAACAGGTGGCACCACGTTGGCTCCTGAGACATAGTCCGAGCCTCTAGAATGGACAAGATGCAAGAGCATCTTTTTTTTTTAATTTCAAACTGAGAAAACGCAGTTTTAATAGCGCACACACACACATAAATCATAGTAATTTAACAAGATGTAGTATAAAATCTTTAAATAAATAAAAGGAAAGAAAACAAAAGCTGTATTTACTGCCTAAGAGCTGGTGGATTAATAACTGGCTGACGGGACTGCCCAGGGAAAACAGATGCACAGATAATGAGGTACGCCGACACCACTCACGAGTAAGGAATTACCACGGACCACACTAGCTGCTCCACACGCCCAGCCACCTGAACCCTACTCTTGCCTCCTTACAGACAAACCACCACAGTCATCCCCTAATTCTCCAACTTAGTAGCTTAACAGGCTACCTCTTAAAATTTTTATTTTTAATTTAAAAATTACCCTTGGCTTAAAGATGCCAAGGTTCCACTCAGAAAGGCCCCAGAGCAGACCCCTTTCCACCTGTAGACTCCTCGACCGTGTCCCTCAGAAGGGAAGAAAAACCAATATATGCAACAGTGCCACCAGCCCCCCTCCCTACATTCAGAGACAACTGGTTCCTTAACTCTCTATGTAGAGGGCCAGGATGGAAGGTGTCCCAGCACCATCTTATCCAACATCCCTGGAAAGCAACAGGGAATGTGGAGGCCAGGAGGTGAGGTGGTGTGCTTCAGACTCAGTCTTCTCTATCAGAGGCCAGGCCTTGGGGGTCTTCAGCAGGGGGCTTTTTCCTTTCTTCCCTTATTGTATCAAGTCTGAATTATGCAATATTTCCAACATCTTAAAAAATACACACAATAAAATCCATTTAATTCTCACCCAATAAGATGGAAACTACTATTATCTCACCTGACAGATATGGAAACTGAGGCACAGAACTATACAAAAAAACTTGCTTCCAGTCACACTTCTAGTAAGTGGCTGATACGGTTCAGCTCTGTCCCTACCCAAATCCCATCTTGAATTGTAGCTCCCATAATCTTCATGTGCCGAGGGAGGGGCCCAGAGGGAGGTAACTGAATCGTGGGGCTGGTTGTCTCCATGCTCTCCACATGATAGTGAGTTCTCATGAGATGGTTTTAAAAGGGGCTTCCCCCTTCACTTGGCTGTCCTTGCTGCCACCATGTGAAGAAGGCTTCTCCTTGCATCATGATTGTAAATGTCCGGAGGCCTTCCCAGCCACACTGAATTGTGAGTCAATGAAACTTCTTTCCTTTATAAATTACCCAGTTTTGGGCCTGTCTTTTTTTTTTTTTTTTTTTTTTTTTGAGACAGTCACACTCTCTCACCCATGCTGGAGTGCAGTCCTGCAATCTTGGCTCACTGCAACTTCCACCTCCCAGGTTCAAGTGATTATCCTGCCTCAGCCTCCAAAGTAGTTGGGACTACAGGTGTGTGTCACTAAACCTGGCTATTTGCATATTTTTAGGAGAGACAGGGTTTTGCCATGTTGGCCAGGCTGGGATTACAGGTGTGAGCCACTGCACTCAGCCTGGAGTATCTTTATTAGCAGCATAAGAATGGACTAATACAGTGGCAGAGCAGGAATCTGCATCACAAATCTGGATTCAGAGTTGACATGCTCATTTGGGAGCCAGGCTGCTGGTGGCCACCATCAGTTCCTACCTGCTGTGGATGTGCATGCCATTCCTTCTCTATGAGAGAAATTTCCTTTCCTTGAAGCCGAGCTGAGCTTACTGATCTGAGTTGCAGTAAGTTATGTCCTAGAATTCCTGAGGCTGTCATAAGAAGTCTTGTAGTTTCTTCCTGGGACTCCTATGCCTGAGACCACCACATGGTAGGTCTTTGGTCAATAGTCCCAGCTGAGGCTGGTGCAGTGGCTCATGTCTGTAATCCCAGCACTTTGAGAAGCTGGGACGGGCAGATCACCTGAGGTCAGGACTTTCTGGCCAGTATGGTGAAACCCCATCTCAACTAAAAACATAAAAATTAGCTGGATGTGGTGGTATCCACCTGTAATCCCAGCAACTCAGGGGGTGAGGTGGGAGGATAGCTTGAACCCAGGAGGCGGAGGCTGCACTGAGCCGAGACTGCACCACTACACTCCAGCCTGGATGACAGAGTGAGACTCCATCTCAAAAACAAACAAAAAATAATCCCAGCTAAACCCAGTCTTCCAGCCATCATCACTAAGGTATTAGATGTGTGAGTGAAGATTCTGGAAATTTCCAGGCCAAGTGACACCAAATGACCTCAGGCCAGGCTACAAAGGGTAGAAGAATCATCCAGCTGAGCCCTGCCCACATCTATGACCCATAAATCTACTCATTTGTATTACAAGACACCTATTAATCCCACAGGATCAGAGCAGCTGTCCCTGCTAACCATCTGGCAAATCTCTCTCAACTCAACCTAAGGACCTCCTCTACTATCAGCCCTCCCCACTCCTCACCACCTTCCTCACACCCAAATGGACAAGAGCCTTCCCTCCTCACACCATACCCAGAGAAAACTCCCACTATGGTACTAAGCATGCAACCTTGCAAGGGCAGCTTTCTGAGTCTGTCTCCTTCCCTTGCAGGCTGGGACTCCATTCTTCGTCCTCCCTGTCTCTGCAGAGTTTAGCACTCAATATGATGGCAAACATGTGCTGAACAAATGAGAAAGTTCCATCAAAACAGGGTTCAGAGTAAAACCCTATTTTACCCAGTGACATTTTACTGCTGTAAGCAAAGCAAACACACAACTTTAGAGCAGTTTCTCAGCCCCTGAACCACTGACATTTTTGCTGGATCACTCTCTGTGGCTGGGACTGTCCTGTGCCCTGCAGGATGTTTAGCGGCATCTACACATTGGATGCCAGTAGCAGCCTGTATCCCAGGTGAGAAAATCAAACACGTCTCCCAACATTGCCAAATTCCCCCTACCCTGGGGTAGGGAGGGGAAGGCAAAAATCACCCTGGTTGAGAATCACTTGCTACTTTAGACAGCAGAACCCAGGTGTCTTAGAGAATCACTTGCTACTTTAGACAGCAGGACCCAGGTGTCTTAGAGAATCACTTGCTACTTTAGACAGCAGGACCCAGGTGTCTTAGAGAATCATTTGCTAGTTTAGACAGCAGGACCCAGGTGTCTTAAAGAATCACTTGCTACTTTAGACAGCAGGACCCCAGTGTCTCACCCAGGGCTGCACAGGGATTGTAACACCTGTCCAAAGTCACACACCACTTGCCAACTATTCCAAAACCACATGCCACTGCTCACCTCATGTGTGCACCTGCCCCTACAGACCCCACAGTAACCAGAAAGTTCCTCCTTACCAGAACCCCATGAGAGAACTGCCAGAGCTGGGAGTTCTTCTTCAGATAAAACATCATCCATCTCAGCAGGAGACTGAGGCTGCTCCCTCAAGGTGTGGCAGGGAAGTATCATTTCTAAGCCCTTCACACATAATTGGCTTTTCCTGTCACTACCAACACCATCATCTCTAACAGGACCTCCACTGCATGCTCAAAGATGCAAATCCAATCACGTTGTCCCTCTTCTGAAAACCAGAGAATGGTCCCTTCTCCCCTCCAGAAAAAGTCCAAACCCCTAAGCAAGACTTTAAGTCCCTACAGAGGCTGGACTTGACTAGTTAGCAACAACAGCAAAAATCTTGACAGTGGTGGTTCCCATCAATTCAGTGCCTGTCACATGCTATGAATTCAGCCAAGGCTCTCTGACATATCTTCTCAATTGCTTCTTCCAAACCATACCCTGCAGGGTAAACATGAGTGTTATTTCCATTTCACAGATAAGGGAATTAAAGTTCAGAGAGTGGAGGTAACTTTGCCCACACAGAAAAGCTCATCAAACAGCACTGGAAGTCAAGCCTCACATTGCTCATACCCAATAAAGCAACATAGGCGCCATGAAGATTTGAATCCAATTGAATAAATGCTGTATCTCTAATGCCCAGCGTAGTGCCTGGCAGAGTAGGCATTCAAATGGCAGAGGGGAGGCAAAGGAGAGGGGCAAAGGTGAGAAGGGAAAGTGGGAGGGAGAAAAGGAGGGACAGGGAAAGGAGGGGGAAAGGGAAAGAAGGACAATGTCTCTCCAGTGACGTATATGAAAACTGCCTAGTTACCAGACCATCTGGGGGACTTATTATAATACTATGCTCCAGCCAAAGTGGTGAAATATCATCACTCTTGGTCACTCCAGGGAGAAGGAAGAAGGAAACAAAGAGGCTGAACAGGTGAATAAAAGAATGAATTGAGGCCAGGCATGGTAGTTCATGCCTGTAATGCCAGTACGTTGGGGGACCAAGGTGGGAGGATTGCTTGAGGCCAGGAGTTTGAGAGCAGCCTGGGCAACACAGCAAGACCCTATCTATGCAAAAGTTAAAAGATCGGGGGGTGCATGATGGTGCACACCTGCAGTCTCAGCTACTCGGGAGGCTGGGCAGGAGGATCACTTGAGCCCAAGAGTTCATGGCTGCAGTGAACCATGTTCAGGGCATTCCACTCTATCTTGGGCAACAGAGCAAGACCTTGTCCCTGAGAGAAAGAGAGAAAGCATGAGAGCAAGCTCGCAAAAGTACACAAATGAGTGAAATGATATCAGAATGAGCATCAGGACAAGGTTCCAATACCCTGTACTTTCATTCGTGTGTGTGTGTGTGTGAAATATATGTATTTGTGTGTGTATGTATATATACACATACTTTTTTTTAAGTTCCAGGATACATGTGCAGAACATGCAGGTTTGTTACATGGGTATACATGTACCATGGTAATACCTTGTACTTTCAAAATCCCCCCTAGGTATCTCTGAGCAGGGGGGTGGGCAGATTGAGAAAACAAAGGAACAGCCAGCAGACTAATGTCAATGTGGCACACCTGTATTTACCATCAGTCCCAGCCCTCACACCCTCTACAGGGGAAGCAGGGGCACCCCAGCTGCAACAGGTGTCTGGGCCACCTGAGGGTGGAGTCAGCCAATGCAAACAGTCTGGAGGGAAGATGGCCACCTTCACATTGCATTTTCAAAGCAGGGCTCTGGTTCTGTGAGACTTGAGACCCACTTGGCTCCGAAACTAGAAGACTTTCAGAAAGCAGTTTGATCACACTCAGGATAGGACACATCAAATTGAGGATGACACCAAGCTACCAGAGCCTACCTGTGAATGTCTATTTTCAGCAGCCACGCAGCACGGATGAGGGTGCTGGCAACAGCTACTTTTACACCTTGTGACTGAACCATACAGTGGGGCAACCTCTTCTGCAGGGTTCTGCCTAACTTCCCTTTAAAGTTAAAACATGCCATACCCTTCAGCTCAGAAATAAACCTCCAGGAAGTTGTCCTTTGGATATCCCCATACATACACATGGAAGAAGAATGCAGGGATCAGCCTCCTCTAACACTGAAGGGAATAAAAACGGTGCAGCTGCTTGGGAAAACGATCTGACAGTTCCTACAATGATGAAACTGAGTTAGCATATGACCCAGCAATTCCTAGGTATATACCCAAAAGAAACAAAGATATCCACACAGAAACTTGTAGAGAAACGTTCTTAGCAGCACTCTTTATAGTAGCCAAAAGACGGACCGTCAGAAGTGTCCATCCACAGATGAATGAATACATGAATTGTGGGATATCCATACAATGTGTGGTGATTCTGCCATAAAAAGGGAAATTTCTGATCCATGCAACGAAGTGGATGAACCTTGCAAACATGACACTGAGTCAAAGAAGCCAGTCACAAAAGCCCACATAAAAATGATCCATTTCTGGCCGGGTGTGGTGGCTCACGCCTATAATCCCAGCACTTTGGGAGGCCGAGGCAGGTGGATCACGAGGTCAAGAGATCGAGACCATCCTGGTCAACATGGCGAAACCCCGTCTCTACTAAAAAAAAAAATACACACAAAAAAAATAAATTAGCTGGGCATGGTGGCGCGTGCCTGTAATCCCAGCTACTCAGGAGGCTGAGGCAGGAGAATTGCCTGAACCCAGGAGGCGGAGGTTGCGGTGAGCCGAGATTGCGCCATTGCACTCCAGCCTGGGTAACAAGAGCGAAACTCCATCCCCCCCCCCAAAAAATGATCCATTTCTATGAAGTGTCCACAGCAGAGAGATGTATAGAGATGGAAGTTAATTTAACGTTTGCTTAGGTCTGGTAGAGGAGATGGGGTGGTGGTGAAAGGTATGGGATTACATCTTGAGGTGATAAAAATGTTCTAAATTTTATTGTAGTGGTGCTTGCACATATATATAAATATACTAAAACCATCACACTATACATGCTGCATACAACGGGTGAATTCTGTGTATAGTATGTGAATTATATCTCAATAAAACTATCATTTAAAAAAGAGAGAGAGAATACAAGCCCGGGTGAGGTGGCTCATGGCTGTAATCCCAATGCTTTGGGAGGCCAAGAAGGGAGGGTCACTTGAGCACAGGAGTATGAGACCAGCCTAGACATAGTGAGACCCCCATTTCTCAAAAAAAAAAAAAAAATGCATAGTGGTGCATTCCCATGGTCCCAGCTACTCGGGAGACTGAGGCATGAAGATCGCCTGAGCGCAGAGGGCTGAGGCTGCAATGAGCCATGATCATGCCACTGCACTCCAGCCTGGGTAACAGAAAAAGACCTTATCTCAAAAAATGTATTTTTAAAAAAGAGTACAGTGATAGTCACTTTGACTAATAACAAAAGTCTGGAAATGGCACAAAATGCGCTTCTGTGGAGTTAAACTGTTACACTAAGGCCTGTGCCATATGTCATGTGTCCAAGAAAGAACGAGCAGATCAATGTGTGCTGGTAAGAAACCACCCCCAACATTATTAATTAACAAAAAGAAGTCAAGGTGCAGAATTGCACAGGGGAGTTTCCGTGTGTGTGTTTTTTTAAACCTACACATGATACAAGCATAGACTAGTTCTGGAAGATAAAAGTCATTGGTAATGAGCTTGCCTCTGCAGCATGGGTTAGGGGCTAGGGAGGAGAAACTCCTTACCCCCCAGGAATATATATTTCAATTAAAAACCAGTTCATTTAAAAACACAACTTACAGCAAATGTTTGCAAACGAAAATTGCTCAAGCGCCTTTATTTGTTACAATTTTAGAAACTTTAGGATCTGAACCAACTTCCCAATCTAAAGGAAATCTAAAAGGGAGGAGGGATGCCTCTGCCAGTATCAGACCTACATTTGAAAGCTATGAAACATTCAGCAAATCCCTCTCCCTGCTTGGAGACTAAAGCAAAGGCCCCTCCCTGCTGTGGTGTGCAGTAAAACACGGTAACATCTGGCAACCAAGCTATGAGCTTCCTCAGGCTTAGGCTAGTTAGCTCTTAAGAGGTCAGACGGGAGAGAGATCCACGATGGCCAATCACTAGCAACTCAGGATTGTAGCTCCCAGTGAAAGCGCAGAGAACAAGAGGACGCCACACTATCAAATGAATTTTTGTTGCTCACGGACCAGGAGATTCTCAACGGAGGAGCCCTGCAGGTCACCAGCACAACTCTTGTGGCCAGCACAACGGTTCTTGGTGCAGAGTAAATGGGACTGGGTCCCCTTTTGGTCGATGTTTGGAGCTCCGGGAAGGCAGAGTCGCCTATTCAGCTGATTGAAAAAGGAATTCAAGAAGGAAGCCAGACCAGAGATTCCTGGGTAGAAAAGCACCATGAATCCAGCGCAGTGGGTTGCTCAGATTCCAGCACTGGGAATTAACAAGTTGGACATCCACTCAGAGACCTAATTTGAAAAGTCAGTAATTACAAAGATGACAGATAGATAAATCTATAATGATGGGAAGAAACCAGCCTAAAAAGGCTGAGAATACCCAAAATCAGAATGCCTCTCCCTCTACAGGGGAACACAGTTCCTCATCAGCAACAGAACAAGGCCTGATGGAGAATGAGTGTGTTCCATTAACAGAAGTAGGCTTCAGAAGGTGGATAATAGGAAACTTCTGTGAGTTAAAAGAACATGTTCTAACCCAATGCAAAGAAACTAAGAACTTTGAAAAAAGGTTTGACGAAATCCTAATGAGAATAGACAATTTAGAGAGGAATACAAGTGAATTAATGGAACGGAAGAATACAATGCGAGAACTCCCCAAAGTATGCACAGGTTTTAACAGTCGAATTGATCAAGCAGAAGAAAGGATATCAGAAGTTGAAGACCAACTTAATGAAATGAAACAAGAAGACAAGTTTAGAGAAGAAAGAGTAAAAAGGAATGAGCGAAGTCTCCAAGAAATACGGGACTATGTGAAAAGACCTAATTTACATTTGATAGGTGTACCTGAATGTCATGAAGAGAATGAATCCAAGCTGGAAAATATTCTTCAGGATATAATTCAGGAAAACTTTCCTAACCTAGTAACGCAGGACAATACTCAACTCCAGGTAATACAAAGACCACAAAGACATTCCTCAAGTAGAGCAACCCCAAGACACAATCATTAGATTAACCAGTGCTGAAATAAAGGCGAAAATTCTAAGGGCACCTAGAGAGAAAGTTCAGGTTACCCATAAAGGGAAGCCTATCAGACTCACAGCAGATCTCTCAGCTGAAACCCTACAAACTAGAAGAGAGTGGGGGTCAATATTCAATATCCTCAAAGAAAAGAATTTTCAACCCAGAATCTCATATCCAGCCAAACTAAGCTTCATAAATGAAGGAAAAATAAAATTTTTCACGAATAAGCAAGTACTCAGAGATTTCATCACCACCAGGCCTGCTTTACAAGAGCTTCTGAAAGAAGTACTATACACAGAAAGGAACAACCAGTATCAGTCATTCCAAAAACTTACCAAAAGGTAAAGAGTATCTCCATAATGAAGAATCTATATCAACTAATGGGCAAAATAGCCAGCTAGCATTAAACGGCAATATTAAACTCACAAATATCAATATTAATCCTAAATTTAAATGGATTAAATGCCCCAATAAAAGACACAGACAGGCAAATTGAATAAAAAGTCAAAACCCATCGGTATGCTGTATCCAGATCCACCTCATAAGCAAGGACACACAAAGACTCAAAGGGTTGGTGGAAGACTTATCAATCAAATGGAGAGCTAAAAAAAAAAGAAAACAGGAGTTGTAACTTTCGTCTCTGACAAAATAGACTTGAACAGTAACAAAGACTAAAAGAAACAAAGAAGGACATTACATAATGGTAAAAGGATCAATGCAACAACAGGAGTCAATGATTGTAAATATATATGCACCCAATATAGGAGCACCCAGATACATAAGACAAGTTCTTAATGACTTATAAAGAGACTTGGACTCCTGCACAATAATAGCGGAAGATTTTGACACCACATTGTTAATATTCGATGGATCAACGAGATAGAAAATTAACAGGAACATCTATGATTTGAACTCAGACCTGGAACAAGTAAACTCAGTGAATATCTATAGAATTCTTCACCCCAGGTCCACAGAACATACATTTTTCTCAGTATCACATTACACCTATTTTGAAAGTGACCACATAATTGGAAGTAAATCACTCTTCAGCATTTGCATAGCATTTCACAGACAAATGAAATATTGGTTGCCTGTTATTTTCTTCCTGTCTCTGCTGTTAAGCACAATTATCGGCATAAAAGAGGTTTTTAATACCTATTTTTAGATTGCATTCCAGCCTGGGCAATAGAGCAAGACTCCTATTCTCTCTCCCCCTTTCTCTTTCTCTTTCAAAAAAAAAAAAAGAAAAGAAAAGAAAGAAGGTGTGGTGGCGGATATACACATAAATACATGAATTATTAATGATAGCCGAGATCAAGCTTGTCTGACCCATGGCCAGCAGGCCACAGGCAGCCCAGGATGGCTATAAATGTGGCCCAACACTAATTCATAAACTTTCTTAAGCCATTATGAGGGTTTTTGTGATTTTTTTTTTTTTTTAGCTCATCCGCTGTCATCAGTGTTGGGATATTTTATGTGTAGCCCAAGAAAATCCTTCTTCCAATGTTGCGCAGGGAAGCTAAAACACTGGACATCCCTGGCCTAGAGAATAAATTTTTAGTTCATAGTTGTTGCTTCCATTTTTCTTTATAATAGAAAATACAGCCCAGAAAGGAACACTTATCCAAGTATACAATTTCCAAATACCTAAAGGACTTTACCCAGTATTGTACCCTTTGGGAAACAAAAAAAGACTAAAGATTGGGTTAGCTGACTTCTAAGCCACAGAAGTAATTTAACTTCTGAACAAAAATTTAAGAATAAAAGATTAAAACTAACCTAAATATTACAAAGTGAATTATATCTCTCCTAAATCTCTAGGTTAAAAAAAAAAAAAAAGGTCAGACGACTTGACCAGCTATGGGAACCAGATGTAACCTAAATATTACAAAGTGAATTATCTCTCTCCTAAATCTCTAGGTTTAAAAAAAAAAAAAAGTCAGACGACTTGACCAGCTATGGGAACCAGATGACCCCTGATGCTGTCAGATAGGGAACAAGTGCACCAGCCAAGGCGAGCTGCCCAAATGCCCTTTCCGAGTGGGCTTACTGCAGCTTCTGTTATTTCACCAGAGCTTTCCCAGCTGAACTTCCTCCACCTGCTGTAACCCTCATCAGAGACTGACACAAAGTGGCAACACTTTCATTTTTAGAACAATAAAAGAACACATCAAACCAACAACAATCACAGTAATGACAAGACAGGAAGGTGGACAGGCACTCAGGGCAGGACCCCAGAGGACGGGCCACATTGCCCCACCCAGCGAGTACTCACAGAAGCCCTCGATCTTGTCGGCAGTCTTGCTCCAGGCCACCTGCCTCGTCTCCATGATCACCTGGACGGTCCTTCGCTCAGGAGTGGACTTGCGGAAGCTGAACACAGTCATCACTGTCCCCAGCTCCAGGGCTCTCTTGATCTGGCTCTTCTCATATTCTGCAAGGGAATCCACACTGGCCATGGTGGACATTGTGGCCACTCCAGGGAGAAGGAGGGAATCGGGAGAAATCAGGAGGCTGAAGGGCAGAATTAAAAAGTGACCTGGTGTTAGTATGGAAGGAGGTTTAGTTAACAGGGCATGAACTTCAGGAAACAAAATCCTGTCTCAGGCCAATCAGGATGGGTTTTAGGAGCACGTTCTAGAGGCAAGGCATCGCCAGCCACTCCGAGAGCTCAGGCAGGACACACATGTTTAAGTGGAAATTGAAGTGTGAAAAGGGCCCCTGACCTCAAGGACCCAACCGTTACCTGGGCTTTGAATAACCAAATCACCCTGGCCTGGCAGTGACCCCCTCTCTCCCCACCCACTCTTACCCTACAGAATATTTGAATAGCCAAAGCAGCCCAGCCAGGCTCCCACCTCTCACTCCCAACTTCCAACATCCTTCTTTTTCCTGTCTAGAGTTTTCTAACCATCTCTTTACTTCCTAAACAAAATCAAGAACTGAAAAAAATAAAATGAAATAAACAAAAAAACAAAGCAAACCTTCAGAATCATTCATGGAGACCTTGGCAAATGATTCCTCTGCATAGAAATGAGGATAAAAGGCAGGAAATGTCAGATCTTGGCAGCTTCAAGTTTAAACCCTAGAGTAGGTTCCTACTGGCTGTGTGGCTGCGGGCAGACTGCTTGACCTCTCTGTGCCTTAGTTTAAGCGTTTTTAAAATGGGAGTGTTCAGACCCTTAGGAGGCCTGAAAAGGAATCCCCCAGCAAAGCACCTGGGTGATGCCTAGCACCTGGCAGGTGTCCTTGATTGCTGTTTATGCTCATGGGTGGTTGGTATCAGAGTGTTTGGACCCAAAATCTTGAAGGAATCATTGCATGGACTCTCTCATGACCACTTCCAACCCATCTCATCCTTTCACGGGCTCCTCCTAGGATCTCATACTTAAACTATTGTAATCCTAGTCTCCCCGCTTCTTCCCTGACCTGCTAGGGTCAATTCTCACACCCATAGCCAGAAGGATCCTTTTAGAACATGAATCAAAACATGTCACTCCTTTGCTCAAAATCCCATAGTAGCTCCCTCAGCCTTCACTCTGTACCATCCCCTTATTCTGCCTCCCAAATCCCCAGAAATGCATTGCCAACCCCCAAAATAGGACTTAGAGTGAAGGGGCTCCCTAGGCCCTGGAGCTGAACTACCAGGGACCCCCTTGCCAGCTAGGCTGCAGCCGCTGCAAGAAATCAAGAGCCTCTGGGCTCATTTCCAATCCCATAAAAGAAAGTAACAGTATCCACCTTCTACTTGTTTTTGCAAGGCTTAAAAAAGACAATGTATCTCAGGGCCTTAAAACAATGATACAAAGTCAACAATCCTTAGAACAAGCTATTGTTACAATTACCATTAATTGTTCAGTTTCTTATCTTCTTTTCCTTGCAGTCCTGCCTGGAGTTGGTACTTTGTAGCTCTCAAGGTTACAGAGTAGCACTAGAGAGACCTTTGCAAGATCCAAAGAGGAAGGAGTGAGAGGCTGGTGTTCACCCAGGGCTGTCTGGGCTTCCAGCCTGGCTCAGCTTCCTGCCAAACTGCTCTAAATCTGTGCCTCGGTTCCCTCACCTGTAAAATGGAGGTTAAATGCCAACCAGGGGCAGCTGGGAGGAAGAAAAGCTACACTGTATGCACAGCCCACAGCATTTACCAAGGTCTCTGTTAACATTAATCAGCCATTGGGGAAGGCACTAATCAAGTGTCAACTCTATGCCAGGCACGGAGCTGAGGACTGGGATGCAAATGAGGGGCATGGGGAGGGCCCAGGATTTGCCCTTTGCCCCCACCTCCCTCTGCTGCACACCCATACAAAAGGCACCTCCTCGGCCATGCTGGCAGCAGGAGATAATTACACCTGCCCTCTGTCCATTTGGAAACAAATCAATCAACTGAGAATTCTAATGTAAGTGCAGCAGCAGAAGCATGCATGGGTGAAGGGAGAGGCAGAGAGCATCAAGAAGGGGTCCTAGATTTGATGTGGAATGCGGCTAGGCAGTTAACCAGCTCATGAAAAGCTTTCAGGGGAAAAAAAGCAGGCATCTGAAATTGAATCTTTCAAAAAAGATGATGCTGGAGGAACTGGCTTTAGGTTTAAGCAAAGGCTGGGGGGCAGACAGAGTATGCTAAAAACTCTGCTGAGAGTTAATGTCCATCCTTACCTATCAGGAGAAACCTAAAATAACCTCCTGATCATTACCCAGGACTAAGGGATGAACAAGGTGCCCCCATGGCCCATTTCGTCCTTATAAAGCAGCTGTTTACTGGGCCCTGGTGCCAACACCTGTCATGTCTGGTTCATGACATTTATCTCAATGAAAAATACCGCAGGGGAAAACTGAAATCCCCAGAGGTCACATTACCTGATCAAAGTTATGTCAAACCGTGGCCTCACAAAGATGAGAACCATCACCTGAGTCCCCAGCCCCCAGTCCAGAATCCTGTGGCAGAATTTGGCCAGATATTAACTAATTTGGCAGTACAAGCCCCTCTCAAAAGAAGTTAAGGGATTTATCCAAGGTCGTACAGATAGAAAGTAGCTGACACTGGATTTGACCCAGGTGCCAACCACGAAGCTCTTCACTATATTGACAGTCCCCAGCCATGCATCCTGGAGTTCCCCACTCCCAAGTCTCTAGGCCACTGTCCACTGGAGCATCAGTAGGAAACACAAGCCCTATTATAATACCTTCAATTAAACAGAAACCAGGACAAGGCACCAGGCTCCTCAGTTCTTTCCAGCCCTGGCTCTGGGCGGGCCTTGGACTTAACCAGGGTTCCAGTTACTTCCAGTTTGGAAGCCCAGCAGATCAGTTCAGCCATACATTGCCTCTCACCAACTGCTTTGTTTTTTTTAGACCGAGCATCACTCTGTTGCCCAGGCTGCCTCATGGGTTCAACCGATTCTCCTGCCTCAGCCTCCAAAGTAGCTGGGTTCAGGTACAGGTCACCATGACCAGCTAATTTTTGTATTTTTAGTAGAGATGGAGTTTCACTATGTTGGCCAGTCTGGTCTCGAACTCCTGACCTCATGATCCGCCAGCCTAAGCCTTCCAAAGTGCTGGGATTATAAGCATAAGCAACCACACTGACCACCAATTGCTTTTCAATAGATGTTCACAGGTTGCCCTAAAAGAGCAGGGTGGAATTTACACTTTACAGTGGCTGACACCATTCCTTTGAAAATACCGTATCCTCTCCAATACTGCAGGGTGGGTATAAGGTGTAGCACTGATGTCCCTTGAACTGTTGGAGGGGCACTTAGCACTCAGGTGTTTGCCTGTACCACATTTTAACAGAATTGTTTTATGGGATTTGGGATGAAATCCTGTACTGTCCTGACATGCAGAGAGCACTAAAGAGACAAAAACTTCCTTGATTTCTGGTTTTGGGTTCCTGTATCTCTTGAAATAAGCTTATGAGATACAAGAACAGGAATGAGCTTATGAGATATGACTGTAAACAGAGCTTCGTGGCTGAAAGATCCTTAGAGTCAACCACTCAAATCCTGCCAGCACCCAGCTCACCCCTTCAGGGTCCCATGCTTCAGCAACTACAGCAGGGAGGTCTCCAAGGCCTTGACCCCAGAGGAGAAAGCAGTCATCACAGCAACTTCCACTTTGCTTCTGCTTTTCTTTCTTTTTTTTTTTGTTTTTTAAGAGTCTTGAAATCCCTTTTTTTGTTCCTGTTTCCCATTCTTAATGGGTAATTCTATAAAATGACTTATCTTGTAAATACAAACATGGCTGAGTGTGAATTAGTGATTTTGCCATTTTTACATTCATGTCCTTCTGAAGGACATTTCCTTGTGTCTCATTAGCTCATTCATGTTCTTGTATCTCATAAGCTTATTTAGAAGGATATTTCAGGAGATACAGGAACCCAAAACGAGAAATCAAGGATGTTTTTATCTCTTCAGTGCTCTCTGCATGTCAGGACAGTACGGGATTTCATCCAAACTCCCACAAAACAATTCCGTAAAATGTGGTACAGGCAAACACCTGAGTGCTAAGTGCCTCTCCAACAGCTCAAGGGACATCAGTGCTACACCTTACATTCACCCAGCAGCATCAGAGATGATACGTTATTTTCAAAGGAACAGTGTCAGCAACTGGAGGTAAGAGTGTAAATTCCACCCCTGCTCTTTTAGGGCAACCTGCGAGCAGCTATTAAAAAGCAAAACATACATATGCTTCAATCCTGCAATTGTATATGTACAGAAAGGCATGCACAAAGATGTAATATGTGTGACAGAAAATCAGGGAAGCAATATTTGCAATAGAAATAGAAAAAATAAAAATGGAACAACTGCTCATCAGTGTAGGGAGCCTTTTGGATAAATAATGGCGCACATGCATTGAAGACCCCTCAGTAGCTACCAGAAAGAATGGCGATGATGGATAAACAATTTGATCTGGAAAGATTTGTGAGGTCAATAAAAAAATAGTTGCAAACAACAGTTGCAATTGTATGAGTATAATGCAATTCCATTTTATACAGGCGATCTGCTGGTAAACCCAGGAGCGTGGTTACTGTCTCCTGAGAGATAAAAAGTAATTTACTGGAGGCTGAGAGAGGGTAGAGGGCACGACTTGACTTTATATTAAGCGATGTTGTAATGGGCAAACTTTTCTTTTTGTGTTTTTACTGTTTTCTAAATTAAGAAGTGTTTAATTTGTTTGTTCTAAGTCAGTCTTGCTCCTGTTGCCCAGGTGCAGTGGGTGATCTGGGCTCATTGCAACCTCTGCCTCCCAGGTTCAAGCAATTTTCCTGCCTCAGCCTCCTGAGTAGCTGGGATTACAAGCATGGGCCACCACTCCCAGCTAATTTTTTGTATTTTTAGTAGAGACAGAGTTTCACCATGTTGGCCAGTCTGGTTTCAAACTCCTGACCTCAAGTGATCTGCCCACCTCAGCCTCCCAAAATGTTGGGATTGCAGGTGTGAGCCACCACGACTGGCCAAGAAATGTTTTCAAAAGTTTTCTCACCAGCTGTTTTCCACTGACTCCACCCAATGAGTGCAAAAGGGCTATTCATGGGGTCTCTGCTTTTCCTCTTCCAGAGGAACTGCCCATACTCCAGTAGCTGGTGGGGGGAGGCAGCTGCATCATTAGGTGACTTAAACATCAGTGCGGCCCCCCATGAGAACTGTCCCTGAGTTGTTATACACGTGGTGCACACACACCTTTGCAGGAGAAACTGCTTGAGGCTGGCGTAGATTTTAAAACTAACATTTCCCTGCAGAACTGTAGCTAAGGACAAGGCCCAAGCCCCATAGAAGGCCCTTGAACCAGAGCGTGGATTAGGAACTGCCCAAGGACTCTCCATGGATGCGCCCGGATTCTCAGCCAACCTCGTAGAACAGCAATAAGCCCCAATTCTCAACACAGCCCTGAAAAATAGCCTTGGGTGGCTCCAGTATCCAGAGGGGGAAACGGACTCACAAAGGCTTTTCAACTTACCCCGGGTCAAGCTGATGGAACTGAAATTCAAATTAAGTTCTGATGGACGCGGCCACCTGTTTCTCTCCTGTGCCATGTCACCTCTTTACCCCCTACCATAGCCTCTCACCCTAGTTCAAGATTAGGGTACCAAGAGAGCCCCGCCTCACCCTCCCGCTGGAATCTAGGTGCTCCCGGTCCAAACGGGACACATCTTTAATTTGAACTCTTCTGCTATGCGGGTAGTGACATAACTAGGAACACGCGCAGACACACGCATAATTACGCAGACAGTTGTGGAGCGGGCATCGCGAGTGCCCCGCAAGCTCTCCAACAGTCTCGGGGAAGGACTGCGCCGCCCGCGGTATCGCTCTCCACCCGCCACCGGCAACCACCGAAGTGAGACGGGGAAACGTGGCTCCGAGAGACTGCGAGCTCTGAGCACAGGGGCGGTCAAGAGAGACTGTGCCACCCAAAGGGAGCCGCTCAGAAAGAGAAGTTTTGAATGCCAGGACCCGCGCGACCCCTGAGCTTCCCCACGGTCCTCATTCAAAACTGGGGCCGCCCCATCGCACGGACGGGAGAGGTGGCGCCGGCCCCGGGTGAGGAAGTAGCCAGTGGCTGGCCCAGGATCCCCGCCGTCACCAAATGGACCCCGGGCGTGGCGGGCCAGGGTCCCTGAGGGCGCGCCCTACCCCTACTCGCTCCGGCTGCGCCAGGGTGCAGACCCCCTCGGACGCAGCGCCCTAGGTTCCCGTCCCCACCAGACGCAGGTCCCTGGGCGCCCCATCTGCCTCACTCCCGCCCGGGCAGCTCACCTGGCAGTGCCACCCAGGCGCAGCTGCCCGCCTGCCCGGGGTCCCGGCTCCGGGATCCCACGCGCAGCCGCCCGCGTCCCGACTCCGGGCACTCCTTGCCGCTCACGCCCTCCCCCGCTGGCGCTCGCTACTTCTGCTTCGGCAGCGGCCCCGCGCCACGTGATCCTTCCTCCCGGGCCGCCCCCCGCGCGGCCCCGCCCCAGGCGAGCCCAGCCCCGTGAGCCTCTTGGAGCGCACCCCGCGCCCTCCCCGCTGTGGGGCGGCCCCGGCCTGGAGCCCCGCCTCTGCGTGCCAAGGAAGAAACTGAAGCAGCTGGAGGGAAGGCCACCTGCCCGAGGCCACTTGGCCAGGTGCTAAGGGCGTTCCCCAATACCAGAGCATTCCTGGAGCGCCGGCCGCCATCCAGGTGTTTGCCGTTTACTTAACACACTCCCGGTCGGGCGGGCCCCCGGGCTCACGTCTGTCATCCCAGCGTTTTGGGAGGCCGAGAACGGAGGATCATTTCAGCTCGGGTGTTCCGGACGGCAGTGAGCTAGGATGGGTGTGGCAGAGCGAGACTCTGTCTCAAAAATAAATTAATAAAAATTAAAAATAAATATGCTCCTCACAACCACCCACCGGGAACTGCCAATTCATGGCCCTAATTTGAAGCCCTCGTTGAGGCTGCGCTGGAGTCAGACCACCTCTTATTGCTACTTGAGGCAGATCACTTAATTACCAGCAGCGTCGGTTTCCCCATCTGTAAAACGTGATCAACTTAGTGCCGGCCTCAAAGGGAGTCAGTAGCAAAGAACCCCAGGCCATTGATGTCCCGTTTTCTCACACCTGTAAGCGCAGCATTTTGGAAGGCCAAGGCAATCGAATCACGAGGTCAGGAGTTCGAGACCAGCCTGGTCAAATGGTGAAACCCTGTCTCTACTAAAAACACAAAAAATTAGCTGGGCGTAGTGGTGGGCACCTGTAATCCCAGTTACTTCGGAGGCTGAAGTGGGAGAATTGCTTGAACCCAGGAGGTGGATGTTGCAGTGAGTGACATTGTGCCACTGCAGTCCAGGCCAGGCAACAGAGTGAGACGAGAGAGAGAGAGAGAGAGAGAGAGAGAGAGAGAGAGAGAGAGAGAGAGAGAGGGAGGAAGAGGAAGAAGAAGGAGGAGGAGGAGGAGGAGAAGGAGGAAGAGGAGGAGAATGGGGAGGAGGAGGAGGAGAAGGAGGAATTTCACTTCTAAATTGCTTGAATTACAGCTTGTTTTTTTAAGAGTCAGGGTCTCATTCTATCACTTAGGCTGGAGTTTCGTGCTGCCATCATAGCTCACTGCATCCTCCAACTATGGGGCTCAAGCGATCCTCCTGCTTCTGCCTCCTGAAGAGCTGGGACTACAGGTGCACACCACCACACTTGGCTAATTAATTTTCTCTCTTTAGACATGAGGGCTGTTGCCCAGGCTGGTCTTGACCTCCTGGCCTCAGGCAATTCTACCTCTACCTCCCAAAGCATTGGGATCACAGGTATGTGCCACTGCACCTGATCTGTCATAGCTTTTTTTTTTTTTTTTGATGGTCTCACTCTGTTGCCCAGGCTGGCATGCAGTGGCACGATGTGGGCTCACTGCAACCTCCACCTCCCAGGTTCAAGCCATTCTCCTGCCTCAGCCTCTTGAGTAGTTGGGATTGCAGGTGCATGCCATCATGCCCAGCTAAATTTTTGGTAGAGATGGAGTTTCGCCATCTTGGCCAGACTGGTCTTAAACTCTTGACCTCAGGTTATCCACCTGCCTTGGCCTCCCAAAGTGCTGAGATTACAGGCATGAGCCACTGTGCCCAGCCTCTTATAGCATTTTTGAATTGAGCAATGTTACTTTTACTGTCAATGTTGCATCCTAAGCCATAGGACTCATTTGCTCACTTCAGAAGATCTGTGGATTCATTTCTTTCAGCACTCCCAACTGGGGTGTATACCTGCTCATCACCACAGATCGCTTAACACATCAATTTCTTAAAGAGATCGTGGAAGGACTCCTTACGACATCAACGCTTTGAAGTCCTGGAGCCAATTCCCCAGGAAACATGACTACATCTAGGAGCAAATTCTTTTGCCTCAATTTTTTTTTTAAAAGAACTTCAGTTTGTATTTATTTCAACCAATTTTTTTCATACTTCCATTTTAGTGTGTTATATCATGTACATTATATATTAGTACAGTCATATATATATAATTTATTATTACAAAGGCTACATGGATAGGGGAGTGTGTTATGTCTCTTGCTGACAAAATGAGATTGCATATAACCAGAATGTGTGGAGATCACTCTAGGGAGCTGTGGCCCCTAAAAGCCTATCCTGACAGATGCCAGTTGTGGCTGGAATTTTTTCTCATCTGTGGGAGCCAAGCAAAAAAAACAAGGCTTCTGTTTAAAGAACTCAGTTTTAATATATGCCTGTGAGCCTATAGTATTTTTGAGTTAAAATATCCATTGTGTGTGAGATAATGGTCATTGTAGATGGCAGTTTGCTTTTTTTTTTTTCCATGTTAGTAATTCATTTTCTTCTTTGCCTTATTTTTTGCTAACCAATCCCCAGCCCAACCCCCAGCCCAGGTGGACCACTGAAGGAATCAGTAGATTGAAAGGCAGTTCTAGGGTCCCCTCATCTCTTTCTCAGACTTTAACTTAGTTGTTCAAAATAAATATAATCAACTGGGTGCACTGGCTTAGGCCTGTAATCCCAGCACTTTGGAAGGCCAATGAGAGCAGCTCACCTAAGATCAGGAGTTTGAGACCAGCCTGGCTAACAAGGTGAAAACCCCTCTCTACTAAAAATACAAAAATTAGCCAGGTGTGGTGGCACACACCTGTAGTCTCAGCTACTCAGGAGGCTGAAGCAGGAAAATTGTTTGAACCCAGAAGCCAGAAGTCACAGTGAGCCGAGATGGTGCCACTGCACTCCTGCCTGGGTGACAGGGCAAGACTCCATCTCAAAAATAACAATTGTCATCATCAAGGTGGCAGTTCCTGTTCTGGGAGGACTCTAATGTAAAATGACACTTCTTTTCTGAAGGATAATAGGTGGAGAGAAAACCATTCTGTGTTTTCGTGCTTTTCCAAGGAATAAAATAGGTAGGGAAAGAAATGACTCTGTGGATTGAGGCACATGTAGTATAAGTCCCCGCCACAGTTTAACTATCAGAGGGCTGGAGGGGGTGAAGCCAGTGGGCGGTGGGGGCAGGATTTGAACCCCAGCCTGTATGGCATCAGAGTCCATGGGCACACTGACCCGCCACCTATCCCCAGATTAATAAGGGGCATTCAGGCAGGGAAATGTGAGTTTGTAACCTCTACACAAAGATTCACAAATGGTTCAGGAAGTGACCTCACAGGGTGGGGGGAACTTTCTTTTCCTTTTTCTATAAAAGAAAGAAGAAAGGGGGTGTGTAAGAAAGAATAACCTGAAAGAAAAATCACATTTTAAGCTGCCTCTCTGTGTTCCGTATTTGGTGTTGCTCACCAGTCCTTGGCATGTACATGCTTTTCCCCTTTACCCTCTTCTCTTTGTTGGCAGCTATGGTGCATTGGACCATTGGCCTCTCTGGGCGTCAGTTTCCTCATTATTATACCTATGGGTTTCAGAAATGTACCTATATCTGAGAGCCATTGAGAGATGAGGGAGGTAAAGCACGCACCCCAGGGGGCAAAACCACGACTGGCTGTTTTAGGAATTGTTACTGGGAAGAAGACAACAATGTCCTGTGGAAGCATGCCCTTGGGAAGCAGGGAATCTGGGCTCCAGTCCAAGGTCTGCCCTTTCCTTAGTTGTGTGGCTGTAGGCTGCTCAGCTACCCACTTTGGACCTCATTTCCCCATCATGAGACCCACCTTTAGCATATCCAGAATCAGCAAATCTACAGACAAAATGTAGAACAGTGGTTGCAAAGGACCAGGAGGGCAGAGAGAGGGCATATCAGAAGGTAATGCCTAAGGGGTACAGGGCTGCTCTTCGGGATGATAAGAATGTTCTAAAATTAGGGTCAGGTGTGGTGGCTCACAACTGTAATCCCAGCACTTTGGGAGGCCAAGGTGGATGGATCACCTGAGGTCGGGAGTTCGAGATCAGCCTGACCAACATGGAGAAACCCTATCTCTTTAAAAAAAAAAAAAAAAAAAAAAGAATGTTCTAAAAATGATTTTGACGATGCCTGCCCAGCTCTGTGAATGTGCTGAGGCCTTTGTATTGTACACTTTACATGGCTGAGTTGCATGGGATGTGAATTATATATCAATAATGCTGTTTTGAAAAATATCTGTAGCCTGGGCACATTGGCTCCTACCTATAATCTCAGCTTTTTGGGAGGCTGAGGAGGGTGGATCGCTTGAGCCCAGGAGTTCAAGACCAGCCTGGGGAACCTGATGAGACCCCCATGTCTACAAAAATAATTTTTAATTAGACAGGTATGATGGTGTGTGCCTGAGTCCCAGCCACTCATGAAGCTGAAGCAGGAGGATCACATGAGCCCAGGCAACAGAGGTTGCAGTGAGCCAAGATCATGCCACTGCGTTCCAGTCTTGGCAACAGAGTAAAACCCCGTCAGAAAAACAAAAACAAAAGAAACAAACAAAAAAAACAACCATCGCTGTAGAAGGATGTTTAAAGAATTGAGATTACTGGTAATACAGAGCCGAGCCACCAAGAAGCAACACCCACTGACAATAATCATCACTATTTTACTGGAAGAGGGAGGTGTCTTTCAAACCTGGACCTCCTTTCCCCTCCACCACCACCAACAAAGGCAGGGAACAGGCCGAGGTCCAAAGCCCTGCCCCAGGGATCCTTGCCAACCCTACCTCTCTACCCACACAGCCAAGATGACCAGAAAACCCCCTCGAGCCCTTGAGTCTGGTTTCCTTTCCCAAGATTGTTCAGAGAAGCGCACGTCCCTGGGGACGAGTTGAGTCCCAGCTGCTAGCTGACAGACCTCTGTGAGAGGAAGTACCACCCAGAATGGGCTTTGAGACTTCAGTTGAGTTAGGTCTCACTTCTTCTGGGGGCAAGGGAGGGCAGACCCCTCTGCTATTAAAACTGTGGCCAGGGCCAGGCACAGTGGCTCACGCCTATAATCCCAGGACTTTAGAAGGCAGAGGCGGGTGGATCACGAGGTCAGGAGTTCAAGACCAGCCTGACCAACAGAGTGAAACCATGTGTCTACTAAAACACAAAATTGGCCTGGGGCAGTGGCTCACACCTGTAATTGTACCACTTTGGAAGGCCGAGGCAGATGGATCATGAGGTCGAGAGATCAAGATCATCCTGGTCAACACGGTGAAACCCTGTCGCTACCAAAAATACAAAAAAAAAGACAAACATTGTGGACAGCTTGGTAGAGCCCCTGGTTCCATGTTTTGTTTCGTTTTGTTTTGTTTTGTTTTAATTGCCCAGGTTGGAGCGCAGTGGTTGGATCTTGGCTCACTGCAACCTCCACTTCCTGGGCTCAAGCCATTCTCATGCCTTATCGTCCTGAGTAGCTGGGAATACAGGTGTGTACCATCACACCTGGCTGGTTTTTGTTGTTGTTGTTGTTGTTGTTTCATGTTTTTAGTAGAGATGGGATTTCACCACATTGCCCAGGCTGATCTCAAACTCCTGAGCTCAGGCAATCCACCCACCTCGGCCTCCCACCGTGCCAGGATTATAGGTGTGAACTACTGTGGTCAGCCCATGGTTTGGCTTTGAGCATTTCAAACTTGGAATCCTGGTGGAGCTCATTTATTCATTCAACAAATACTTGCTGAGTGCCTGCAAGGGGCCAGGCTCTGCCAGGCTCCAGGGAAATAGTAGTAACCATCAAAGTCCTGCCTGATGGGCACAGAGGGTAGTCGGAGGGACTACCCAGGAAGGGGGCTCTGGAGTGAGAATGACCTGGTTCCAGTCCCAGTCACTCACTGTCTGTGTAGTTCTGCGCAGAATTCACAGCCTCTGTAAGCTTCGCTTTCTTCTTTGGTAAATAGGGCTGCTGTGGAGGAGTGAGTCAGCGAACGCGTATCCAAGTTCCTGGTTAAATGGGACCCCTGGAGCTGACACAGTAGTCATCACATTGTAATTGACACTCCACATGCTGACCCTGTCATGCTAAGAACTAGCCTGCTCTCAGGTGTTTACAGACCCCAAACCTCATGTAAAATCAAGACAGCAAGTTTAAAGCCAAGAGCAACTGTGTACGAGAGCAGCTGGAAATGCGAGATGTAGAGACAGGTGGGCATCGGTATGGATCCCGGCTCTGCCACTCATCACCTGTGTCTCCAATGACATGATAGTCTCTGACCTCAGTTTCCCAATCTGCAATACTGAAGACAAAAGCCCCTTGTTCTCATGGCTGGAGTCCTCATTAGGATGTATTCAGCTTCCATAAAAAGGCTATCAATGATCTCACATTGCTGGAAGCCCAGAAGTGGTTGGGGTGCAGACAGGGTACCCCGAGAAGCTCAAGCAAGTCAATAGGAAAACCGATTCTTTTCATGTCTGCCACTCTTGGCAACCACAGACTGGAAAAAGTAAACCTTTCCCTGACCCCTCGCCAGCATGCTTTTCCTCTGTCTCATTGGCCAGAAATGGGTCAGAAGACTACTCTGCCTCAGTCACTCTCCAAGGAAATGGGATTTTCCGCATTTGATCAGACATTTAGGATGGATCAGCTTCCCCCACATCATGAGAGGGTACTCAAGGGTACTTGGCCAAACAGGGAAGCTGTCAGAAGGGGTGAGGGGAGATGGTGCCAGGCAGGCAGTCCGCAGGGTCCTACAGTGGTCATAGGCTGCATGAGGCGGCTGGCACAGAGCAAGAAGCCATTCGAAGGTCTCCCTTTTGTTCCCACCACAGACCAGAAAGCCAAGCCTCCTTACCCAGCCCCTTCAGTCATTCTTTTTTTGAGACAGAGTCTCACTCTGTTGCTCAGGCTGGAGTACAGCCTGAGCTGTGGGGAGATCTCAGCTCACTGCAACCTCAGCCTCCCTGGTTCTCCTGCGTCAGCCTCCCAAGTAGCTGGGATTACAGGCATGCACCATGCACCCGGCTGTTTTTGGTTTGGTTTTGTTTTGTTGTTATATTCTTAGTAGAGACAGGGTTTTGCCATGTTGGCCAGGCTGGTCTCGAACTCCTGAATTCAGGTGATCCACCCACCTTGGCCTCCCATGTGTTAGAATTACAGGCGTGAGCCACCACACCTGGACCCTTTCATTCATTCAACAAACACTGAGCCCTTATTTAATACCAGGCACCATGCGTTACCTTCCAAAGGCTGCCATAGCAAATTACCGTGGACTTGGTGACTTGAAAAAAATGGAAATATATCATGTCACCGTCCTGGAGGCCAGAAATCTGAATGCAAAGTGCCAGCTGTAGCACTGGTTCCCTCCTTAGGCCCTAGGTGAGAATCTGCCCCACGCCTTTCTACAGGTTCTGTAGTTGGTGGTGACCCTGCCCTCCTTGGCTTGGAGCTGCATTACTCTAACCTCTGCCTCTGTCTGCTCACGGCCTTCTGCTTCTGTCTCAAATATCCCTCTGTTCTCTGGTAAGAACACCAGTCCCCTGATTGAGTGTCCACCCTGAATCCAGGAGGATCTCATTTGGAGATCTCCTTAACTTAATCACATCTATAAAAAGCCTATTTCCAACCAGGCACCAGTGTGCCTCACACCTGCAATCCCAGCACTTTGGGAGGCCAAGGCAGGTGAATCACCTGAGGTCAGGAGTTCAAGACCAGCCTGGTCAACATGGTGAAATCCTGTCTCTACTAAAATACAAAAAAAAAAAATAGCTGGGTGTGGTGGCAGTCGCCTGTAATCCCAGCTACTTGGGAGACTAAGGCAGGAGAATCACTTGAACCTGGGAAATGGAGGTTGCAGTGAGCTGAGATCCTGTCATTGCACTCCAACCTGGGCAACAAGAGCAAAACTCCATCTCAAAAAAACAACTGACAAGACCGAGTGCTGGTGAGGATGTGGAGCAACTGGTGGAGATGCAAAGCGGTGCGGCCTCACTGGAAAACAGCTGGCCGATTTCTTTAAAACATTAAACATGGCTGGGCGCAGTGGCTCACGCCTATAATCCCAGCACTTTGGGAGGCTGAGGCAGGTAGATCACAAGGTCAACAGATCAAGACCATCCTGGTCAACATGGTGAAACCCCGTCTCTATTAAAAATACAAAAAATTTGCTGGGCATGGTGGCGCACACCTGTAGTCCCAGCTACTCAGGAGGCTGAGGCAGGAGAATTGCCTGAACCCGGGAGACAGAGCTTGCGGTGAGCCGAGATCGCGCCATTGCACTCCAGCCTGGGCAACAAGAGCGAAACTCTGTCTCAAAAAAAAAAAAAAGTTAAACATTGACTTACCATATGACCCAGCAAACCCACCTGTATTTACCTAAGAGATATGAAAACATATGTCCATAGAAAAACACGAATGTTTACAGTAGCTTTATTCATAATCACTGAACACTGGAAACAACCCAAATGTCTTTCCATTTGTGACTGGATAAACATCCGCACAGCGAAATAGCACTCAGCTATGAAAAGTAACTATTGATACACACAAGACCAAGACTGAATCTCAAACACATGACTGAAAGCCGAGTGAAAGACACCAGCATTAAAGGTTACAAACAGCATGATTTTATGTGTGATATTCTGGAAGAGGCAGTGTCATACCGACAGAAAGCAGGTCTCTGGCTGCCGAGGCTGGAGTGGGAAAAGGTGTCAGATACCAAAGAGCATAAGGGAATTGGGGAGGGGGAGTGAGGAAACTGTTTCACATTTTGATTGTGTTGGAGATGGTAACTTTATACACTTGCCAAAACTCATAGAACTAAAAAATAAAAAAAAATTTAAAACTCACAGAACAGTATAACAAAAAGGGCGAATTTTACTGAATACAAATAATATCTTTTAAAGAAAAAATAAGATTTGATTATAATACAAATGATAATCCCAAGAGAAGGAGAAGAAATGATCAGCACAGGTTGGGAAGGCTTCCTGGAGGTGACTGTCCTTAAGCTGAGCCTAGTAAAAGGACAAGAGTTTATCATTTGAGGCCAGGTGCAGTGGTTCACGCCTGTAATCCGAGCACTTTGGTAGGCCAAAGTGGGCTGATCACTTGAGGTCAGGAGTTCGAGAACAGCCTGACCATCATGGTGAAACCCCATCTCTACTAAAAATACAAAAATTAGCCAGGCATGTTGGCAGGTACCTGTAATTCCAGCTATTTGGGGGTCTGAGGCACAAGAATCACTCAGACCCAGGAGGCAGAGGTTGCAATGAGCAGAGATCACGCCACTGCACTCCAGCCTGGGTGAGAGCAAGACTCAGTCTCAAAAAAACAAAAAAAACAAAAACAAAACAGAAAAACACACAGAAAGAGTTCATCAATTGAATAGGGCAGAGAGGAGCAGGAGCACGAATCCAAGCAGCAGGAACAGCATGAATGACGTCCACTCTGGGGAAGGACTCAGGTGTGCACAAATGACTGGCAAGGAAAGCAGGGCTCACCCAGGGTCCATTAAGACTTACTAAGGCATTTGGACTTTCTCCTGGGGATAAAGGGGAGCTACTGAAAGCCTTAGAGCAGAAGAATGACCTGGACAGGCTTCTGGTTTGGAAAAGTTCTTCATGGGCTGTAGGGAGGGGGGAGAAGGGAATCAGGCTGGAAGCAGGTTGAAGTCAAGATCAATCAAATCACTCTTCCCTGTGATTGCACAATCTTGGCTGACACATTTGTCACCTCATGGACAATAACTGAATGCTTGCTGTGTTCCAGGCATGTTCTAGAAGCTGAGGATACAAGAATAGACAAAGAAAAAAAAAAAGACAAAATACCTGTGGCTCTTCCATTATGCTGGGGAAGACACGCCGTAAACAAGGAAACACATAAACAAGACCATTTCCAGTGGGGTGAGCACGTTAGCAGAGCAGATGCATGTCAGGGGGGAGGAAGCGCTGGGTTTGTGTGTGGTGGTCACACAAGCTTCTTGGAGGAGGGTGACCGGAGGAGGAGGAGCAGCTGGCTAAGTGAGGGCCTGGAAAATGAACTTCTCAGGCAGTGGACTCAGTAAGTACACAGGCCTGATTGCTTTTGAGAGTTACACAACGGTGGAGAGCTTCAGGGCAGGGTCAGGGGCACAGCCAGGTGCCCCACTGTATCTGCAGCCCTGCAGAGGAGAAACAGAGTTGCTTCCCCTAGGATCAGCTGTTTCCCTCCTTTGCCCACCCCTCAACCATGTTTTAGTGAATAACAGCTTATGTCCCCACATGGAGACAAAGTCCTGAGTCAGTGTGGGTGGCTTCCCTCTTAGCTCTGAAGGTCACCTCTGTTGCCATCATAAACAGTGCCCATGTTGACAAAATCACACGAGCTCCAGGAGACAGGAGACAGAGATGGAGACAGGAGATGGAAGAGGCAGGAGACACCTGGGAAGGCTAAGCTTCATTTACAAAGTTAAAAACAAAAAGTAAAGAAAAGACCCAAGCAAGCAAACACACATCAGTGTCTTGTGACTCACAGCAAATGCCCACATCTGTTACCTGGGTCCCCCTGTCAACAGAGTTAGCTCCCTGTGGGAAAACCCTTTCGTAGGATGTAATCCACCTTGGCTACACAGCAGCTGTCCACCAGGGACATTTCTTCATAGACTGGGCTTTTGCATCAGGTCTGAATTTAGCTGCCAGCCAGTCATCCAGACCACCATTTGGAAGGGGCCAAAATGTCATTCAAAACATGCGTTAGTTCCCCAGGACTGCTGGAAAACACACCACAGCTAGCGGTTCCAGCAGCTAAAAGTCTGAGATCCCGGTGTCGGCAGCGTTGGTTTCTTATTTATTTTTATTTATTGAGACGGAGTCTCACCCAGGCTAGAGGGCAGCGGCGCCATCTTGGCTCACTGCAACCTCTGCATTCCGAGTCCATATGATTCTCCTGCCTCAGCCTCCTGAGTAGCTGGGATTACAAGTGCCAGTCACCATGCCCAGTTAATTTTTGTATTTTATGTAGAGACAGGGTTTCCCCATGTTGCCCAGGCTGGTCTCGAACTCCTGACCTCAAGTGATCTGCCCTCCTCAGCTTCCCAAAGTGCTGGAATTACAGGCATGAGCCACCACACCTGGCCAGCATGTTTGGTTTCTTCCAGAGGCTCTGCCGGAGCTGGTCCCATGCCTCTCTCCAGCTTTGGGTGGCTGCTGGGAATCCTGGGTGTACCCTGGTTCGCTGATGCCTCTCTCCAGCCTCTGCCTTAGTTATCACACCGTGCTGTCCCCATGTGTAACTGTGTTGTCTTCATATCATCTTCCCTCTGTGCGTGTCTCTGCGTCCAAATGTCCCTCTTCTTTTTTTTTTTTTTTTTTTGAGATGGAGTTTTGCTCGTTACCCAGGCTGAGGTGCAATGGCGTGATCTCGGCTCACCACAACCTCCACCTCCTGGGTTCAGGCAATTCTCCTGCCTCAGCCTCCTGAGTAGCTGGGATTACAGGCACACGCCACCATGTCCAGCTAATTTTTTGTATGTTTAGTAGAGACAGGGTTTCACCATGTTGACCAGGATGGTCTCGATCTCTTGACCTCGTGATCCACCCGCCTCGGCCTCCCAAAGTGCTGGGATTACAGGCTTGAGCCACCGCGCCCGGCCCCAAATGTCCCTCTTCTTATAAGGACACACCAGTCATTGATTTGCTTTTGGGGGAAGGGGGACAGGGTCTCATCTCACTCTGTCACCCAGGCTGAAGTCCAGTGGGGCAATCACAGCTCACTGCAGCCTTCACCACTAGGCTGAAGCAATCCTCCCACCTCAGCCTCCCGAGTAGCTGGGACCACAGATGCACACTACTGTGCCTGGCTAAATTTTATATTTTATTTAGAGACAGTCTCACCATGTTGTCCATTCATTCTGGTCTCGAACTTCCGAGCTCAAGTGATCTGCCCACTATGGCCTCCCAAAATGTTGGGAATAGAGGATTGAGCCACCAGCCCAGCCTCATTGATTTAGAATGTACCCAAATGCAATATGACAGCATCTTAACTTAATCACATCTGCAAAGACCCTCTTTCCAAATAAAGCCATGTTCTAAGGTTCCGTGGGGACATAAATTAGAGGGATACTGTTCAACCTGTTCCACCAGGTAATAAACAAGATGGAGAAGCCTCTGACACAGCTGGAATGGCCAGTGTTCAGCCCGAGGCTGAAAGACAACAGCATGGGCTGGAGGGTGAGACCCACACAGGGCATGCTTGGCCAGTGATGGACATGACAAAAGTATCTTTGACGAGAGTGACTCTGTTCAGATGCCAGCTGTGGGTAATTGCACTTTCCAAAGACACATCCCCTGTTACGTTTCTCCGTCCCACATGCTCTTCCACAGTGCGACGTTGACATTCGTCCATGGAGAGATGGGGGCCAGGCTTTCTTCCCTTGAACCTGCCAGATCTTTGTGACTTTTCACTTTTTGTTATTTATTTATTTATTTTGAGACAGGATCTCACTCTGTCCCCCAGGCTGGAGTACAGTGGCTCGATCACAACTCACTACAGCTTTGACCTCCTGGGCTCCAGCAATCCACCCACCTCAGCCTCCCCAGTAGTAGGGATATAGACTCACTCCAAGAGACCTAATTTTTTTAATTTTCTGTAGAAATGGGGTCTTGCCATGTTGCCCAGGCTGGCCTCGAACTCCTGGGCTTAAACAATCCTCCTGCCTCAGCCTCCCAACATGCTGGGATTACAGGCTTGAACCACCACACTCAGGCTCAGAACTTTGTAGCTTTTTGTTTGTTTGGTTTTGAGACGCTGTCTGTCACCCAGGCTGGAGTGCAGTGGCACAATCTTGGCTCACTGCAAACTCCGCCTCCTGGGTTCAAGCAATTTCTTGTGCCTCAGCCTCCTCAGTAGCTGGGATTACAGGTGCCCACTATCACACCCAGTTAATTTTTGTATTTTTAGTAGAGACGGCATTTTGCCATGCTGGCCAGGCTGGTCTTGAACTCCAAACCTCAGGTAATCAACCTACCTCAGCCTTCCAAAATGCTGGGATTACAGGGGTGAGCTACTACAACCGGCCTCCTCTGTAACTTTTTATACTTGCCTCAATAGAATACAGCAGAAGGGACAATGTGTGACAGCTTCTACCTAGCTTGGGGCACACAACTTAGGAGCCCCAAACTGACTTTAGAAGACCAACTACTGGCCGGCCATGGTGGCTCATGCCTGTAATCCCAGCTCTTTGGGAGATCAAAGCAGGCGGATCACCTGAGGTTGGGAGTTAGAGACCTGCCTGACCAAAATAAGGAAATCCCATCTCTACAAAAATACAAAAAATTACCTGGGAATGGTGGCACATGCCTGTATCTCAGCTACTCAGGAGGCTGAGACAGGAGAATCACTTGATCTGGGAGGTGGAGGTTGTGGTGAGCTGAGATCACGCCACTGCACTCCAGCCTGGGCAACAAGAGTGAAACTATGTCTGAAAAAAAACCAAGAAGACCAGCTACCCTGAACTCACCATGCTGAAAAGATGCCCAGGGAGCCCCACCAGTAAAGTTCAACTCTGCGAAAAGCTTCCCAGCCCAGGCACAGGTCATGAGAGAGAGAAAACACCCTGGAGGTGACCCCAGCCCAAGCTGGCATCCACCTTCAGCAGAGACCCTGAGCTGAACTTCCCAGCCACTCCCAAATGCCTGACCCACAGAAACCATGAGAAAATCTGAGTTACGGCTGCTTTAGGCCACTACATTTTGGAGTAGTCTGTTATGCAGCAATGGATGACTGATAGAGGGAGATTATTTTACTGAGTGGAGCTTGCAAATCTGGGCTACAGCAGAATCATCCAGGGCAGCGGAGGAGAGGCTGGGTTGTCCCATCTGGAACTCTCCTTCTTTGCCTTCTGAAAGGGCTCTTCCTCAGTCTCTTCTAAATCAAATCTGAGCAAGCAAGTATGTTTATCTTTTGTAATTTTTTTCATTTATTTAATTTTTTTAAGAGACAGGGTCTTACTCTGTGGCCCAGGCTACAGTACAGTGGCATGATCATAGCTCACTGCAGCCTCGAACTCCTGGGCTTAAGGAATCCTCCTGCCTCAGCCTCCTGAGTAGCTGGGACTACAGGTATGTGCTACTGTTGACAGCTAGTTAAAAACTTTTCTGTAGAGATAAGGTTTCACTATGTTGCCCAGGCTAATCTTAAACTCCTGGCCTCAAGTGTTCCTCCTGCCTTGGCTGCCCAAAATCTTGAGATTAGCAAGTTTTGTTTCTTTGTTTGTTTGAGATGGAGTTTCAGTCTTGTTGCCCAGGCTGGAGTGCAATGGCACAATTTTGGCTCACTGCAACCTCCACCTCCTGGGTTCAAGTAATTCTCCTGCCTCAGTCTCCCAGGTAGCTGGGATTACAGGTGCCTGCTACCACACTCAGCTAATTTTTTATATTTTTAGTAGAGACGGGGTTTCGCCATGTTGGTCAGGCTGGTCTCGAACTCCCGACCTCAGATGATCCACCCACCTCAGCCTTTCAAAGTGCTGAGATTATAGGAGTCAGCCGCTGAGCCCGGCCTAGCAAGTGTTTTTAATGCCCATTTGAAGGGGCTCTGCCTGATCAGCCAGCCCCTGATCAGGGGGTTTGGGGGGGATACTGCAGTGGGGCATTCTTTTGCTCAGGCTTTTCCCATTGTCAGGAAGTCCCTGGCCTGCCTTGTCACTCTCCCCTCAACCTAATGAATTCTGTTTCATCCTACAGGACACTGTTCCTTATGTTAAAGGAAAATATGAGACAATTTCATATCCTCTTTTTCAGGAGCATGCCACCACATCCGGCTAATTTGTATTTTCAGTAGACAGGGTTTTACCATGTTGGTCAGGCTGGTCCTGAACTCATGACCTCAGGTGATCCAGCTGCCTCAGCCTCCTAAAGTGCTGGGATTACAGGCATGAGCCACAACACCCAGCCCATTTTGTTTAACATTTGAGAGTTGCTTTTTAAAAAAATAATAGCAACATATGGATGCATTTGCCATTACTTTGAAGTGCATTAAAGTTAACAGGCATTAATAATTGGAAAGAGACATAGACAGATGTGATAAAACAGAGTAAATGATCAGGGGCCAGGCGCGGTGGCTCATGCCTGTCATCACAGCATTTTGGGAGGCTGAGGTGCACAGATCACCTGAGGTCAAGAGTCTGACACCAGCCTGGCCAACATAGTGAAACCCTGTCTCTACTAAAAAACACAAAAATTAGAGTGGATGCAGTGGCTCACATCTGTCATTTCAGGACTTTGGGAGGCCGAGGCAGGCAGATCACCTGAGGTCAGTTCAAGACCAGTCTGGCTAATGTGGTGAAACCCCTCTCTACTAAAAATACAAAAATTTAGCCAGGTGTGGTGGGATGCACCTGTAATCCCAGCTACTCCAGAGGCTAAGGCAGGAGAATTGCTTGAACCCAGGAGGCGGAGGTTGCAGTGAGCCAATATCATGCCATTGCACTCCCACTTGGGCAACAAAAGGGTAATTCTGTCTCAAATTACAAAAAAAAAAGACAAAAATTAGCTGGGCATTGTGGCGCACACCTTTATTCCCAACTACCTGGGGAGCTGAGGCAAGAGAATCACTTGAATCCAGGAGGCAGAGGTTGGAGCGATCCAAGATCGCACCACTGCACTCCAGCCTGGGTGGTAGATCAAGACTCCCGCTCTCAGAAAAAAAAAGAGTCAATGTTCAGGGTGAAATCACAGGTGGTGTCTAGATGGATGCTTGGTATACAACTCTTTTAACTTTTCTCTATGTTTTAAAACTTTTATAATAAAACACCGGGAAAAGAAGAGCAAACGACTACATAGCAAATACAATGAGCCGGGTAGAGTTCTAAGCCTTACGTCTGTTAACTCATCCAATCCTCAGCCCAACCCATAAGGGATGGTCTGTTGTGACCCCCATTTTACAAAGGAGGAAACTGGGGCATGATGAAATTCAAGCCGTGCTCAAGCTGGAAAGGCTAGCTGAGGGAAAGGGATGTGACTCTAACCCGGCAGTCAGCTCGCAGGCTATCCAAGCTTAACCATTACAACATATCACCTCTCAACCACGTACTGCTGTTAAAATCAGAGGAATTATACTTTCATAAATAGAATACACTTACATTTAAGTATCACTATTGTCATTATTATTTTAAAGACAGCGTGTAGCTCTGTTGCCCAGGCTGCAGTATAGCAGCTCGATCATAGCTTACCGTATCCTTGAACTCATGGGTTTAGGACATCCTCCTTCCTCAGCCTTCTGAGTAGCCAGGACTACAGCTGTGCGCAATCACATCCAGCTGACTTAAAAATTTTTTTTGTAGCTGGGCATAAGTGGCTCATCCCTGTAATGCCAGCACTTTGGGAGGCCAAGGTGGGAGGATCACTCAAGCCCAGGAGTTTGAGACCACCCTGGGCAACATAGTAAAGCCTTGTTACTAAAAAAATTCAAAAATCAGCCGGGTGTGGTAGTGTGCCCCTGTAGTCCCAGCTACTGAGGAGCAGGACAATCACCTGAGCCCAGGAGGTAGAGGTTGCAGTGAGCTGACATCACACCACTGCACTGTAGCCTAGGTGACAGAACGAAACCCTGTCTTCAAAAAAAAAAATTGCAAAGCCAGGGGTCTCACTATATTACACAGACTGGCCTTGAGCTCCTAGTCAGAAGTGAGCCTCCTGCCTCAGCCTTCTAAAGTGCTGCAATCAAAGGTACATGCCACCATGCTCAGTTTTTTGTTGTTGTTTTTTGTGGTAGAGATGGGGGTCTTGCTATACTGCCCAGACTGGTCTTGAACTCCCACCTCAAGTGATCCTCCCACTTTGACCTCCCAAAGTGTTGGGATTGCAGGCATGAGTCATGGGGTGAAGCCCATTTAAGTATTATGTAGTGGGTTCTACCATTCTTTGTGGGTACCCAGTGAAATTTGTCCTCCTATGTTTGGGGGACCATCCGATATGAGGCCACAGCTTGCCAAAGAAAAAGCCAGATCTCGCTTTCCCAGACTCCCATGCAGCTTGGGTAGGGACACTCAGTTCTGCCCCATAGTCAGACATACCAGCATCAGGTTTGTGTTCAGAAGCCCCAACTAGAGAAGCAGGTGTCAGAGGGCACACACCTGGCAAACGCGTGGCAGAAACACTTGGTACCTGCAGGCAGCAGAACCAGAAGGTACAGCACTCTGAGCCCAGCAGAACCAGAAGGTATAGCATCCTGAGCCCAACAGAACCAGCTGTGTTCTGTGCCCAGTCCTGGAAGTGGGCACTGCTCTGCTGTAGCTCTAACCTACTAACCCCCCTTGTGGCTGTGCTTTCTTTCTAGCTGTGTAGACTCCAAACCTGGACCTCCGTCCTCCCGGAGATTCTGCAGCTACCTAATATCCTTTAATAAATTCCTTGTTCAGCTGGGCACGGTGGTTCATGACTGTAATCCCAGCACTTTGGGAGGCCGAGGCGGGCAGATCACAAGGTCATAAGATCAAGACCATCCTGGGCAACATGGTGAAACCTCGTCTCTACTGAAAATACAAAAATTAGCTGGATGTGTTGGTGTGTGACTATAATCCCAGCTACTTGGGAGGCCGAGGCAGGAGACTCGTTTGAACCAGGGAGTCAGAGATTTCAGGGAGCCAAGATGGTGCCACTGCATGCCAGCCTGGCAACAGAGTGAGACTCTGTCAATAAATACATACATTTATACATACATACGTACCTTATTCTTCCTAAGACTAGAATGGATTCCTGTTTTCCTCTCGCAACTGGTAGATACAACGTATTGTTAACTATAGAAAGAAAACTGCAGAGTTAAAAGACTGGAAAGGAGCTACTGGAGTGCTCAGTGGAATGGGTAACATAAAATTTAAGGGAAATTTGGCATGCGTATATCTGTATGTATGAGCTTTGAGCTGTCCTTGCAAGATCATCTAGAAAGCGGCAACAGCAGCTGTCCCTAGGAGGCATTTGGATGCTCCAGGCCCCAGGGCTCTCAAGACAGTTCAGACTTGAAAGAAACTTTGGCGGAAGCAGGATATGGTGGCAGAGGCACTGAAAGAGCTAGGCTTTACAGTGGACCCCTGTAGGTTCAAAATGCAGCCTACCTGCTTGGGAAACTTATTTAATCTCTGATTTTAGACCTTTAGAATTCTGTAGCAGTGCAGATATTACCTATCAAAAAATAATTAAATTAATTAAAAAGACAAAAAACGATTACATATTAATCATAGTGATCTCTGGGTGGTTCTTCTTCCACCTCTTTATATATTTTTGCCTTTTTCCAACATCTTAGCATGAGAATGTATGCTTTAAAAATCAAAAACAAAACAACGAGAAAGAACCGGAGCCCAAAGAATGGGAGAGAATATTTGCAAACCATGTACTGATAAAGGACTAGCATCTAGAATCTGTCAAGAATGGTTACAAGTCAATAACAAAAAGACAAATAACCCAGCTAACAATGGGTAAAGAATCCAAATGGACATTTCTTCAAACCAAACAGATAAAAGGCTGATACTAACATGTAAAGATGCTACCTGGGAAATGTCAATTGAAATGTCAATGTGAAGTGTAATGAGATACACTTCACACCAGCTAGAATGGCCACACTTTAAAACATGGCAATAGCCAGGCCTGGCAGCTCACATCTGTAATCCCAAGACTTTGGGAGGCCGAGGCGGGTGGACCACCTGAGGTAAGGAGTTCACAACCAGCCTGGGCAACATGGCAAAAACCCGTCTCTACTAAAAACCCAAAAATTAGTTGGGCATGGTGGTGTGCGCCCATAATCCTAGCTATTCAGGAGGCTGAGGCAGGAGAATCACTTGAACCTGGGAGGCAAAGGCAGGAGTAAGCTGAGACTGTGCCACTGCACTCCAGCCTGGGCGACAGAGCGAGACTCTGTCTCAAAAATTAATAAATAAATAAAAGATGAACAATAACAAGTATTGTTGAAGATACGGAGAAATTGGAACCATCCCACACTGCTGGAAGGAGTACTAAATGTTGCAGCTGCTGTGGAAAATAGTTTGGGCAGTTCCTCAAACGTTTAAACTCAGAGCGACTGCATGACGCAGCAATGCACTCCTAGGTAAACACCCAGAAGAAAGGCTAACAGCAGCATTATTCATGATAGCCAAAAGTGGAAACAACCCAAGTCCATCAACTGATGAATGGATGAACCAAATGTGATCTATCCATGAAATGGAATACTACTCAGCAATTAAAACAAATCACTGACTCATGCTACAGAATGAATAAACATTGAAAATGCCATGCTACACAGGGAAGGGAGCACCACACACTGAGGTCTATTGGGGGAAATAGGGGAGGGACAGCGGGGGCGGGGAGCAGGGGAGGGATGGCATGGGGAGAAATGCCAAATATGGTTGAGGGGGCAGAAGGCAGCAAAACACACTGCCACGTGTGTACCTATGCAACTATCTTGCATGTTCTGCACATGTACCCCAAAACCTAAAATGCAATAAAAATTTTAAAAAATTTAAAAAATAAAAATTAAAAAAATTTTAAAAAAAAGAAAATGCCATGCTAAGTGAGGCTGGGTGCAGTGGCTCACATTTGTAATCCCAGCACTCCAGGAGGCCCAGGTAGGCAGATTGTTTGAGCCCAGGCATTTGAAACCAGCCCAAGTAACATGGAGAAACTCCATCTCTACAAAATAATGCAAAAATCTACGCAGGTACAGTGGCATGTGCCTGTGGTCCCAGTTACTTGGGAGGCGGAGGTGGGAGGAACCCTTGAGCCCAGGAGGTGGAAGCTGCAGAGAGCTGAAATCACACCACTGTGCTCTAGCCTGGGTGACAGATTGAGACCACGTCTCAGACAAAACAAAACTAAACAGCAATAACAACAACACATGTTGCTAAGTGAAAGAAGTCAGACACAAAAGGCCACATATTATATGAGTCAGTTTACATGAAATGTCCAGGAGAGGAAAATCCATAGAGACAGAAAGTAGATGAGTGATTGAAGGGGGTCGGGGAGGGGGTACAGGGAGTGGTTGCCGAATGGATGTGTTCTGTTTGGGGTGATGAGAGGGTTCAGTAATTGATGGTGGTGATGATGTCAGTGCTCTGTGAACACACAAAAAGCCATTGAATCATGCTTTAAATGGGTGAATTGTATAATATGTGAATTATATCTCAATAAATAAAGCTCTTCTCTAAATGTAAAAAGTACAAAGTGCTGGAAGAAAATGTCAAACAGCTTCTCTTCTATGAGGCTTTGTTTGTTTGTTTGTTTGTTTGTTTGGGGGTTTTGTGTGTTTTGTTTCCAGGGCCTCAAAGAAAATTGGAGCCCAGCAAATGGGTGGATGGATGGATGAATGGATAAATGAATGGATGGTGAGATGATTGAATGATCGGATGGGTGGATAAGTGGGTGGATGAAATTTCCAATGTGCTCACTCCTAGAGCTCTCTATTTCCTTTGGCTCACCCAAAAGCAGAGATGCAACCACTCCAAGATGATTCTCTTTTCAAAACTCTCCATTCCAGCCACATCTGAGCTCAGGCAGAGCACTCACCAAGATATGCAGTCACCACCCTTCCCACCAGATTTCCTCTCCTGTGCCCAAAGTGGCAGCAAGTGAGAAACACTGGAGCCCCATACACAACTTCTACAAACATGCATCGAGGCATGGTGTGTGTTCCAGGCCTGAGCCCCAGGCGGTGGGGCTCTCAAGACGGATCAGGCTCAGAACAAACTGCTGAGGAAGGAGGATAAGGCGGCGAGGTCGCTGAAGAGCCAGGCTTTGCAGCAGACACGTCTAGGTCCAAACGCAGCTTTGCTGCTTGGGCAACTCACTGTCTCTCTGGGTTTCCAGTTCCTCATCTGTGAAACAGTAACACCCTCCTCATGAAGTCCATGCCTCTTCAACACCAGAATTAACGAGGATGTCACTCGGGACCTGGCACCCACCACATAGCTTCCTTCTTTCCCCCACCCACCTCTGTGCCTGGCCTCCCCTGGCCTGAGACACTGTGGTGTGGTTGGCTTCACAAGCTCTGCTTTCAGATAACCTGGATTCAGTACAGGTTTGGCTCCTCCACTGTGTGACCTTGGGCAAGATACTTAACCTCTCTGTGCCTCAGTTGCCTCATCTGTAAAATGGGGTTAATAATAGCTCTCATATAAGATGTAAGTTTGTTCTGAGGATTAAAGGAAATAAATCTTACGGGTCACTGAGGTCGGTGGCGGGCATATACCACGCCCTCTGTGAACACTGACAATAATAGCAGGACGTAGCAGCATATTCCTGCAGGAAGCCCTATCTGAAAGGCAGTAGGGGGCGGTGGCGAGTTGCCAGTTGGCTCTGCGGGGGAAACATGGCCCATCCATTGGGCCTCTCCAGCAGTCCCTGGGCTTAGCAGCCCTATTTGATCCTGTCGAATAATGACGGCACTACCACCCCACTTTATGGCCATCCTGTCTGTGGCTTTGAACAGGAAGCCGTCTTTCCTCCCAGACACACTGGTGCCCTTCCTCGTCTCCATGGAAACAGGCCAGGCTTGGTGCTGCTGACTGGCCTGGAGTCAGGGTTTGGCCAAGGACAGATTAGAGGCCATGCGCTTACCTGGGGGCACCAGGGAAAGGACCATCTTGGAATATTCTTTTCCTGATGCCTGGAGCTTGAGAGAGGGGTACCCTCAGAGCTTCTGCAGAGATAATGTCAGTGCTGACACTACAGGAACAGGCCAAGGCTGGATGTGGTGGCTCACACCTGTAGTCCCAGCACTTTGGGAGGCCAAGGCAGGCAGACCACTTGAGGTCAGGAATTGCAGACCACCCTGGTCAACATGGTGAAACCCCGTCTTAACTAAAAATACAAAATTAGCCGGATATTGAGGTGGGTGCCTGTAATCCCAGCTACTAGGGAGGCTGAGGCACAAGAATCCTTTGAACCCAGGAGGCAGAGGTTTCAGTGAGCCAAGATCATACCATTCCAGTCATACTGCTCCAGTCTGACAACAGAGCAGACTCTATTTCAAAAAAAAAAAAAAAGAAGAAGAAGAAGCAGCTGAGGTTAAAGGAACAGGCTGAGACCGGGTGAGGTGGCTCCCACCTGTAATCCCAGCACTTTGGAAGGACAAGGCAGGCAGATCACTTGAGCTTAGAAATTTGAGGCCAGCCTGGGCAACATAGTGACACCTCATCTCTGCCAAAAACAAAATATAAAAATTAGCCAGATGCGGTGGTGCATGACTGTAGCCCCAGCTACTTGGGAGACTGAGGTGGGAGGAGCACTTGA
This sequence comes from Leontopithecus rosalia, assembly GCA_028533165.1. Classification (NCBI taxonomy): domain Eukaryota; kingdom Metazoa; phylum Chordata; class Mammalia; order Primates; family Cebidae; genus Leontopithecus; species Leontopithecus rosalia. The sequence continues at coordinate 7,756,743 of CM052654.1, forward strand.
CCCCAGGAGGTGGAGGCTGCAGTGAGCCATGATTGCGCCACTGTACTCCAGCTTGGGTGACAGAGTGAGGCTTTATCTCAAAAAATGTGTATATAAGTAAAAATTAAAAAAAAAAAAAAGGAACAGGCTGGGGGTGGTTACCCAAGGTGAGCTGCCTCTCACCTCAGCCAGGCACCTCCTTCCTGCCCACCAAGATGACCCTATCTTTTATCTCTTCTGAAGATGACTTCAATAGCAGAGGAAGGGGGGATTTCCAGCCCCACTTGACAGATCAGGCAATGGGGACTCAGAGAAGGAAAGCAGTTTGCCTCAGGACACACAGATGGTTCTTCCTTTTTTCCTCTTTCAATGTTCCCTTAATTTGCGCCATTCCTTTTGTTGTTGTTGTTTGAGATGGAGTCTCACACTGTTGCCCCAGCTGGAGTGCAATGGTGCAACAGCAGCTCACCGCAACCTCCGCTTCCTGGGTTCAAGCAATTCTCCTGCTTCAGCCTCCTGAGTAGCTGGCATAACAAGAGCCCACCCCATGCCTGGCTAATTTTTTTGTATTTTTAGTAGAGATGGGTGTCACTATGTTGGCCAGGATGGTCTCAAACTCCTAACCTTGTGATCTACCTGCCTTGGCCTCCCAAAGTGCTGGGATTTACAGGCATGAACCACTGCACCCGGCCACCATTCCCTTTTTAGTGACCTTTGTGGGATTCATTGCTTCTGATTCAGACTTGGATTACTCTTTAAAATAAAAGATAATAATAATAACTAAAGTTTGAATACCTACAATGTACCAGGCATTTCCTACACAATATTCCGTTTAATCTTTATAGCATGTTTTATTAAATATCCTGGAGCAGGTATTGATGTCCCTTTTGGGGGTCCCTCCCATACATACTTCAGACAGGCCTTTGACATTGCTGGGGAAATGCATGAGGTTCCCACTATTGAGCTCTGATGGGGCCCCACAGTCGCTCATTCACTAAAGCAGGTATTGAGCACCTTTACCTTGCCAGGTCCTTGACAAACTGTGAAGTGGTGTGCACTGCTTTGTGAATTTCCAAATGGATCACCATCCAGTTTGGTAAGAGGTAAAGGCAAATGGAAATGGAAAGGAGATGGGAAAGGAGGGGAATGAGGTGGGGAGGGGTGGAGAGGTGCAGAGGTTCCCCGGGAAGCTTCTCCAGCTCCTCTCAAATCAGGTGGAGGTGGCGGTGGCAAACCTAGATGTGGGTCCCTGGGATCTGTGTCACTGGGTCAACCCTGAGGGACAGTCCCGAGGAACGAAGTCTGTTCAGGCCTGGCCTGGACCCTCCTCCTACAGTCTTCTCCCCAGAAGCGGGCCTGTTATGGGGGCCAGGCCAGGTAAGGGAAGATGCAGAGCAGAGCCTCACATGGGCTCAGCTTCCACCCAAGGTGAAACCTTCCCGGCCCCATGATGGGGTCCCAGTTCTTGGTCCAGGGATGGAGGAGTCCCACCTCCACAGCTACCTTCCACTCATCAGGCCCCCTCCAAGCCCTCCAGCCACTTCTCCTGGAGATCAAAGGGCCAAGCTGCCTTCATCTCTTCTCCATCCTATAGTCACGGCTGTGGCCTCTGCATTGGTGGCCCCGGCACCAGTCACCCCCTAGTTCCCTCATCCTCTCCCAAAAGCCAGCACCACTGGGTACGGTGGCTCACACCTGTAATCCCAGCACTTTGGGAGGCCAAGGAGAGCAGATCACTTGAGGTCAGGAGTTCAAGACCAGCCTGGCCAACATGGTTAAACCCTATCTCTACTTAAAATACAAAAAAATTAGCCAGGCATGTTAGTGCACACCTGTGATCTCATTTACTTGGGAGGCTGAGGCAGGAGAATTGCTTGAATCTGAGAGGCAGAGGTTGCAGTGAGCAGATATTGCACCACTGCACTCCAGCCTGGGCAACAGCGCAAGATTCCATCTCAAAAAAAAAAAAAAAAAGCCAGTGTCCAGACTGGCCTGTCTGGTCAAGGTTAAAGAAAGAAGAAGGGGTTCCTTGTAGCCTATGCCCATACCAGCCTGTCAGTCAGAGTCCTCAGTTTCCCCACTCAGGCCAGTCTCAGCCTGGTTCAAGGCGTTACTTCCTGGCTTTTGTCTTCAAAAGCTAATTAAGCCAAGGATGTGGAGAGAAGAACTCTCTCTAGATGAAGAAACAGACTCAGAGACCCAGACGAGGAGAAAAAATAAACCTTGAGTCCTGGGGAGGGGCCAGGGCCAGCTCTGGATATCCCACTGAGGGGCCAGGCTGGCATGGGACCGCCAAGGTGGTAAGAACCCAAGTTCAGGGTTGGCTATCAGCAAGCACACAGGCACACAGGACCCTCAGCTGACAGCCACCAAGTGCTTCTTTGGCTCTGTTAACCTAACTAATGGTCACCACAACCCCAGGAGGTGGGTGCTGCTCTCTTTCCACTTCACCTCTCAGAAAACTGAAGCACAGTGAAGGTCAGGCCTAGCCTGAGGTCACACCACTGGGAACTGGCAGAGCCAGGATTTGAATCCACGACACCTCCATCTCCTGATTCCATACAGCCCTGTCCACAGTATGGATAGAGGGGCTTTCCCAGTGCCGTGGCCAGGAGTCAGATGGTTCCTCAAAAGGCTAAACCCAGAATCATCAATGATGCAGCAACTGTGTCTCTATGTATGTGCCCAGAAAAATTGAAAACAGGGACTCAAACGGACATTTGCACACCTGTATTCAGAGAAGTCTTATTCACCATGGCCGAAATATGAAAGGTGGCCAATGACGAAATACATGGATAAGCAAAATATGGTCCATCCGGCCAGGCACAGTGGCTCACGCCTGTAATCCCAGCACTTTGGGAGGTCAAGGTGGGCAGATCATGAGGTCAGGAGTTTGAGATCGGCCTGGCCAACATAGCGAAACCCCATCTCTACTAAAAATTTAAAAAATTAGCCACGCATGGTGGCAGGCACTGTAATCTCAGCTACTTAGGAGGCTGAGGCAGGAGAATTGCTTGAACCTGGGAGGCAGAGGTTGCAGTGAGCTGAGATCATGCCATTGCACTCCAGCCCAGGCGACAATGAGAGACTCCATATAAAAAAAAAAATGGTCCATCCATATTTTACAACTGAAATATTATTCAGTTGTGAATACTTTGTGAATAATATAAATTTCACTTAGACATTATCTCAAGTGAAACAAGCCAGTCACAAAAGCACGTATACTGTACAATTCCACTGACATGAGATCCCCGGAGTGGTGAAACTCATAGGTAATATGGGGAGGGGAAACTGAGGAATTATCATTTAATGGAGACAGACTTTCAGTTCGGGAAGATGGAAAGGGTCTGAAGATGGGAGGTGCGGACAATAGCACCCCAAAGTAAATGGTACTCACTGCCGCTGAACTGTGCACTTTAAAATGGTTAAAACAGGCCAGGCATGGTGGCTCACACCAGTAATCCCAGTACTTTGGGAGGCCAGGGCAGGTAGATCACTTGAGGTCAGGAGTTCGAGACCAGCCTGGCCAACATGGTCAAACCCCGTCCCTACAAAAAATACAAAAATTAGCAGGACGTGGTAATGCGCGCCAATAATCCAGCTACTAGAGGGGCTGAGACAGGAGAATGGCTTGAACCTGGGAGGCAGAGGCTGTTATAAGCCAAGATACCACCACTGCACTCCAGCTTGGGCAACGGATGAGACTCCATCTCAAAATAAATATAAATAAATCAATTAAATAAATAAATAAAATTGGTTAAAATGGTAAATTTTATGTTATGTATATTTAACCAGAGAAAAAAAAACCTGACTTTAACACAACACTGAACTCGGCATAACCCACCAATGACCAACGTGGATGTTCTGCCACATTGGCTCAATGGAGCTGTGAGTGGAGAAACTGCAGCTGGTTCTGTGTGGACCTGAGCTTGGTCACACCTGTCGCAGTGGAGGGTGGTGGGGGGACAGGCAGGGCGGAGGGGCTGTGGAAGGGTGCTAGCTCAGGAGCAGAGCTCAGCTGCTGCTGGCTGTCCTCGGCGGGAGCTGGTGGGGCATCCCGGACAGCTCTGACACAACCACAGGCCTTAGCTAATAGTAGCTCATCCCATTATTAAGCATTTGCTGTGTACTGTTAATTTCTGCAGACATTCAAAGTACCATGGTTGGTCTCCACTACACAGACGAGGAAACGGAGGCCCAAGGACAAAAGCAGCTTGCCTAAAGCCCCCAGCTGACAGGCAGCAGCACGGGGCCTGGAGCCCCGTCTTCCACAGCTGTCCTTTCCCTGCTGGCAGCTCCGCCTCCAGCAGCCATTCACTGGGGAGGTGCCTGGTGCTAGGCTGAGGCTTCCAGCACTGGCCCTCACCTCCCCGTGCATTCTGAGGGCTCTGGCTGTGCAAGCAGTGAGCCTGGTCTATAGTCACATCCTCCATGGAAGTTGCTGGAAGCAGATACAGCCCAGGCAGAGCCTCAGGTTCAGTGATTCTGTTCTGTCTGGGGAGGAGGAGCTCAGGAGACCACCTCTCCCAGCCCCTCCTCTGGGGGCCCACAGAGACCTCTGGGGAGGAAGTGATGGAAGTTAAAGTGGACTCTTGCTCTCCTGCCCTCTGCCAGGGCTGAGCCACTCCGGGAGGGTTTCAGAGGCCAGCTCCGCCCCCGGCTGCTATTAGGACTGCCACAGCCGCCTCCACCCCAGGAAAAAGAGGAAGTGGTCAGAAGCCAGCAAGAGAGAGCCTTAAAAGAGGACATGTCCCAACCCTCGCAGTCCCCTCCCTGCCAGGCGAAGTGGAGGAGCTGGCCAGCCACTTCTTGGAACCTTCCACCCAGGGAAGCTGGAACCTGCTTTACCCCCACAGTGCTGTTCTAAAAACACCCTAGAATTCTGAGGGCCTCCAGGCTTCCAGCAGCAGGGAACTCTGAGATGCAGGGGTGGGGAATGAAGCCCCAGCTCAGTGCCCAGCCCCTAGGCAAGATCATAGTTCATGCGTGATAGAGGGGGCCTACATCACAGCGAAGAGTTGTGGGTTCAAATCCTAGCTCTTTTACGTATATTACAAACATATAAGTATTTTTTATATTTATTTATATTTTAGACTCTTGCTTTGTTGCCCAGGCTATAGTGCAGTGGCAAAATCTTGGCTCACTGCAAACTCCGCCTCCCAGGCCCAAGTGATTCTCCCACCTCAGCTTCCCAAGTACCTGGGATTAGAAACCCACCAGCACACCCAGCTAATTTTTGTATTTTAGTAGAGACGAGATTTCACTATGTTGGCCTGGCTGGTCTTGAACTCCTGACCTCAGCTGATCCACCCATCTCAGCCTCCCAAAGTGCTGGGATTCCACGTGTGAGTCACCACACCTGGCCTCTTTCACATATTTGTAGGGTAAAAAGTGACATTAGGATCTATAAATACAAGGTGGAATAATTAAACCAAGTTAGTAACATATTCAGCAACTCAAATATTGAACTTTTTTGTGATGAGAATATTTGAATTTACTCTCTTAGCAATTTTGAAATGTACCATACTCTATTATTAATGCCATTTACCACACCGTACAATAGGTCTCAAAAAAGCCCCATATTCCACCTATCTGAGATTTTGTTCCTTTGACCACCATCTCCCCATTTCCCCTCCTCCAGCCTCTGTAACCACCATTCTGCTCTCTGCTTCTATGAGTTTGACTATTTTAGATTTCACATGTAAGTGGGAACATATACTTGTCTTTCCGTACCTGGCTCATTCCACTTAGAATAATGTTCTCCTCCTTTATCCATGTTGTTGCAAATGATGGAATTTCCTTGGCCATCAATCTCCAGTTCTGGGCCAGGTGCGTAGCTGCTGCCTATACTCCCAGCAGTTTGGGAGGCTGAGGTGGTCAGATCACCTTAGGTCAGGAGTTAGAGACCGGCCTGCCCAACATAGTGAAACCCCATCTCTACTAAAAGTACAAAAATTAGCTGGGCATGGTGGCACGCACCTGTTATCCCAGCTACTGAGGAGGCTGAGGCAGGAGAATCACTTGAACCCTGGAGGCAGAGGTTGCAGTGAGCCGAGATTGCACCACTACACTCTAGCCTAGAGAACAAGAGTGAAACTGTCTCAAAAAAAAAAATCTCCAGTTCTCATTCTGCTTTATAAATGCTGAATAGTATTTACAATAGTTCATTGTAAATACGTGGCACATTTTCTTTACATATTAATCTGTTGATAGACATTTAGCCTGATTCCATCACTCAGCTATTGTGAATGATGCTGGGATGAACTGACATGGCAGACATCTCTTCAACAAACTGATTTCAGATCTTTTGGGTAAATATCCAGAAGTGGGATTGCTGTGCTGGATCTATTTTTTCTTTTTTGTCACAGAGTCTTTCTATGTCGCCCAGACTGGAGTGGAGTAGCACAATCTTGGCTCACTGAAACCTTCCCTTTCCAGGTTTAAGGGATTGTCCTGCCTCATCCTCCTGAGTAGCTAGGATTACAGGCATCAGCCACCACGCCCAGGTAATTTCTTTCTTTCTCTCTCTCTGTCTCTCTCTCTCTCTCTCTCTCGCTCACCCGCTCGCTCTGGCTCCCTTTCTCTCTCTCTCTTTCTCTCTCTCTCTCTCTCTCTCTCTCTCTCTCTCTCTCTCTCTCTCTCTTATTTTTAATAGAGGTGGGGTTTCGCCATGTTGGCCAAGGTGGTCTCAAACTCCTGACCTCAGCTGATCCACCCACCTCGGCCTCCCAAAGTGTTAGGATTCCAGGCGTGAGCCACCGTGCCCAGCCTAATTGCTGGATCTTCCACATTGTTTTCTAGGTTTGCTGAAACATATGTATCTCTATGTGTTTATAACTATTTTTTTCACAATGGGATCGTATTGTTCTACTGTTTTTACTTAACAGAATATTATAGATCTCTTTCTAGGTCAGCAAATCCAGTAAAACTTCTTTTTCTCAGCCATGGCACTTCGCATTCCATTGTGCAGATGGAATACAGTTAGGTGAAGCAGCTGCCCCTTGATGGACGTCTCAGCTGTTTCTAGGTTTGTGTCTCTGCTTCATCAGCAATGCATCTTCGGACATGTATCCTTGAACGCTAGGGTGAGTGCTTCCACAGGGAAAGAAAATCATTTGCCATGTAAATGCTGGACACATACCACAACAATTTTGATAGAAACACCAAACTGCCCTCCAAATACATCACTGCTTGAATTGGTAACATCCATCTATTTCTTTTTTTTTTTTTTTTTTTTTT
>CM052654.1:7771043-7795566 GCA_028533165.1 Leontopithecus rosalia
AAATTAATAAGGATATCAAGGATCTGAACTCAGATCCAGAACAAGTAAACTTAACAAATATTTATAGAGCTCTCCACTTCAAATACACAAAATGTACATTCTTGTCAATACCACATCACATCTACTCATAGGTTTAAATGAAACATTGATTGGTCATTATTAATACCCATTTTTTGTTCAGAATAAAGCAATATTTCCATTCACCCTCTCTCTTTCTCTTCCTCTTTCTTCCTCTCCTTTACTCATTTTTTTTTCTTTCCTTCTCTCAAAAAAAGAAAGAAATCAACTTGTAAACCTCTAGATCCAGGTCGGCAATGTCTCTCTCATTGCTTGATTTCCTTCCTTCCCTTCCTTCTCTCCCTTCCACCCTCCCGTCCTCCCTTCCTTCCTTCATCCCTTCCTTCCTCCCTCCCTTCCTCCCTCCCGTCCTCCCTTCCTTCCTTCATCCCTTCCTTCCTCCCTCCCTTCCTTCTTCCCTCCCTTCCTGACTTCCTCCCTTCCTTCCCCCCCCAAAAAAAAATTCCAACTCCTAGGCTGTGCATAGTAGCTCATGCCTCTACTCCCAGCACTTTGGGAGGCTGAGACAGGAGGATTGTTTGAGCCAAGGAGTTCAAGACTAGCCTTGGCAACATAGTGAGACTTTGCCTGTTAAAAAAAAAAAATTAATTAGCTGGGTATGGTGGCCCATGTCTGTAGACCCAGCTACTCAAGAGGCTGAGGTGGGTGGATCACTTGAGCCCATGAGGTCAAGGCTGCAGAGAGCCATGGTCTGGGTAACAGAGAAAGACCCTGTCTTTACCAAAAAAAAAAGCCTCCTCATCATCCCTACTGGCTTCACCATCATGACTGCTATTTATGGAGTGCCAAAAGATTTAGAATTTTTTGGTTACAAGTGATAAGAAAATTCAACTCAATCTGTTTTAATCAAAAAGGGAAGTTATCCCCTCATGTAACTAAAAAGCCATGACTGCAGTCACAGCTGGATAAAGAGGGTCCAACAATGTCATTGGGACTTAGTCTCTCTTCATCTTGCCACTCTCCCTCCCTTGGGGTGGGCCTCACCTCCAGGCAGGCTGCCTCCCAAAGTAGCCCTGCAGAGATGCAGCTTTTGCTTCTCTCAGCTTCACATCCACAAGAGAGAGGATCTCCCAACCCACCAGTCCCATTCAAAACCCTGAGACCACCTCTCATCAGCTTAAGGTGGATGAAGTGCTCGTTCCTGAGCCCAACCTCATGCCATTCACTCCACTCCAGGCCCTCTGGCCTCTGGCTCTAGGAATGTGCCTCACTCCCTCCAGCCTCTGGGCTTTGACCAAGCAGGTCACTCTGCCTGGGCTCTTTGCCTGGGTAACCAGTGCTTGAGCAAGTCTGTGCCAGTCGGGATCCACTCAAGAGACAGAGCGCGCTGGTTCTTTTTTGTTGTTTTTGTTTTTGAAACAGGGTCTCACTCTGTCACCCAGAATGGAGTGCAGTGGTGCAACAGTGGTTCAACCTCCCATGCTCATGTGATCCTCCCACCTCAGCCTCCCAAGTAGCTGTGACTACAGGTGTGTACCACCATACCCAGCTTTTTCTTTCTTTTCTTTCCTTTTCTTCCTTTTCTTTTTTTTTTTTTTTTTTTGTAGAGACAGGGTCTCACTATGTTGCCCAGGCTGGTCTCAAACTCCCAGGCTCAAGAGATCCCCCCACTTCAGCATCCCAAAGTGCTTGGACTACAGGAATGAGCCATCACACACAGCTAGACTGGTTCTTTCGCCAGATAAAACTAATATAAAGAACTGTTAAGCAGGTATTGGGAACCAAAAAGATGAAATGGAGACACTAAGGAATTGAGGCTTAATAATGACACAGAGCAGGACCCCTTATGACAGCACTAAGGAATTGAGACTTAATAATGACACAGAGCAGGCCCCCTTCTGACAGCTGGAAGAACAAGAGGAGCAGGACAAATGATAAAAATTTTGAAGCTGGGAGGAGAAGGGGCCCTGTGGAGCTGGTTCCCAGACCCTGAGGAGGGCTGGCCAGAGGAGAAGTGAGGCTCCCCCACGCCCGTTCATTCCCCTCTCGTAGCACCCAGCCCTTTTCTTCATAAACACCCACCATGGGGAAACAAAGTGATTGCATGTACTGTTATCTGTCTGAGGTCTCTCTACCAGCCCCCTTAAAGCAGTGGGATGCCTGTGGTCACTCCTGTTCACCCCAGTGGCCGGCACATACTAAGTGCTCCTGAAACCATTGCTGATGGAATCCTTTGTCAGGGTGGTGCACAGGATGTTCCTGCCCTGGCTGGACTAAGACTCTGCCAGGTTATCTAAACCCTCCTTCATCCTGCATAGGGGCTGGGGCTTAATCAAGACAGTCGAGGTCCTGGGAGCAGGACGGAAGATGACAGTCACTCTTAGAATCGGACCTATGCAGGGTCATCACCTGTGAAGCAGAACCATCCTCAACTCTGCACCTGGGGCCCCTCACTGGCCTCACCCCAGTCAGGCCCTTCCTTGGGCACTGCCTGGCACCTAGCAGGTTGAATGAATGAGACCTCAGCCCTGTTTTCCAGGGGTACCACGTACTCAGAGTCATGGATTCTCTGGGTCATCTTTGGACTGAGAGGTACAATGCTACCTTTTAAATTTTATGCCCTCACCCCCGCACAATGGTAACTTTTATATGCTTTTTACCACAATTAAAATTTGTTTTTAAGTTTTGAGCACATGGAAGAAGTGAGTAGAATTTTGAGGACTAGAGGCTGGGAAGGGTAGGAGGGAGGGGAGGATGGGGAGAATTTGGTGAATGGACACAAAATTTCAGCCAGGTAGGAGGAAGGTGCTCTGGTGTTCTATAGCACTGTAGGGTGAATACGGTTAACTACAGATTATTGTATATTTCCAAAAAGCTGGAAGAGAGTTTGGATGTTCACAACACAAAGAAATGACAAGCATTTGAAGTGATGGATATGCTAAATTACTCCAATAATTAAATTACTCCGATTTAATCATTACTCTTTTTTTTTTTTTTTTCTGAAACAGAGTCTGTTGCCCAGGCTTCAGCTCACTGCAACCTCCACCTTCCAGGTTCAAGCAATTTTCCTGCCTCAGCCTTCAAAGGAGCTAGGATTACAGGCATGCGCCACTACACCAAGTTACTTTTTGTATTTTTAGTAGAGACAGGGTTTCACCATGTTGGTCAGGCTGGTTTTGAACTCCTGGCCTCAAGTGATCCTCCCTCCTTGGCCTCCCAAAGTACTGGGATCACAGGCATGAGCCACCACATTCAGCCTGATCAGTAAATATTTCATATGTGTATCAAAATATTACTCCATAGCCCATAAATATGTACAAATTGAGGAAAATCCAAAGGGTAAAAATTTTTTATGGGAAAATATCTCCCCCCTGCAAGTAATAAGCCATATGATACAGTGGATGCTTTGGAACCAGACTGGGTTCAGAGAAGTGATTCTATTTCCTGGCTGTGTGAGCTCGAACAAGTCACTTTACCTCTCTGAGGTGTAGTCTCCTCATCTGTAAAATACAACTAAAACAACATCAAAGCCCCAGCACAATGCCTGGCACACAGTAGGTACTTAATACAAGTTCATTCATTTCATCTCGCTGTAAGCAAGCTCTAATCACAGATCAGACCTGGAGGACTCACCTCCCTGAGAGTGAGCCAATGTCCCAGCGTGGGGCTTGGCCTGGATGTCAGGCAGCAGATGGATCAAAACAAAGGCCAAGAGCCCTGGTCCCTGGGGGAAGGGGCTGCCTTGGGGGAACCTCTCTTGCTCTATGGGGCACAAAGTGTGCGTGGATTAGAACTCTATTCAAACTTGGCTGGGTGTGGTGGCTCACGCCTGTAATCCCAGCACTTTGGGAGGCTGACGTGGGCAGATCACGAGGTCAGGAGATTGAAACCACCATGGCTAACATGTGAAACCCTGACTCTACCAAAAACAAAAAATTAGCCAGGTGTGGTGGCATGCACCTGTAGTCCCAGCTACTCAGGAGACTGAGGCAGGAGAATGGCTTGAACCCAAGAGGCAGAGGTTGCGGTGAGCTGAGAGCACGCCACTTAACTCCAACCTGGATGACAGAGTGAGACTCCAACTAAAAAAAAAAAAATCTGTATTCAAACTTGCTTAAGCAAACTGGGAGACTCACTGTCTCACATCTGTGGGAATTCCAGAGAGGATTCTGACAGGAAGGCAAAGTGGATCCAGGCACTCAAGAGAAACTTCAATGGGTTGGTCTCATTCTTTTCAAGCCCCGTGTGCCAGGGATGCTGACCGCAGTTGTGGCCCCTACCACAACTTCCCCATCTGCCATTCTAGCCCCCAGCCCAGCACGTATCAAAACCTCATGAGGGCACTAGCTAGTGACCGCTGGAATGATTTCATCCTTCAGGCAGGGCTTCCAGATCTAGGAAATAAAACTGCAGACTTTGGACATAATTATACAAAGACATTATGTGTTTATCTGAAATTCAACACCCACAGTGGGAAGAGGAAGCTTTTGTTGTTGTTGTTGTTTCTGTTTTTTTGAGACAGAGTCTGGCTCTGTTGCCCAGGCTGAAGTGCAGTGGAGCTATCTCAGCTCACTGCACCCTCCGCCTCCCAGGCTCAACTGATCCTCCTGCCTCAGCCTCCTGACTAGCTGGGATTACAGGTGCCTGCCACCACACCCAGGTAATTTTTGTATTTGTAGTAGAGACGGGGTTTTACCATCTTGGCCAGGCTGGTCTCGAACGACCTCAAGTGATCCACCTGTCTCAGCCTCCCAAAGTGCTGGGATTACAGGTACGTGCCATTGTGCCTGGCGACACACACTGTTCTGGGCACTTACCAATTCATTTCATTCTTTTAACAACCCTATGAAGTAGGCATCATTTTCCCATTTTATGGATTAAGAACTGGAAGCACGGGGTGTTTAAGCGCCTTGTTCAAGGTCACAGGTGGTGACAGGCAGAGCCAGGATTCAACCCTAGGCCGTCTGGCTCCAAGTCCACGTGCTTAACCACCACACCACGTTGCCACTCCCTATCCCACAGAAGCAAAAGGCGGTTCTTTCAGGGGCAGCCAAAGGAGAAGGGATCCCAGTCCTTCCTGGAGGAGTACCCTGGAGGGGTACGGGGGAACAGCTGGACCTCAGGTGGCCCAGCCTCAGCACAAAGCCTGTCTTCAGTGCCCTCTGTCTGGAAAATACTGGGGCTCCCAGAGAATGTACCAGAAATAGAGGCCACTTCCCAGGCTCCAATGGAGGGCAAAAAGCCCTGGCCTGAAGACTCAGACACTGACCAACTTTACCACTGCCCCAAGCAGACATGTTGGCTATGTGACTGTGGCCCATCACTGCCGCTTTCTGGCCTATTTCTTCCTCTTGCACATAAGCAGATTGAGGGTTAATCCCCAGATCCTGAGTGCCCTGGGTTCTCTCTGGGGAAAAGCTAGGGGTGAGCTAATACCCCAGCCTGTGGTCGACCACCAACTGCTCTGGCCTCAACAGCCCCAGGTGTTGGGAGAACAAGACTCCTGTGTCCCCACCCAGACACGGAGTACCAGTGGCTCCCGGGCCCCAGCTTCCTCCTGCACAGCACTCTCTAGTTCACGCTCATCACTGCCTGGCCGGCCCTTCCCACTCTCCACAGGCGGCACCCCTCCCCCTGCCAGACTGGGGCGAGTTCTGCCCCTGCCACAACTTCCCTATCTGCCATCTTAGCCCCCAGCCTGGTGTGAGTTCTTGAAACAGGCATCAAAAATTCACGAGGGCACTGGCTAGTGCCAGCTGGAGTGATTTTGCCTGGCAGGTAGGCTTTCCAGATTTAGGAAATAAAAATGCAGTCTCTGGACATAATTATATAAAAACAGTATGTGTTTATCTGAAATTCAAATTTAACCAGGCAACCTATATGTTATTAGGCACCCCTGCACTTGGGGGACATTGCTGATATCTGGAGACAGTTTTGATGATCCCAGCTCAGGGGTGCTGCTGGCATCGGGAGGTCGACGCTGGAATGCTGCTCAGTACCCTGCAGTGCACAGGACGGTCCCCGCCACAGTCACCCGGCCCCTAATGGCAAGTATGCTGAGGGTATGAAACCTCCACCCGATGGCTTTCCCAACCATGGCACACATGCTCACCTGCCATCTAGGGAACTTGTCAGAGGAGATCGTGGTGATCCTTACATGTAAGTCAGGGAAACTGAGGCACGGGTGAACTGTCTTATTCAAGGTCACACAGTGGAGTCTTTCCTTCTCTAATAAACTCGTCGGTTCTTCTAGACACAGAGTCATGCAAGCCCAGCCAGGAAACACAGGTGGGGAGAGGGGTTAGATAGAGCCTTTCAGAGTCCTCAGGCCCCTGGGACTGAGATCCTTTGGGGCTGGGTAAGGTGGCCCTGGAAAGGAAGAGGAACCGTGCTGACCTGACAGTCATCACTACCAGGCTGTTGTCAATTGTGCCAACAGGAGGCAGCAGAGACTGGGAAATAATTCAGCATGCCTCGCCCTCCCCGGAGCTGCAGGAACTCATCAGTCCTGGCACCGCCCCTCCTTTCCCGCCTCTCCTGGCCCAGAGTCTGATGCAGCTGCTCTAGAACGGAAGCCAGGCATCCGCTTTTTTTTTAAACTGCTCTCAGGTGATTCTGTGTTGCAGAGAGGATTGCAAAATGTTGGTTTTAGGCCTTGGTTTTCTTTATTTTCATTTTTTTAAGACAGTTTCTCACTCTGTCCTCCAGGCTGGAGTACAATGGCATGATCTCAGCTCACTGCAACCTCTGCTCCCCAGTTCAAGCAATTCTCCTGCCTCAGCCTCCTGAGTAGCTGGAATTACAGGTGCCTGCCACCACACCTCACTAATTTTTTGTATTTTTAGTAGAAATGGGGTTTCACCATGCTTGCCAGGCTGGTCTCAAACTCTTGATCTTAAGTGATCCACCCACCTTGGCCTCACAAAGAGCTGGGATTACAGGTGTGAGCCACCGCTCCCATCCAGGCCTTGGTTTTCATCCCCGACTGCAGAGCAGAATTATCTGGAAATTTTAAAAGCCCACTACAGTGGTTTTTTAAAGTCTATCCACGGATAATGGATAGACAAATGTGGTATAGACAGACAATAGGATGTGAGTCAACTGTGAAAGAAATAGAACTCTAACACATGGCCAGGTGCAGTGGCTCACACCTGTATCCCCAGCACTTTGGGAGGCCAAGGTGGGCAGATCACGAAGTCAGGAGTTCGAGACCAGCCTGACCAACATGGTGAAACCCCATCTCTAGTAAAAATACAAAAATTAGCCAGGCTTCATGACGTGCACCTGTAATCCCAGCCACTTGGGAGGCTGAAGCAGGAGACTCACTTGAACCTGGGAGGTAGAGGTTGCAATGAGCTGAGATCACGCCACTACACTCCAGCCTAGGCAACAGAGCAAGACTCCATCTCAAAAACAAACTCTGACACAAGCTACATTATGGACGAACCTTGAAGATATTGTGCTAAGTGAAGTAAACCAGACACAGAAGGACAAACACTGTAGTTTCTGCCAATAGGAGGCTCCCAAAGTAGTCAGATTCATGGAGGCAGAAAGCATGACAGTGGTTGCCAGGGGCTGGGGGAGGAGGCAGAAATGGGGAATTTGTGTTTTGACGGGCACAGAGTTTCCCTTTAGGAAGAGGAAAACGTTCTGAAGAAAATGGTTGCATGGCAGTGTGATAGTACTTAATGTCACTGAATGGAACATTCAAAAATTGTTAAAATGGGCCAGGCACAGTGGTTCACGCCTGTGATCCCAGCACTTTGGGAGGCCTGAGGTGGGTAGATCACCTGAGCTTAGGAGTTATAAACCAGTCTGGGGAACATGGTGAAACCTCATCTCTACCAAATATACAAAAAATTAGCTGGGTATGGTAGCTTGCACCTGTGGTTGGGGGGCTGAAGTGGGAGGATCACTTAAGCCTGGGAGGCAAAGGTTACAGTGAGCTGAGATTGGGCCACTGCACTCCAACCTGGGTGACAGAGTAAGATCCTATTTTGAAACTAAGTAAATAAATAAAATGGTAAATTTTAGGTCATTTTTCTTTTCTTTTTGTTTTTTAAAAATGATGGGGGTTTCACCATGATGGCCAGGCTGGTCTTGAACTCCTGACCTCAGGTGATCCACCCACCTCAGCCTCCCAAAGTGCTAGGATTACAGGCGTGAGCCACCATGCCCGGCTTATGTCGTATTTCTATTACATTAAAAAAAATTCTGCCGGGTGCAGTGGCTCATGCCTGTAATCCCAGCACTTTGGAAAGCCAAGGTGGGCAGATCATGAGGTCAGGAGTTTGAGACCAGCCTGGCCAAAATAGTGAAACCGTCTCTACTAAAAATACAAAAATCAGCCGGGCGTGGTGGTGCATGCCTGTAATCCCAGCTACTCAGGAGGCTAAGGCAGGAGGATCGTTTGAACCCAGGAGGCAGAGGTTGCCGTGAGCCGAGATCATACCACTGCACTCCAGCTTGGGTGACAGAGCGAAACTCCGTATAGACTCCCACTATATCTGTATACTGGGAAACTATACGCTGGGTTTCACAATTAAAGCTTAAGATCCTTCCACAAAACAAAAGCACAAAGGCCTATGTCCAAGTCTTTCCCTAGACTAATAAAACTGTCTGGGGGTTGAGTCCCAAAACTGCTATTTTCTTAGTGTCCCAGAAGAATTTAACATGCAGTCACTGTTGAGAATCCCTGGTTTAAGATCCTTCCAAGATTTCCGCACCCTGGAAGAATTATTGCTGCTCTAGCAATTTATCTGTGGTGGTATTAAAATGTGCCCACAGGCTCTTTTATACTCTTCCTTCAAGAGGTAGAAACTGATCACACATGTTGCCTCAGAGCTGTAATCCCAACACTTTGGGAGGTTGAGGCAGAAGTATCCCTTGAGCTTAAGAGTTCAAGACGCCTCTTGCTCTCTACTAAAAATACCAACAACTTAGCTGGGTGTAGTGTGTGCTCCTGTAGCCCCAGCTTCTTGGGAGGCTGAGGCAGGAGGATCGCTTAAACCCAGGATGTCAAGGCTGCAGTGAGCTATGAATGTGCCACGGCACTTCAGCCTGGGCAACAGAGGGAGACACTGTCTTAAAAAAACAAGAGGTGGAAATTACTTCCTTTCTCCTTGAGTGTGGGCTGAACTTTGTGACTTGCTTCTAACAGGAAAAACAAGAAAAGCAAAAAGCAGAAGTGATGGTGTAAGACCAAGAGACAAGGCCATCAGAGGCACCTTGGCTTCCATCGTGCTCTTTCTCTTTCTCTGGAATCACTGACCTTGAATAAAGCCAGCTGCCATGTCCTGAGCCCACTTGGGTAGCCTAGGGAGAGGCCAATGTAATGAGAAACCAAGGCCTCCTGTTAAAAGCTGTGCAAGGGATCTATCAGCTAAGTGGATCCTCCAGCCCCAGGCAAGGAGTCATATGAAACTGCAGTCCTAGCCACCATCCTGACTGACTGCAGCCACATGAGAGAACTGAGCCAGAACTACCCATCTAGGCACTCCTAAATTCCTGACCCACAGACATGGTGAGATAATAAACGTTTTGTTTTAAGCCACAAATTTTGAAGTGATTTGTTACACAGCAATAAACAAGTAATATACATCCATCCACGAGTCAATCAGTCATCCACACATCCATCTATACGCTCACCCATTCATCCACCCTTCCACTCACCCCCCAATCTATTCTTTCATTTTCCATCTGTCTATCCACTGATCCAGCTACCCATCCATCCAATCATTCACTCATTCACTTACCCGTCCATCCATCCACCCAGCATCATCTACTCAGCACAGAACACAGGACCTAGCTCACAGGAGATTGGTGTAAACATTTCTCAAATGAATGAACCAAACATCGCGCAAATGTCTGCTCTCCATTTCTTGCCAAGACAGGCCAAGGGAGGCTTGAATGTGGCCCCTATGAGTTGGAGCCAGTGTCTGGTTTTGCCGGAGCAGCTCTGGTCTCTGGATGCTATTGGCCACCTCCTGGGCCCATTTGGCATCGTTCTCTTCTGCTAAGAACCACCCACCCTTCTCTCACCTACCCACATACAAGCTGCCCGGGCCTGCCTGGTAGGAAACGCTGGCTCTGTCCCTCCCTCTCCCCCACCGCACACACACCCACTGGGGCTGGTCATCCAGGAAGGCTGGGAACAGCGAAGCTTCTTGCCTCCCAAAGAGAGTTTGTGGCAAGAAAATTTGGGTTCTTTGAGGTTCAAGAAGCTGGGCCAAGTGGAACAGTCACAGGGAGGTTTTGGCAAAAGCCTGGCTGCCTCTTCCCAGATAATGTCATCTAGGCCTGCCCCACCCATCCCAGATACCCACTTTCAGCCTATTCCCTTCTCATACCTCGGGGTTCCCCTTACATGCTTGGGCCTCAGTTTTCTCATCTATAAAATGAGAACGATGACAGTAGTTTGGAGATGAGATGACACGTGCACAGGAGAACCCTCGGCAAGATGCCCGGTGAGCAGCAGTTACTGCGAATGGAGAGGACAGACAGTGAGGCCAGCGATGCCCAGAGGCCAGCGAGCAGCTGCTGACCCGGCCCTCCCCTCCCCTCCCCTGCACAGCTCTGCCCTGGCTTCCTCCCCCCTGCTCCTCACACTCCATGCGCACTCCCACCTCTGGGCCTCGGCCCTGGCTGTTCCCTCTGCCTGGAACACGCTTTCCCCAAGTACCCACTTAGCTCCTTTCTCCCTTCCCTCAGGTTTTTGCTCAAATGTCACCTTTTCAGTGAGCTTCACCTGGATACCCCTTCTCCACTCTCACTGGCCCCCTTTTTGAATTAATCTTTCTCTACTGTATTTATCCTTCTAAGGTACTATGACTTTTCCATTTTTCTTTTTGGATGGAGTCTCACTCTGTCACTCACGCTGGAGTGCGGTGGCATCACCTCGGCTCACTGCAAACTCTGCCTCCTGGGTTCAGCAATTCTCAAGCCTTAGCCTCCCAAGTAATGGGTGCCACCACGCCTTGCTAGTTTTTGTATTTTTAGTAGAGACGGGGTTTCACCTTGTTGGCCAGGCTGGTCTCCAACTCCTGACCTCGTGATCCACCATCCTTGGCCTCCCAAAGTGCTGGGATTATAGGTGTGAGCCACTGTGCTTGGCCCAGTTAAATATTAAAAGCTGAGAGAGTTGCTGTCCATCTACAAAGGCTGGAATGTCACGAAAACCCACCAAGAGTTTTGCCTAGGCCTTTCCTGGGCCTTCAAGCATGACAGGATAACAAAGGAATTCTTAATGGGACCCGTTTAGGATTAAACAGGTTTTATTGGGGGTCTGAAATAACTTCCCAGGCCTCCACAGACAAATTTATTGGGGGGTCTGAAGGAACTCTCCAAACCTCCAAGATTTAGCAGGAGACAAGATAAGGGTCATCACCCTCCCACCCAGACCCACTTAGATTAAGTACATTTGCTGAGACTCCAGAGGAAGTCTTCAGGGCTCAGACTTTATAGAAGAAGTTAATCACTTAAGGCTGGGCGCAGTGGCTCACGCTAGGCGGATCACCTGGGGGCAGGAGTTTTAGACCAGCCTGGCCAACATGGAGAAATGCTGTCTCTACTAAAAATACAACATTAGTCTGGCATGGTAATGCATGCCTGAAATCCCAGCTACTCCAGAGGCTGAGGCAGGAGAATCACTTGAACTGGAGAGGTGGAGGTTGCAGTGAGCCGAGATTGGCCATTGCACTCCAGCCTGGGCAACAAGAGCGAAACTCCATCTCAAAAAAAAAAAAAAAAGTTAATCACTTGTCTTCAGATGAGTGCACACTTACAGGCAGACATATAGCTTAGAAGATATACACGCTCTGGAAAACTTTGTAATTTTGAGTTGGTCTAGAGAGACTTTCCAGGCCCTCTCCCTGTACCCAGTTACAGAAATAAACTTCCTTTCCCAGTTGATCTGTATCTCATTATCCGCCTTGAGAATAAGCAGCCCACCCACCCTCAGTGGGGTCGCGAACCCTCCTGTTAAAGGGAGGACCCCAGGGGCGTGCCAGGACACTCCTATGCCAAGGCAACTTCCAGACTGGGGACTGAGTCTGCCCCTGAGAGGACAGTCCCTGGACCCCAAGGTGGGGAAGCCCGGGCCCCCATCTCAGGGGGTTCCCCATCGGCTGCCCCAGGAACCAGGTGCAAGGCCGAAGCCACCTCTGGGCGACACGGGCGGGGGCAGGCTGGGTGTAGCAGGGAGCCCCTCCCCGTCTGGGCACCCCGCCTCTGGAAGGCCTGTGCTCGCGCAGGACCCACGTCTGTGCCTTCCGCTTCGCTCAGCCTCGCAGAGCCTCCCCGCCCCGGGCTCCCGCAGCTGCAGAGCTGTGCCGGGAAGCCGGGTCTCCATGACAACATTGACGTCACCCGCCCGGGGCTGGGAACTGCCTCCCGCCCCCCGCAGCGGCCAAGCCCAGACCCCGGAGTGCTGGCGCCGCCGACCCTGTCCTCTGGCCTGTCCCGTCCTGGTGACCGGGGCCAGACAGGCGGGAATAGGCCCGCGGGCTCTCACCTGCCGGCCACCTTCCCGAGATCCGCTTCTTCCCGCCCTTCCCTTTGGCCCTCAGATTGCGCTCAGCTGGCTGCAGGCTCAACAGACCTCGCTTCCTGTTTCATTAACTGGAAGCCCCCTCCAGGGAGAATGTGCGTTTTAATAGAATGTGGGGAGCGATGGGCCGCCCTCCCCGCTCCCTCGACGGCTTCACCCCTGCCTCCCTTTACTCCACAATAAAGAACAATTCCCAAATTACATAGCCCCTCCCCCATCCCGGGCGCTGCCCTGTAACAGCTTCCCACTGCCCTAGCGCTGAGAATTCAGAGGCCTCGGCCCAGACCCCTACCTCCTTCTCCTCCTTCTCCTTGTCCTCCTCCCTCCTTCTCCTCCTCCCTCCTTCTCCTTCCTCTCCCTCCTCTTCCTTTTTCTCCCTCTTCCTTCTTTCTCCTTCTCCTCCTCCTTCTCGTCTTCCTCCTTCTTCACCTTCTCCTCCTCCTACTCCTCCTTCTTCTTCTTCTCCCCCTCCCCCCTCCTTCCCCCTTCCAGCATCTTCTGCCACCAAATTGCCAGGCTCTGCCTCCGGGCCTCGGCATGTGCCCTTCCCTCCTCCTGCGAGGCTGTTCCCTCCTCTGCCTCCCCTCCGCCTGGAGATTCCAGCTGCTCTCCAGGTGTCGGCTCGCAGATGAGCTCAGTGCCCCTCTTGAAGGGGCTCACAGCCGCCTGCACTGCCCTTCCGCTCTCCATGGCTGTCTCGAGGATAAGGACAGTTAACAATAACATGCTGTGTGCTTCCAAACAGCTACAAGAGGCGTCTGAACGAACGTTCTCACCAAAGAAATGATCACCGTTCTCACCAAAGAAATGGTCACCGTGTGGGGTGATGGATTCAGTGACCCTGACTTGATCATTACACAGTGCACACGTGCATGGAAGCTTCACATTGCACCCCATCGATATGTACCACTGCCGAGTGCTGTGAACCCGGAAGTATCTGAGGCAGGGCTCAATCAATTTAGAGTTTATTTTGCCAGGTCCTAGGACATGCCCATAACACAGCCTTAGGAGATCCTGACTTGTCAAAGGTGGTCAAGGTCAACTTGAAAAAGTTATTATTGGTATTAAGCAATGTCTCAGTTATGGCTGGGCGTGGTGGTTCATGCCTGTAATCCCAGCACTTTGGGAGGCCAGGGTGGGTGGATTACTTGAGGTCAGAAGTTTGAGACCAGCCTAGCCAACATGGTGAAGCCCCATCTCTACTAAAACTACAAAATTTAGCCGGGTGTGGTGGCACATGCCTGTAATCCCAGGTACTTGGAAGGCTGAGGCAGGAGATCGCTTGACCCCGGGAGGCGGAAGTTGCAGTGAGCTGAGATCGCACCACTGCAATTCCATCGTGAGCAACAGAGTGAGACCCTGTATCAAAAAAGAAAAGAAATGAAGAAAAGAAAACTGAATTGCAATCATGGGTTGTGGAGACCAAGGGTTTTGTTTTTTTGTTTCTGAGACAGAGTCTGCTACTGTTGCCTGGGCTGGAGTGCAGTGGCATGATCTTGGCTCACTGCAACCTCCACTTTCCGGGTTCAAGCAATTCTCCTGCCTCAGCCTCCTGAGTAGCTGGGATTACAGGTGCCCGCCACCATGCCCAGCTAATTTTTTTTTTTTTTTTTTTTTTAGTAGAGACAGGGTTTCACTATGTTGGCCAGGCTGGGGAGACCAGGGTTTTATCATGCAGATGGCACCTCCAAGTAGCAGGCTTCAGAGAGAATAGACTGTAAATGCTTCTTACCAGACATGCTGGAAGGGTATAATGAGATATGTCCAACCCTCTCTTCTCTGATGGCCTGAACTAGATTTTCAGGTTAACTCTAGAATGTTCTTGGCCGAGAGAAGAGGTTCATTTAGAAGGTTGCAGGGCCTTAGAATGTTATTTTTGGCTTAGAGCATCCATTAAAACAAAATAAAAGGCAAACAAAAAGAAAAACGATTTGTGTGATCATTTCTTTAGCATCTGCCTCCACCCCCAGACTGTGTGGCCTGAGAGTAAGGATGGCGTTAATTCTATTGACTCCTAGTTCCCAGCACACAGTAAGTGCTCAACATGTATTTTGAGACAGCCTTATTGAGGTGCAGTTCACGCACCACTCAATTCACCCTTAGAAAGTGTACAGTGCAGTGTACAGTGAATTTAATGTATTCAGAACTGAGCAGACCCCATCGTGGTCATTTTAGAACCTTTCATTACCCAAAAATGATACCTGTACCTGTTGGCAGCCACCCTCCTATCCCTCATCCCCCTCAGCCCTAAGCAAGCACTAGCCTACTTCCTGCTTCTGTAGACATTCTGGATCTTCATATAAATGGAATCGCATAGTATGTGGACTTTGACCAGCTTCTTCCACTTAGCACAGCATTTTAAAGGTTCTGCTTGATACACTGTGCTCAATGAAAATGAATGGGGAAAGGCTGTGAGAAGCAAAGGCAGGGCCCTCTCCTGGCTGGTTGATGGGCAGTGGAAAGCGGGGCCATGGGTCCACTTTGGGATCCATGTCTAATAGAGATGCAGCTTTTTTTTTTTTTAAGATTTAGAAGCATTTCATGACATAGCATATATTTAACAGGGCAAAAGTTGAGAGGTACAGGTGGGCAGCTTTGACTGAGTCGACAGCTGCCTGCCACGGTACCAGCACACTTCTGATGGTCTGCAGCCAAGGTCAAAATTCCAATCTCGGCTGGGTGCAGTGGCGCGCCCCTGTAATCCCAGCACTTTGGGAGGCCGAGGTCAGTGGATCACAAGGTCAGAGAATTTTGAGACCAGCCTGGCCAAGATGGTGAAACCCATCTCTACTTAAAATACAAAAATTA
Source organism: Leontopithecus rosalia (assembly GCA_028533165.1). Taxonomy (NCBI): domain Eukaryota; kingdom Metazoa; phylum Chordata; class Mammalia; order Primates; family Cebidae; genus Leontopithecus; species Leontopithecus rosalia. Next base: position 7,786,417 of record CM052654.1, read on the forward strand.
GCTGGGTGCTGTGGCAGGTACCTGTAATCCCAGCTACTGGGAAGGCTGAGGCAGGAGAATCTCTTGAACCCGAGACAGAGGTTGCAGTGAGCCAAGATCACTCCACTGCACTCTAAGTGACAGAGTGAGACTCCATCTAAAAAAAAATTCCAGTCTTGTTGCCTAAGCCCTGAGTTTAGATGCAGGTCAGATGCCAGGCTCACTGCCCCTCATCCCATCAGAAGAGCCACGCTCTGTTCTTCACACTGGCATCTTCATTCATTCATTCATTCCACAGAAATGCACGGTTATGATCTACGAGTCTTTTGTAAATAAATGTACTCTTATTTCTGAAAATCAATTAAAAGAGACAGTTACTGGCTCTCAATTGAGACTTTGGGCTAGACCTGGGAATCTTACCTCTGCCAGACCATTCTGCCAGAATTCATCCCAGGAGGTCCAGGCTGGGACCTTTAGTGCTTGGGGTTTGATGGGACAGTGGTCCCAGGTGACTTGGAAGCCCTCTCCCTAAATAGGCACACTAAGTACCAAGTAAAACACTTGAAGTAGCGACGCAAGAGAAAGATTTTTTTTTTAATGCACGCTAAGTAGAAATTATTTTTACCAACATGTAAATGCCGTCTCAATTCCTGCCCCCTCAGTGCCCCACTTCCTTTTTGGGGGGGATGAAGACTTGCTCTGTCACCTAGGCTGGAGTGCAGTGGCACAATCTTGGCTCACTGTAATCTCTGCCTCCTGGGTAGATGCAATTCTGCCGCAGCCTCCCAAGTACCTGGGATTACAGGCACCTGCCACCACGGCTCGCTAATTCTTGTATTTTCAGTAGAGACGGGGTTTCACCATGTTGGCCAGGCTGATCTCAAGCTCCTGCCCTCAAGTGATCCACCCGCTCATCCTCCCTAAGTGCTGGGATTACAGGCATGAGCCAGTGTGCCCAGTCCGTGCCACACTTCTTACTGTGTGGACACTACTGTCTTGGGTACTGGTTTATAGAAATTCTAGAATTGCACTGTTTACACAGCAGCTACCAGCTACACATGGCTGCTACTGAGCACTTAAAATGTTGCTGGTTTGAACTGAGATGTGCCCTAAATGCAAAGCACACACCACATTTTGAAAACGTAGTATGGGGGAAAATATGGAAACTGTCTCATTCATTATTATGTATATTGACTACAGGTTGAAATGATAATATTTTGGATATGTGAGGATAAAGAAAATACACTGTCACAGCACTTTTGGAAGGTCAAGGTGGGCGGATCACCTGAAGTCGGGAGTTCGAGACCAGCCTGGCCAACATGCTGAAACCCTGTCTCTACTAAAAATACAAAAAACATAGCCGGCATGGTGGCAGGTGCCTGTAATCTCAGCTACTTGGTGGGCTGAGGCAGGAGAACCACTTGAACCCAGATGGCAGAGGTTCCAGTGAGCTGAGATCGTGCCATTTCATTCCAGCCTGGATGACAAGAGCAAAACTCTGTCTCAAAAAAAGAAAAGAAAATATATTGTCAAAATTAGCTGGGTGAGGTGGCTCTTGCCTGTAATCCCAAAACTTTGGGAGACCAAGGCGGGTGGATCAAGAAGTCAAGAGATCGCGGCCATCCCGGCCAACATGATGAAACCTTGTCTCTACTAAAAATATAAAAATTAGCTGGGTGTGGTGGTGCGTGCCTACAGTCCCAGCTACTCAGGAGGCCGAGGGAGAAGAATCACCTGAACCTGAAAGGCGGAGGATGCTGTGAGCCCAGATCGTGCCACTGCACTCCAGCCTGGTGACATAGAGAGATTCCGTCTAAAAAATAATAAGTTCAACTGTTTCTTCTTACTTTTTAAAATGTGCGTATCATAGTATTTACGTTTATCTATGGGGCTTGTCTTCTATTTCTTTTGAACTGGGGTGGTCTGAATCATCCCATACCTGTGATGGATGTGTCTCTAGGGCTGTGAAATGCATTACTGCTGTCCACAAAGCAGCCCACAAGGGAATCACTGTCCCCACGTGCCCTGCCCAGCAGTAGCCAGTGGATGAGTAGGGAGAGCCCCAGAGAGGACCTGCTTCCAGGGTAATCCTGGTCTCAGGAAGCAGCTCGGATTGCAGAGCCTCATCCCCTGAGTTTCCTTCCCACCGGATCTGAAAGTGCCTTCCCCTCCCTGGCAAATCAAAGAGGAGACACGTGCCTGGTGTTTCTTGGGGAAACAGTGCATTGCTCTTACCGGCACACTTGGAGAAGAAACAGTCTAGAGATCTCTCACCAAGAGCTAGGAGTCCCTTCCATTCTGTCCTCTTCCTTCTAGTTCTTCAGAGATGACCCAAAATGCTCCAGGGAAGGTTTCGTGGCCCCGAGAGGCAGGTTTCTGTACGGAGAGGAGTGGATCCGGCGTGTGGATTTCTTTGCTGACAGGCATCTCTGACAAATCAGAGGGAAGTTGGCCCAGGCAGGGCGGCTTCATGGACATGCAACCTGTGTCGTCACACAGAACCGAGCTTAGAAGGGTCCTGTGCTTGGTTTAATGCTCTGCTAATGCTTTCTTAAAATTATTCATCATTTTTTTGTAGAGGGAGCCTGCATTGTCATTTTACACTGTGCTCTGCAACCGACGTGGCCAGCTCTGAGCCCAGGACTTCTCCAAATTGAAAGTGCACAAGAAATACCTGAAGATCTTGTTAAAACACAGATTCTGCCCCAGGAGGTCTGGGGTGAGCCCTGAAGCTCTGCATTTCTCATGAGCTCTTCAGGAGTGCCAGTGTCACTGGCCCATGGGCCACACAGGGAGCAGCAAGGCTTCTAGAACAGTGGTCTCAGCCCTGGCTACACGTGAGAATCAGTTAAGCAGCTTTTCTGAATCACACATCCAGGCCCCACCCCAGAGTCAGCAGCTTTTAGAAGCTCCTCAGGTGATTCCAATGTGTAACCAAGGCTTCCAGGGCAGCGCTTCTCAAATTCCACGTGCACACAAATCGTCTGGACGCCTTATTACCAATGCAGATTTAGCTGGGTGTAGTGGCTCACATCTGTATTCCCAGCGCTTTGGAAGACCGAGGCGGGCATATCACCTGAGGCCAGGAGTTCAAGACCAGCCTGGTCAACATGGCGAAACCCTGTCTCTACTAAAAATGCAAGAAATTAGCTGGGTGTGGTGGCACACACCTGTAATCCCAGCTAGGGCTGAGGCAGGAGAATCGCTTGAACCCAGGAGATAGAGACATAGCCTTCAGTGAGCCGAGATTGTGCCATCGCACTCCAGCCTGGGCAACAAGAGCAAAACTCCATCTCAAAGAAAAACAACAAAAAAACAGTGCAGACTCAGGCCTAGTGTGGAGGTTCACACCTGTAACCCCCTAAACAGTAGTTTAGGAGTCTGAGGCAGGAGGATCGCTGGAGCCCGTGAGCCCAGGAGTTCAAGGCTGCAATGAACGATGATCAATGCATTGCACTCCAGACTGGATGAGAGTGAGACCTTGTCTCTAAAATAAACTAGGCCGGGCACAGTGGCTCACACCTGTAATCCCAGCACTTTGGGAAGCCAAGGCAGGCAGATCATTTGAGGCCAGGAGTTCAAGATCAGCCTGGCCAATATGGTGAAACCATGTCTCTACTAAAACTACAAAAATTAGCTGAATGTGGTGGTGTGTGCCTGTACTCCCAACTACTCAGGAGGCTGAGGCAGGAGAATCACTTAACCCTGGGAGGTGGAGGCTGCAGTGAACTGATACTGTGCTCCTGCACTCTAGCTTAGGTGACAGAGTGAGACTCCATCTTAAAAATAAAATAGGCTGAGCGCGGTGGCTCATGCCTGTAATCCCAGAACTTTGGGAGGCTGAGGTGGGCGGATCACGAGGTCAGGAGATGGAAACCATCCTGGCTAACATAGTCAAACCCTGTCTCTACTACAAATATAAAAATTAGCTGGGCATGGTGGTGCATGCTTGCAGTCCCCGCTATTTGGGAGGCTAAAGCAGGAGAATTGCTTGAAGCTGGGAGGTTGCAGTGAGCCGAGATTGTGCCACTTCACTCCAGCCTGGCACCTGGCGAAAGAGCAAGACTTTGTCTCAAAATAAATAAATATAAATAAAATAAAATAATTAAACTGCAGATTCTGATTCATCACGTCCAGGTGAATCCTGAGACTGCATTTCTAGCAAACTCTCCCACAATACGAAAGTTGTGCATCCCTGGACCACATTTTGAGTAGCAAGGCTCTAGACTCAGTCGATTTTCTATTTCTGTTTAGTATCAGTATGGAAGTGGGGACAGAATGGAAAGGCAGCATGAGGGTATTCAGGGTCTCATCCACATGTGGATAGAGTACACTGAAAAAATAAAGTCAAATATCTCACCATGTACACTTGCGCAGGTTGTGCACTGCACAAGTGTGCCACATCTAAGGGGGTCTGTTCACATCATAGGTTTGTATTTTTATGAAGACAATTTTCCAGCAGATGGCAGTAGTTTTTTAAAAAGGGACACGATGTTCACCAAGAGGCTTCATAAGGATGGACAAGTGTTGCTTTGACAGAAGTCAGGGTGCCACCATGCCCTCTCGAGAGTCCAGACACAATAAAGAGAAGGAGCAACCACCTTTTCATTGAAAGAAAAACTTTTGCTGGGCACAGTGTCTCACACCTGTAATCCTAGTACTTTTGGAGGCTGAGGAAGGACGATTGCTTGAAGCCAGGAGTTTGAAACCAGCCTGGGCAACAAAGCGAGGCCCCTGTCTCTTCAAAAAATAAAAAATAAAAATTAGCAAGGCATTGGCGGTGTGTACCTGTAGTCCCACCAACTCAGGAGGCTGAGGAAGGAGTATCTTTTGAGCTCAGGAGTTGGAGGCTGCAGTGAGCTATGAAGTATGATCAAACCACTGCACTCCATCCTGAATAACAGACCAAGACCCTATCTCCAACCAAAAACAATAAAAAATCTTTTTTGATGTTGCTTTTTTAAATTGAGGCAAAATATATGAAACATAAACCACTGAAAATGTATATTTCAGCGGTGTTTCAAATATCCAGAATGTGTACAATCACCACCTTTAGTTACAAAATATTTTCCTCATTCCACAAGAAATCTGACACACACTAAGCAGTCACTGCCCAGTCTTCCTTCCCTCTCACCCCTGGTAAACACCAATCTGCTTTCTATATCTATAGATTTGCCTATTGGATATTGCAAATACAGAATCCTATGATATATGGTCTTTTGTGTCTGGCTTATTTCACCTAGAATGATGATTTTGAGGCTCATCTATCTTGTAGAATGTATCAGCATTTCATTCCTTTTTTTTTTTTACAACCAAATAGTGTTCCATTGTCTATGTGTACCACATTTGTTTATTCATTTCTTTGTGATGGGCAAAATTTTTCTTTAAAATTTTTTTCGGCCATTGTTTTGCTCTTGTTGCCCACTCTGGGCAACAAGATCGTGATGGCGCAATCTTGGTTCACCACAACTTCCACCTCCCAGGTCCAAGCAATTCTCCTGCCTGAGCCTCCTGAGTAGCTAGGATCAGAGACACGCACCACCACGCAGGCTAATTTTATGTTTTCAGTAGAGACGGGGTTTATACATGTTGGTCAGGCTGGTCTCGAACTTTGGCCCTCAAGTGATCCACCTACCTCGGCCTCTCAAAGGGCTGGGATTACAGGTGTGAGCCATCATGTCCGACCCCTCTTTTAAAATGTTATTTTTATTCTGCTTTTAAAGGCAACATAAATAGACAAAATTCTGAGTGTTTCCACTTGATGCCATTTTTCAAAAGTCGATGTGCAACATATATGGTGACTTACACAGATCTTAAGTGTAGAGCTCTGTGAATGTGTAAACCTCTGTACAGCTACCAATCAACATGTAGAGCCCAGAATTTCCCTCCTATCCTTTTATATTTGTCTATTTTCACGCTGCCACAAAGATACTACCTGAGATTGGCTAATCTGTAAACAAAGGAGGTTTAATTGATTCACAGTTCTGCACAGCTGGGGAGGCCTCAGGAAACTTACAGTCATGGCAGAAGGGGAAGCAAACACGTCCTTCTTCACTAGGCGGCAGGAGAGAGAATAAATGAAAGAGGAACTTCCAAATACTTATAAAACCATCAACCTCGCCAGGTGCAGTGGCTCACACCTGTAATCTCAGTACGTTGGGAGGCAGAGATGGGCGGATCACAAGGTTAAGAGATCGAGACCAACCTGACCAACATAGTGAAACCCCCGTCTCTACTAAAAATACTACAATTAGCCAGGCATGGTAGCAAGTGCCTATAATCCCATCTACTTGGGAGGCTGAGGCAGGAGAATTGCTTGAACCTAGGAGGTGGAGGTTGCAGCAAGCAGATATCATGTCACTTCACTCCAGCCTGGGCAACAGAGTGAGACACTGTCTCAAAAACAAAACCCATCAATCTCATGAGAACTCACTCAACGTCATGAGAAGAGCATGAAGAAAACTGTTCCCCCATCCAGTCACCTCCCACAAGGTTTCTCCCTCAACACATGGGGACAACAATTGAAGATGTGATTTGGGTGGGGACACAAGGCCTAACCATATCGCCCTTCTCAGTCAATAACAACCCCTCCTTACAGAGATAAGCAGTATTGTGACTTCGATCATCACAGATGATTTGTGCCTATGCATGAATTTCCACAAATTGAATCATACAGCAAATCTTTGTTTCTGGCTCCTGCCACACAGCATAATACTCATGCAATTAACTCATGTCACTGCATATCAGTCATCGGTTCTTTTTCTCCTGTTTCGTAGAATTCCATCTTATGAATATGTCACTGTTTATCTTTTCATTCTCCCGTTAATGGAGACATTTGTGTTGCTCCACTGTTTGCCTCTCCCACATTTGTTTATTCATTCTCGTCAGTGGACATTTGGGTTGCTTCCACTTCTTGGCTATTATAACTAATGTCTCTATAAACATGTTTATGTGTGTCTTCTGGTGGATGGATGAGCTCAGCGCTCTTGAGCTCTTCTGCAGCACATCCAGGAGGGAAGCTGCAGGGTCCTAGGGGAGGCATGTGTTTAGTTGTAGTAGGTAGGCTCTCCAAAGTGGTTGAACCCATCTAGACTCCCATTAGTGACGCATGAGAGCTTCTTTTGGCAACTGCCCTCGTCTCTGAAAACAACGCAAACTGATACTCGTCTCCAAACTACAGAGACCTATCGGGTTGGCCAGGAGGCCCTCTGTTACTGGTGGTCCGGGAAGGTATACATGCTGACTGCACAGTTTTCCTGGTAGAGTCTTCCTGGCCTGCCTTGGGAAGGGCTGCCCCTTCAACCTATTCCTCTGTCCTTTAACGTAGTTAGTCCTGTCTTAGTCTGGGCTTCCCTAGAAGCGGACACTGAGATAAAGATTTCCATTCGAGACTTGGTCCCAGGAAATACCATGGAGACAATGGGAAAGGGAGGTGGAGAAGGGAAGGATGTCCTACCAAGCCGGTGAGCACTGAGGGCGGCTGGAGGGACCCTGGGAGCCAGAGGAGAACACAGGAGAACACACGCCCAAGAGTCAGGGAGCTGGGATACTGATACGCCACCTCCCATCTGTCATTGGTTGAGAGCTGCTTCGTGTTCGGAGGTTTTTTGTTTCTCTCTCTCTTTTTTTTTTTGAGACAGAGTGTCCATCAGCTACTCAGGCTGGAGCGCAGTGGTATGATCTTGGCTCACTGCAACCACCATCTCCCAGATTCAAGTGATTCTCCTGTCTCAGCCTCCCAAGTACCTGGGATTACAAGCACCGCCATCATGCCCAGCTAATTTTTATATTTTAGTAGAGATGGGGTATCACCATGCTGGCCAGGCTGTCCTTGGAATCCTGACCTCAGTGATCCGCTTGCCTCGGCCTCCCAAAGTGCTAGGAATACAGGCGTGATCCGCCGCACCTGGCCTGGAGGTATGAATTCTGGCCGTTGCAACCTGCCTTCGGAAACAAGCCAAGGAAACAGGAGGTCACCCTTGTCTCCATGTGCACCCTCCCTCCATACCAATCATGATGTGCTTCCATTTTAAGCCTGAGCTTCCCTCAAATCTGTTTCTCCACAGAGTCCAAGCCGCAGATTCACATCCATTCATTTACCAGCGGTGGAGGGATCTCCCCACAGTGCCTGGGTTATAACCTTGGCTCTGTCCCCTGCTTACTATGGGACCCTGACCAAGAGATCCAGTCTTTCCTGGCCTCCACTTCCTCATCCATAAGGGGTCATATTAACTCCTACCTCATCGGCTTGCTAGGAGTAGTAATTCAGTGTAGCCCTATAAAACCCTTCCTACCGTGCCTGGCGCACACAGGGTGCTATGTAAGTGTTTTGTTTTAAAAATGAGTAAAATAATTGCAACCCTTTTACAATTGCACATACCTCTCAGAACGAATCACAGACTCCTAAATATGATTCCTTAGGCTCTGGCTGGTCACACCTTCCCACGACAGCGTGCTGCATGTCGACCCCAGGACATACATACACCTGGAACCTGTGAATGCAATCTTATTGGGAAAAAGAATCTTTGGGACTGGATGCAGTGGCTTGCACCTGCAATCCCAACACTTTGGGAAGCCAAGGTCAGAAGATCACTTGAGCCCAGGAGTTCAAGACTAGCCTGGCAGCATAGTGAGATCCCATCTCTACAAAATGTTTTTAAAAATTAGCTGGACATGGTAGTGCATGCCTGTAGTCCCAGCTCCTCACGAGACTGAAGCAGAAAGATTACTTGAGCACAGCAGGTCGAGGCTGCAGTGAGCCACGATTGTGCCAATATACTGCAGCTTGGGTGACAGAGCCAAAGACAGAAAGAATGACAGAAAGGAAGGAAGGAAGGAGAGAGAGAAAGAAAAAGAGAGGAAGAGAGAAAGAAAAAGAGAGACAAGAAAAGAAAGAGAAAGTGAGAAAGAAAAGAGAAGGAAGGAAGGTAGGAAGGAAGGAAGGAGACAGAAAAGAAAGAGAAAGAGATTGCAAAGATTGCAGCTGTGATTAAGGATCTCAAGACGAAGTCATCCCGGATCATCCAGGTGACCCTAGGTTGCTTCCAGTTTTTGGCTGTAAGTCCAGTAGCAGGTGTCCTCATAAGAAGGGGAGGACAGACAGGTGATGAGGGCATGAGAAGATGGAGGTGGAGGCTGGAGTGCTGCAGCCACAAACTAAGGAGCCCCAGG
>CM052654.1:7811254-7886872 GCA_028533165.1 Leontopithecus rosalia
GGAGGGTGAAGGGGCAGGGGGGAGGGTGAAGGGGCAGGGGGCGGGTGAATGGGCAGGGGGTGGGTGAAGGGGCAGGGGGGAGGGTGAAGGGGCATGGGGGAGGATAAAGGGCTGGGGGAGGGTGAAGGGGCAGGGGTGGAGGGTGAAGGGGCATGGGGTAGGGTGAAGGGCTGGGGAGGGTGAAGGGGCATGGGGTAGGGTAAAGGGGTAGGGGGAGGGTGAAGAGGTTGGGGGAGGGTGAAGAGGTGGGGGGAGGGCAAAGGGTCAGGGAGGAGGGTGAAGGGGCAGGGAGGAGGGTGACTGGGAAAGGAAGATGGTACAGGGGAATAGGGAGGAGCATGCAAAGGTGAAGGCGGAGGGCACAGGGGGCTTGGAGCAGGGCGAGAACGCACCTGAGTGGACCACAGGTTCAGCTGCTTGAGCGAAGGCAGTTTGATGAGGTGCTCGGCGCAGGCACTGGTTACATTTGTGAAGGCCAAACTGAGGTTCTCCAGGTTTCCGAAGGAGCCAGAGCTCAGCAAACGAGCCAAGTCAGCGTCCTGTGAGCAGACGTGGGTGAGGCCTGAGAACGCTGCTGGGAGCTCCTGAGACCCTGACTCTCCTCTCCCCTCTCCTCCTCTCCCTCGCCCTCCAGAGAGCTCTTCCTGGGGGGCAGCAAATCCCAGGAGCTGAGGTAGGGGCACAGCTTGGTGGGACGGGCCAAGGGGGTGGTCAGAGAGGGAGGGGCAGCCGAACGTCCCATGGGTGACAGCTGCCAGGCGGAGGAGAAAGCCTCTAGTGCTGTGACTCACACCCTGAGTCACCAGTGGGATGTTCTGAGGCCACGGTCCTCCCACAGGCGTCTGTGTGTGTGCAACTGTGTCTGTGTGCGTGTCTTTGCATGCGTGTGTCTGTGCAGGCCTAGGAGCGTGCATTTGTCTGCATGTGTGTGTCTGTCCATGCGTGAGGGTGTGTGGCCAGCTGCCTCATCCAAACACTGAGGCCACATTCAACTCTAGTGCCTGAAGACATCAACGCATGCCTGGGCACTGGACTGGGAGGTTCCTGAGGCGACCTCCACGCTGCCCTCCATCCTTGGGTGTTGGCGGCCACATGGCCGCCCAGAATGCAGGCTGATTTCCCAGCCTCCCTTGCCACTAAGTGTGGCCCCACACACTGAATCTGGAAAATGGGATGCAGGTAGAGGTGGCAAGTAGAACTTCCAGGAAGTTTCTTAAGGGGAAAGGGTGGGCATGTCCTCCTTCCTGCTGGCTGGAATGGAGACAAGATGGCAGGAGCCTGAGCAGCCCTTTTGGTCCAGGACCATGTGTCAAATATAACGGGGCAGCAGAACAGAAGAAAATAAGATCCTTAAATAAGATACACAAGCCTCGAAGGGTTGCTGTGAGGATAAAATGAACTTACAGAATAGCATCTGGCACACAAATGCTCAAGGTGTATCTGCCATTATTACCAGTATTATTAATAATCAACACTATTATCAACAAGAATATCATATTTTAACTTTCTTTTTAGTTTTTTCTCTTTCTGCAAGCAGAAGAGAAAAACGGAAGAGCTGACATGTCATGTACTAGAGGGTTCTTGTGCCCAGCCCGCCATCACCTCCCAGCTCAGCAGCAGACACCACCTGCCATTCCCAACAGAGGACCAACCCACCTCCACCCAGCCCTGAAGAGAACCAAACCAACTCACTGTGGACTTAGAGGGCAGTGTTAGCCTGGTGGGCCCGCCTTTCCTTTGCTGCAACAGAAACCAGACTGGTTACAACCATTCTTTCCCCCAAGCTTCCACCCTGGACTCCCACCTCTGTTAACACTCAAGGAGCCATCTTTATTTTCTTGGTGGTACAAGGCAACATGGTGGTCCTGGTCTCGGGGCAGATCTGGAGATGAGGTTTGAGTACAGGTGGTTTATCAGAAGCTGATCCCAAGAAACACGAGTAGCGGGTGGGGAAGGGACACTGTTGCTACCCATAATGGAAGGGTGTCACCCAGCTATCACTGGGTGGGTACTGGCACCAAATCCCACTGAGGGACTCTAAGAAATGGTGGAGAAGCCGCGTCTCAAACACATCTCACCAAAGGGGTGAGGAAGCTGGGGTACTGATACACTCTCCCAGGAGGCATTGGTTGAGGGCTGCTCCAGGAGGTCAGAGGGCATGAATTCCCTGCCCCTATGTCCTGTGCACACATGTATGTGAGGGTATGTATGTGGACATAGAAAGTCCTTCAGCAAAGAGGTGTGGGTGCTGGCATTTGGAAGCTGGGCCCCCCTGCACTGAAATGGAAGGGTCTACGGGATATGGAGGAGGGAGGGTGGGCACTGACAGAGTCCCAGATCGGCCCCAGTGAGCTGTGCGACTCTGGGCAGTTGCTTTACCTCTCTGGGCCTCTCTTTGATTACCTGGGAAGTGGCAGGTGGTTAATACCAATTTCTTGGGTTTGGAGGAGAATTCCATGTGATTGAGATCCACTCAGGTCCAAGTACTGGTTCCTGGGCCCTGCCCCATCCCGTTCTGGCCTGCCCTGGCCTGCTTGGCAGGTGGGGAGTGGGCCTGCGGCAGCCGGGACTCACCAGCTCCTTCAGCTCCCGCTGCCGGTCACACAGCTGCTCGTACATGCGCTTCCCCACGTCTGTGCTCTCCAGGGTTGAGATGATCTGCAGCTGGGTGTCGTTGTTGTCAATGATGTTGTATTCCAGCATCAAGCACAGGATCTGCCCAGAACCACAGAGGCGCGTTACGGGCCCGGCTGCCACCCCATCTAAGCACACTCTGCATACCCCAAGGGCCTTGTTTTGAAAACCAGCAACCAGCTCTGCCCTTTTTGCACCCTGGCTGTGTGAGGTTGGGCAAATCACCTGCCCAGCTTCCTGCCTGTACAGCGGTAGCATCAGCGCGCATGCAGCAGGCCCCCGAGCACTGGTGGAAGGCCCAGAAAAGACACTGCTGACTCTCCCCAGCGGCTGTCACGAAGTAGGTTATCAGGCTTACAGACTGGCCTGGAGCCCTGGGCCCGGCTACCACACAGCTTCCGGGAGGGCCTGGTGCAATGCTCATGTGGCTCCAGCCTGGGAATCAACATGCCTGACAGTGTCAGCCCTGCCTCTGACATTCCCTTTCCAACGACTTTTTCTTTTTTGAAATGAGATCTTGCTGTGTTGCCCAGACTGGTTTCGGCCTCCAGGGCTCAAGCAATCCTCCTACCTCAGCCTCCCGAGTTGCTGGAACTACAGGTGCACGCCATGGTGCTCAGTTCTCCTAGGACTTCTCACTTACCAAGGAGTGTTCACCCAGCCCAAGCTTCTCACGGTGCCTCTGGCCTGTCTCCTGTCTCCCTGCTCAACCTCCCCCATGGCCTCCAATTCCCTGTCACAGGACAGCCAAGACTAAAGCCAAACTCCTTCCCAGCACCTCTGGGCACCTAGAGGGCTCTTCATGCATGTCCAGCCCCATCCCAGACCTCCTGCCCCTTGGCTCCCTGTGTTCCAGCCACCCTGGCCTCTGGTGAGCCTCCTTGGTGGGGGCCTAGGCCCGGGCTGTCCACGAAGCCTGCTCAGCTCCCACCTTCCTGCTGCCATTCCCCAGAGCTCACATGTCCCTGTATTAATTTCCACGGGAGCTGCCATGGCCTCTACACGCCGGCCAACTCTATGATGCTCTTCCCACCGAGAGGTGAAGTCCAGCTCCCACGCCCTTGACTGAGGGCCAACTGTGGTAACTCACTGCCAGTGCTGGGATGTGGCAGAAGTGATGTCGCCTGCCTTGCAAGGGAGGCTAAGTTAAAAAGTGATAAGGCTTCTGTCTGGGTTCCCTTGGGACAGTCGCTCTAGAGTCCCAGGCTTCTGGGGACTCTTGGAGCATGAAGGAAAGAGGAATAGCAGCAGGTAGGGGTGACATGCAGGACGGGGTGTGTGTGTTCTTGGTAGGTGGGCAGCCTACTCCGAGGCCATGAGGTGGAGGGCATGCCTGGGGAGCCCCAGCTGCCAAAGCCCTCGCTGTTGGAGGCCTCCCAGGCCAACGAAAGCAGCTCTAGCGCTGACCCAACCTGGTCCCACCCGACACATGAGGCCCCGAGTGACAAGTGCGTAGCCACGCCCAAGCACCCCAATGCCCATGTGCAAAATAAATGAGCGTTCTTGTTTTCAAGCCCTCACTTAGGGGTGGTTTGTTACACAGCAACAGACGAGCAGAATAGAAGATCCCTAACCCCACGGACCCATGAACTGGATCACAGCAGAAATGAAGACACTGTGATGAAGGCCTGAGGCTCCCCCTAAGCTCTGGAGGGCTGGGACCACCCGCTGTGCCCACTGCCCCCTTGCCTGCCATATCTCCTGGCTCCCAGCAGGTGCTCTGTCGGCAAGAACAAGGGACGGGGAGCTGGCAGCCCTGCCAGGGACCCCGACCAGCTCCTTACCTCCACCATGGTCTGGTTGCCCCTCAGTGCCAGGAGCATGCAGGGTCCCAGCTTGTTTTCCGCCAGGGAGAGCAGGAATTTTTTGGTCTTGTAACAGGAGCCCATGAGGATGTGCACCTGTGAGGCAAGAAGGCCCAGGTGAAGGGACAGGGATGCCTAGGGCCAGCCTCCAGCAGGCCGACAGGACTGTGAGCCCGGAGTCATCCACAGACCTGCCCACATGCTGTCCAGACAGCCAGGTGTTCTAGGATCATCAGGCCCCAGAGGAGTGCAAGAGACCCCTCCCCGACACATGGTCCAACGTGGACAGACGCTGAGGACGCTACGCTGAGTGAAATAAGCCAGTCGCGAAAGTCACGTTCATGGTCCTTCTTCTCATTCTGCCTTTTGCCTGTTAAAATGTTTGGTACTACCTGATTTAACTATAAGCCCCAGCTCAGCAAGGGTATCTTTTGTATACATTTATAATACCAAACGCAATAAAAGCTTACTAGAATGCAATTTAAAGTCTATTTACTTAAACATGTATAGCCCTTGCTACTTATTTTTTGAGACGGAGTCTCATTCTGTTGTCTAGGCTGGAGTGTGCAGTGGTGCGATCTCAGTTCACTGCCACCTATGCCTCCTGGGTTCAAGCAATCCTCCCACCTCAGCCTCCCAAATAGCCAGGATTACAGGCATGTACTACCATGCCTGGCTCATTTTTGGCTTATTTTTAGTAGAGATGGGGTTTCATCATGTTGGCCAGGCTGGTCTTGAACTCTTGACCTCAAGTGAAACCCGAAGAGCTGGGATTACAGGCGTGAGCCACTGTGCCTGGCCCTTGCTAATTTTTTAAGAATCTGGAATAGAGTTTCTAAATATGTAATCCCCTGCTATTCTAAAACTTCTGATGTTTGAAACACTTACTACATTGAAGTTTTAAGCAGAAGGATGACTCTGACTCCACTACACGAGGTACCTGGGTAGGGAAATCCAGAGACAGAAAGGCAAGGTGGCTGCCACGGGACGAGGGCGGGAGGAGGCGGAGTCAGCGTGGAATGGATGCTGAGCCTCAGTTTTGGAAGATAAGGCAGTTCTGGAGATGAACAATGGTGACGGTTGTGCAACAACGTGAGAGTCTTTAACGTCACTGGGCAGTGTGCTGACAGACGCTAACTTTTACATTATGTATATTTTACCGCCAAACCAAAAAAGCCCCCTCCTCTGCTCCCCTCGGGAGTGTGCTGATAGCTGATCATCTGAATTACCGGCACCGCTGGAAATTTCTGGGCAGCCTTTGCTTGGGGTGGGGTGCACACACACGGGGCAGGGGATGTGATGAAGTGCAGCCACCTCTGTCAAGCCCGCTGTGAGCTGGGAAGGGTGTTTTGGGAGACTGCCTGCCCCAGGAATCCAAGGACTGGCAAATTCTGCTCCCTCCTGGGTTATGTGTCTCTGGCGATCTTTTGTTCTGGTGTATGGGGGATGGGGGCCCAAGGGCAGTGGGCTTGGGGGAGGCCTGGACACCCCACTGGCGTTCCTCCAACTTCAAACAATGGCAAATGCTCTTGGCGGTGGAGAAGGCCGCCTCATGGAGGGGCTGGCTTCCAAGCCATGTGTCTCCATGGCAACAACACACTTCCATCCAGCGGCTGCCTGCTTCCTTCCTTGTGTATATTTTTTCCGCTCCATCATGAACAGCTCTGGCATACAAATGCGATCTCTCGGGCTGGGAAGCCGCCAGCTCCCTGAGAGTCCCCATATTATGGGGGGGGAACTGCTCAGTGTTGCTATGGTGAAGCTGTGACATCAGAGGAGAACCTGAGAGGTGACCGTGGGCGCGAGAGAGGTGGTGCAGGCCAGCAGGGGCAGGCACCTTCCTAGACGCACAGGGCCCTGAGATGCCTGGGGTGGCAGGCGAGGAGGGGAGAGGGAGTGCATGAGGAAAATGGCCTAAAAATAAGCCCCTTTCAAGAAGCTTCCAGGGGCAGCGCCTCAATGTGTCATCACTGCACAAGCATCTCTGCTAAGTTCAGTACAGAGGGCCAAACCAGCCACCCAGCAGAGAGGAGGATCACCACTGGCGTCACTTCCGAGCAGCGACTGTGCTAGCCTGCCCGGCACCATGCATCTGCTGTGGTACACCATCACTAGGGTATCCTCAAGAGGCCAATGCGACGCTCCCGGATGAGGGGCTGAAGCTGGCAGAGGCAAGTTACCAGCCCAAGATCAACCAGCTAGCTCCCGGCGGAGCGGCAATTGGAAGCCCAGTTTGAGTGCGGGAGCACCAGTGGCCAGTGAATGGAGCTGGTTTTCTCAGCAAGGGGAGCCAGTGAGGCCGCTGGCCACTAGGATGCAGCATCTGCCCCGGGAGGAAGAGTCCACGGCCCTTTACTACCCAAAGAAGGCGTGTGGGCTTCGCAAGGCAGGGCTCGGAAAAGGCAGGCCTGTGTGGCCCCAGGCACACCACTCAACCTCTCTGGGCCTGTTTCAGCATGGTGTAACTCAGCAATAAGGATGCTGTGATGGAAAAGGACAGTGCATGCCGAGCGACAGATACGGTGCCTGGCACAAAGTCATCACGCATGCAGCCACTGGCTTGGTGACCTCAGATCCGCCATGATAGCGGGGACAATCACCCTGACCGTGACACCTCCTTGTAAGGACTAAACAAGCTGGTGGACCTTCAGTGCCTTCCAGAATCTCTGGTGCGCGTTGGGCACTCAACCCTTGTAGGAATAGAACCTTGACAACGAATGGTGCGACCTTAGGCAGTAACGCCCTGGGCTTTCGCTGCCTTGGGTATAAAATGGGACGATGACATGTGTCCTCTTCTCACTGTGCTGTGAGAGACAGTGCAAGCGGGGATGTCCAGTGGAGCCTCAGAGAAGAAACGAGTCAGTGATGGTCAGGGTCACCAGCACCGCCACCGTCATGACCAGCACTGTTAGCTTGGCAACTCCGGGCTGGCCCCGAGGGATGGGGGGCAGCTGTTTCACTAGTCAGGCACGGCAAGCCCAGGGCCCCTGGAAGTCACCCCACTGAGGTCCCGCTGCATACCATGCTGGCGAACAGCTCCCCGTCATCGTCGCAGGCCACCCCTCCGGGGCTGTAGAGCTGGAACCAGCCGTCTTTGCCGGCCCGCACGCTCAGCAGGCACGAGTGGACCTGCCAGACGGGGAGACACAACTGGTGAGCCGCACGTAGCCTCAGTGACATTGGTGACCTCAAGCTGCACAGAAGATCATTAAATCCCGGAAGTAAAGAGACCCACTTAATTCTGTCTCCTCCAGCAACCCCCAGACTTCCACCAAATGCCATGAAAGGTCTTTTGGGAAACACTGGCCCCCACATCCCGGAGGCACTGGCTGCTGGCTGTCAGCTGCACGGGAGGGAGGGCGGGCCCTGGCTTGACTGGCAGATCTGAATGAAGCAGGCCTGTGGCTGCACCAGGGCAGAGGGATGCCAAGAGTGACGGCCCGGAACCAGCCCTCTTTCCCCTTCTGGGTGGGGCCATCTCCTGGGTCTCTGTTCTTTGTCTGGCTCTCTGTCCTCTCTCTTCCATGCTCTCTGCCCTTTCTCTAGAAACCTCTCCCTGCTGTCTCTTTGGAGTTCTGCTGCCCCCAGCACTGACTCTCCATCCTGGGTATCTGCTTTCTTCCATCCCTGACTTTCTTATGTTGACTTGTGTAGGCACCAACCTCCCCTCCAGGTATCTGCCCTCCCAATCGCTCTCTCTCCCTTTCTGGGACTCTGCCACCCTCTCTTGTCAGGTCTCATCCCCACTCCCTTCCCTGAGTCTTTTTCCCTCTCCACTGAAGGGTCTCTGTCCATGGCTGGGGGCAATTTCAGTGTCACAGGCACAGCTGTTATATTACTTCCCAGAGATCTATGTCTGTGTGAACGGGTGTGATTGTGCATATGAGCACACGTGTGCATGTATGGGAGAAATTCTGCATCCACCCTCTGGCCTCTGCTGTGATTACACACACACACACACACACAGAGAGAGAGAGAGACAGAGAGAGAGAGATGGAGGGAGAGCGGGGAGAGTAAAGGAGACAGAGAGAGCTCGCACACAACACAAAGGACTTCTCCCCACCTCCTCCTGTCCTCGGAAGAAATCCGAGAAGTTCCTCATCATTTCCTTTAGGAAAGGACAATTTGCTGCCAAGAATCAGTTACCCACAAACATGAAACTGATCACAACTCACACAGCAGTATGCAGAAAACAAAGGCAGTGGCTTTTATTTTTCCCTCTGAGCTGGAAGAATATCAAGGGTTCTCTTATGGACTTCAAAGAAATAAAGACAAGAGTATAAGACGCTATTCAACAAATAGAGCAAAGAATTTTAAAGGAAAGAAATCTGGCTTCATTTAGGAAGGAGAAGGTAGGAGGGAAGGCAGAAAAAAGAGTGAGGAGGAAAAGGGAGAGAGAATCAGCAGAGAAAAGAAAGAGGCAAACAGGAGAACAAGAACCTCAGCCGGGGGAGCCTCTCCTTCCAGACTGCAGGTCCCTCGGGGCCTCATGCATGTTACCCTGGTTTGGAAATTTCCCTCGCAGCAGCTGGCCCTGCCTCTCCATTCCGAGGAGCAGCTGGTACTACTTCTATTCTCCCAACGTCAAAGCTGGGCTTGAATAAAGGCGCACTTCCCAGGAGAATTCTGAGAATCTGCCTTCCCAGGCAGCAAGGAATGACTTACGTTTCAGAAAAATGGAGACAGTCACTGGTCCCCAACTATTTAAAAGCGTCAAATCCACTGTTTCTCCTTTTTCCCTCCACATCCGAGGAGCACTTGGGGAATTGGTGTTTAGAATTCTGGTGTTTTAGACGGGACTCTTCAAGCCCCCTCCAGAACTAAGTTTTTCAGTGTGGCCTGCAGACGAGCCCCTCAGAACCACTCGGGACGCTCGCTCAAAATGCATCAGAATGCAGATGCTGGGCTGCCCCCATGGCCCCATGAGCTGGAACCGGGAAGGGGTGCAGTGGGGAGTCTGCCTTTGAACAAGCTCCTCAGGTAATACAGTTTGAGAACAAATACTCTAGAACTTCTGGAATGAGAGCCTGACAAACTGTGGGTTCTGAATCGGAGACCCGCCATGGTTGGATGTGGCAAGACCTGGGTGTCGACGTACCCTCAGATTCCTTTTCAAACACCATTTTCTACCCTCTAGATTAAGGTCCAGTTCGCTCCATTTAGTGAAGTCCAACCAGTTCAGTACCACCTTCTCCAGGAAGCCTCCCGGGGATGGCTCAATGGATAACTCACTCTGTCCTCTGCCCGTCCTTCCCCCTGCTCTGCTGGGAGCATGAGTCCAGGTCTGTCCTCAGCTGGGAGCCAGGCCCCTATCACACTCAGAACTCACACACACACAGGAGTGGGCTGTGAGCTCTTCGGGGCACAGCACACAGTGCAGTGGGCTGGTGAGAAGCACCAGGCTCGAGGCCTGCCTCAGCCGTGGACCAGCTGTGCCACACTGGGGATGCTATAGAAGCCACTCACAGGGCCAGGTGCCGTGGCTCACGCCTGTAATCCCAGCACTTTAGAGTGGAGGCTGTAGTGGGTGGATCACCTGAGGTCGGGAGTTTGAGACTAGCCTGCCCAACATGGAGAAACCCCATCTCTAATAAAAACAGAAAATTAGCCGGGCATGGTGGCGCATGCCTGTAATCCCAGCTACTCAGGGGGCTGAGGCAGAAGAATCACTTGAACCCAGGAGGCAGAGGTTGAGGTGAGCTGAGATTGTGCCACTGCACTCTGGCCTGGGCAATAAGAGCAAAACCCCATCTCAAAAAAAAAAAAAAAATGCCACTCATAGGAACACTGTGAAGACGGGAAAAATGGTGTGTCTGACCCAGGGTCCAGCACCTCATAAAGGGGCAGCAGCTGCTGCTGTTACTGGTACGCCAGGCGATGCAGGCCCAGGGCTATGGGCTGGCTTCCTTGCCCGCCTAGATCCCTGCCCATGCACACAGGCATGGGTGGGGGCAGAAGGTGAAAGGCTGTCCTCTCTCTGGAAGCCCAGCTTTGGTGAGGAACACAGCAGCGCCTCAGGGAAGCCTTTGGCCACCATGACCAGGACATAAAAATCCAGCTCAGATTCCTTGCTCTGCCCAATGATTCACGTAACAGCAGAACCAGACAGGATCAAACTGCTCCCTCGGAGCGGGTTGGGAGCTGCCATGCCAGCCCACCCTGAAATCAAGGCCTCGGCTGCGGGGAGAAACCACCAGCCAGTGGAAAACCAGTCCTGGTGAGCCAGCGCTTACAGTAAAACACTGACATCACAGGCTGGGCGTGCGCCAGGGCGGGGCTGTGTTTATGCACAGGCAGCCGGTCTCTGAATGCTGTGCTAAATGCCTGCCAGTGACAGGGAGGCTTCCTCGGAGCCTCAGAAGGCCTTGGAGGGGCCCTCGTGCATCCTGCCATTCCCTGACAGCCGCCTGAGATGCAGAAAGGAAGGCCTCACCTCTTGCCGGGGGTCTTCAGCGAACCTCTGAATCACGTACTTCAGTTCCCTGGAAGAGACCAGGCGGGTGGAGTTACTGCCGGGGTCTGGGACCGGGTGGGAGGGGTGGGGTGGGGTGGGGAGGGGATGGTGTCAAGAAGGCCCGGGCCAGGGAGCTGAGCAGGCTGGCAGATTAGGGACCCTCGTCTCAGAACCGCCGGGAGGAGCCACCACTGCCCCCCAGAATGCACGTGCCGCAGAGCAGGCCTCAGGACAGAGGCCGTGCGTGCCAGAAGGGAATGAGGGCGGTGCCCACACACTCACTTGGTGAATTTCTCGTGTGCGAGAGCTCTGTAACAAAACAGAGGAAACACGGCAGTTAGCGGGAGCTTCTGAAACGGAACAACGTTCCCGACATTTCCTCTGGGGACATCTAGACTCCACGTCCAATTCGAGGAACGGAGCGGGGTCTGAGTGAAATGCCAACATCGGTCCGCACTCAAAGGCTCCAACTCAAAGGCCTTCTCTGAGTGTCAACGGATCATGGCAGCGTGAACAGGCTGGGCCCCGCATGGCCTAAAGCTCCCTGGGCCCACATGTGTGAACACGAGGAGCTAAGCGGCTGCCTGCGCACGTGTGGGTCCACGTGGGCTCCAGGGACCCAGGTGTGTTCATTAATTGGTGGGGGGCATTCATTACTGCACACATCAGCGGCCATCGGGGACTACTCCTCTATACCAGTTGCCACAGCCAGGTGCACCTGGGCCTATGGGGACAGGGGCTGAGGCCAATGATGTCACAACTCTGCTGAGACTGAGCGCCTCTCAGGAGTTGGATTTCTCCAGTCTCGAGTCCTGGGGACCCTTGGGACTGGCCAGGCCAGCAAATGGGGCAATTAACATGTGTAATGTGCCCTTACAGAGCAGCATTTCATAAACACGATCAGTAATCGGCTCCTTTGAGAGCCTGGCCTCGAGGTAGACTCCTTCCAACCTCTCGAAAGAGACCCGGAGGCATTTTAGGGCCTGGTTATTTTGACAAAGGCTTCTCTTCAGGCCATTATGCACCAGACAGCGTTCCCTCTAGTTTCCTGTGATCCATTCAATATGGCGCTAGGGGCTGGCCACAGAGGGAGGCAGAGGATCTGTTTCTGGCCAGGTTCGCTGTGAAGTCTGAGATGAGCATCGTAATGGGCGTAATAAGAACGCTTCCAGCATCTCACTATGACACAGAGAGCAATTCCACGTGAATTATCTTTTGATTCTTACTACCACCCTCGGAAGAGGAGCGGCGGGTATTACGGTTCCCATCTGGCAGATAATGAAAAATGCTAACTGCACGGCATGCCAGGCGCCATGGGGAGGGCTCTGCTTGCATTCTGAGCTCATGAATCCTTGTGACAGTGCAGTCAGGCAGCTCCTACAATGTCCCTGTTTTCCTGAGTTCCCCATTTTTCTGAGGAGGGTAGAGGTGCCTCCCCAGGGGTCCCACAGCTGAGGATGTGGCTGAGCTGGGACTGACATCTCCAGGGTCTCCCCACTGTGACCCAGAATGTGACTGGTCCCCTATAAGGTCTTGGGAACCACTGAGGTTTAGGTGGGAGGGTCCTGGGGATTCGCGCGGGACTCACTCTTTGGGGAATGGAATGGGTTGAAGCAAACTGGCCAGAGACGGTCTCCAGTCATCATAGTCCGACCTAGAATGAGAGAGGGTGACAGTAAGCTTTGGTTGGGACAAGGAGAGGTTTATGGCACTGTCCCAGATGGGCCAAAAGACAGGATGAGAGTGTGGCAGGGAGTCGGGTGGCACCGACTACTCCACCCACTCCAGCCTCCAGGGTGAGCAAGTCAACGTTCTCAGTGTGGCAACGAGGTCTCCCAACCAGGCCTGTGCAGAGACTTCCTCACAGCACCCGAGGGGGTCAGCTGTCTAGGTGCTCAGGACTGCACAGTGCGCTCTGAACAAGAGCACGTGGTCACTGTTCATTCCCTCTCTGGGACCACTGTGGGTGTTCTGGGTTGAATTTTGCCCCCCCCGCAAATAGTGAAGATCTACCCCCCAGTCCTTCAGAATGTGACGGTACTGGGAGGTATAGCCTTTGAAGAGGTGATCAGGTAACAATGATACTGTGCACAATGTCCTCAGAAGAAGAGGAAACAAGGACATGCAGAGAAAAGAGCAGCCAGGACTCAGCGAGAAGGCAGGAGAGAGGCCTCCAGAGAACCCGCCCTGCCCACACCTTGGTATCAGGGTTCTGCTGTCCAGAACTCAGAGAAATCCATGCTTGTTGTATAAGCCACGAAGTCTGTGGTACTTTATGGCAGTCCTAGCACGCCAATGCAGGGGGCGTAGGCTGGGACCTGGGGCCGGTCTCACCTTTCAGTGATCGGAACTGAGCGGAAATTCTATAGATGGATTCATAAAAAAGAAACAATCCATGCTATTTGTCTGTAGTTTGGGTGAACCTTCCTGATTTGTTGGATCTTCTCTTTTTTCTTTTTAAACATTTATTTATTTATTTATTTTTGAGACAGAGTCTTACTCTGTCGCCCAGGCTGGAGTGCAATGGCATGATCTTGGCTCACTGCAACCACTGCCTTCTGGGTTCAAGTGATTCTCGTGCCTCAGCCTTCTGAGCAGCTGGGATTACAGGTGTGCACCACTATGCCCAGCTAATTTTTTGTATTTTTAGTAGAGACAGGTTTTGCTGTTGGCCAGGCTGGTCTTGAACTCCTGGCCTCAGGTGATCTGCCTGCCTCAGCCTCCCAAAGTGCTGGGATTAGCCAGGTGCAGTGGCTAATGCCTGTAATCCCAGCTGCTCAGGAGGCTGAGGCAGGAGAATTGCTTGAACCTGGGAGGCGGAGGTTGCAGTGAGCCAAGATCACACCATTGCACTCCAGCCTGGGCAACAGAGCAAGACTCCCTCTCAAAAAAAAAAAAAATAACCCAAAATGCAGGGATTACAGGTGTCAGCCACCACGCCAGCCTTGGTGGATCCTTTTATTCTTGCTTTTAGACAACAGCTTTTCATTTTTCCTTTCTAACAGTTGATGCTAATGACGTAATAACGACAATAATAGTAACAGCAGCTCCAACGTCCTGGAGACTTTCTACACACACTGCCTTATGCTAAGAGCTTTACCTTAGTACATTTACTCTTTACAAGAGCACAATAAAGTCAATGTAAGTAACCCCACTTAACAGATGACAACGTCGAGGCTCAGAGGTTCAAGGTCACACAGCCACGGCGGGTGAGAAGTCAAATCCAGGCTTCTGTGATGGCACAGCCTTGGCTCTCACCAGCCCTGAAAGACCACGACTGAGATCTTAGCAAAAGCCAGCGCCTGCTTGAGTGAGGAAAGAGGGCTAAACCTCAGTCAGAGCAGGTGTGGGAAGCACCTTGCTGTTCACCTGCCTTCACTGGGCCCTTCTAAGAGAGAGCCTTCCTCTTGTGCGCAGGGCCGGTGGCAGAGGTGGGTTATCCACTCCAAGTCATCCACTTGGCTATGAAGGGGCAAGGCTGGACTCAGAGCAGGTATTTCAGGCTCTACCACACCACAGTGTGGGGTGAAGCCAGACACCAGCATGTCACCCCTGTCCGACCCTGGGAAGACTGCTGTCCCACAACAGCACAGGATTAGCGCTGCTGATAACGCAGATGCAATTCGCTCCGGGCTGCCTGCACACTGGGGAGTGAACCAAGTGCTCTGCCTGTGTTTGCTCATGGATCTGCCCAGAGGACCCTGTGTGGTGAGTCCAAATTATGGACTAGGAGCAGTCAGGCAGCTCACTGACTGTGACCACAGGGCCGTGACACAGCGAGGCCCCAGCAGGGAAGCAACCACATCAGGAGGTTCCTGAGGGCCAACAGGATGCTTCCCGACGAGCTACCAGAATAACTCCATAAAGCGAGTTTTTTGGCCAACTCTTCCCTCCAAAATCTGGGAGGGTCCAGAGAACTCATCAGCATCTCAGTCTCAGTACAGACAGGCTTATACCACACAGCAGAGCAGTCACTGACGGCCCCCAGAGACTGCAGGCATTACAACCCCCATTTTACAGATGAGGAAAATGAGGCTCAGGGCTGTCTGTGACTTCCCACAAGTCACCAGGGAGTGGCTGAGATCTGACTTCAGGTGCGTCTAAGACCACGACCCGTGCTCTCTGCCCCAGCGCCTGTACTGTTCTTTTTTTTTTTTTTTTTTTAAGATGGAGTACAGTGGCGTGATCTTGGCTCACTGCAGCCACCGCCTCCAGGGTTCAAGTGATTCTCCTGCCTCAGCCTCCTGAGTAGCTGCCACCATGCCCGGCTAATTTTTGTATTTTTAGTAGAGATGGGGTTTCTCCATACTGGCCAGGCTGGTCTTGAACTCCTGACCTTGTGATCTGCCCGCCTCAGCCTCCCAAAGTTGGATTACAGGAACGACCACTGTGCCCGGCCTGTACTGTGTTTTTAACCAGTTCCCCCACCTGGGTTCCGGATCTCTCTGGCTGTAGAGACTTTGCTGAAAAACAAACCCAGAGGTAGTCAGTTCTCACTGGCTGTCCTAAGCCAGGCCTGGGCACCTCTGAGGGCCCAGAGCTTAAAACTCTGACACATAAAGTGAGGGGTGGTCGCTGGAGCAATCCCCACCCGAGCCAAGAGCTGTCCCTGGGGCTCCCGAGCTTCTGCCTATCTTGCCTCACATCACCCCAGGGAGGGGCCCGGGTCTCATCTCTGCATCCCCCATCCTGAGCAGATGCCTGGTGCTGGGGAGAGGCCTGCTGAGCCCAAGATCCAGTGCACACTGGGACCAGGCCAGGGACAGAGCCTGGGGCCTGTGGGTGGCTTCAGAGCAGAAGGGATGTTGAGTCTCCATCTGGGGGATTAGCATGTGCCAAAATTGAGTGGGATGTCAACTTAGATCATGGCTTGGACCAGGGCAGGAGGCAGGATCTGAACCCCCACCCAGTAGCCCATGTTGGGAGGGCGCTGCAGACAGATGCCCCACTGACACCTAGCACCACCCATGGGAGAGGCCGGTGGGGGGGGTGCTCCGACCTCAGCTGGGCAGAGGGGTGGTCCCAGGACATACAATTCACACCACATACAATTCACACCACAGATACACTGTGTATCGGTTTGTGTGCTGTGTGTCTAACTGTGCCTTATATAGAAACGGGTAGATGCTTTTTCACCAAGAACAAATGTTCGCTCCTATCGACAATATGTGGTTTAGATAACCCAAGTGAGGGCTTTTCCCACCCCACCTTCCTCCAAATAAGCCCACAACAGAGTGGCAGCCTCCAGAACCCCGATCACATCCTGGAAGCTTCTGAGGAAATGCTCTGACACTGGACACACAGAAAAGCACGCCCAGGAACGCCTGGTGGCCTGAGATAAGTCCCGACACTGATGCCAGCGGCTGCCCACTCACTGCTTACCTGACTTGCTCACTTTATCCCCAGAGTGGCACGTAAGGGCAGAGGGTGCCGGTGAGGAAGTGGAGCTCAGCTCCTGGAAGGCAGGTCGAGGACTGAGTGCAGGTGCTCTGGACTGCAGTGCCTGAGGGCAGAAGGCCCAGGTGCCACGTGGCCTGGGGAGTCTCAGAGCTATAGGAGCCTGAGGATTGTCAGTGCATGTCAGGATGCGGAGACCCCTTTATGCCCCCGTATTCACATGCTCCCTTCTGAGGGGTCATCAGTTTTTGCAGCTAGCGCATCTTCCCTCCAGAAGAATCCCCTTCCTTCTTCCCTCCCACCAGTCCCTGACTCATGGTTTCCAGAAAATGGAAACGCAGTTGACAACAAACCACGTCTTCAGCACCTGTCATGTGCCACGTGCTCTCCAAGGGTTCCCGAGCTTCAGCCTCTGTAGCTCTCCCAGCAACTCGGTCAGGCAGGTGCTCTTGCCACCCCCGTTTTATAGGCAGGAAAATGGAGACGCAGTGAGAAACTGCCCTGGCCCCAGACCACACAGCTGGTGAGAGCTGGGATCTGAACCCAGGAGCCTGGCCCGAGCGTCTGTGCTCCACCTTCTCAATGTCTCACAAAGAGGGTGGCCCAGATCACGCCTGAGGAAGAAGACTATTTCCCTGTATCCAAAGGGCACTGGTGGGCATGTGGTGGTTCACGCCTGCAATCCAAGTCAAGACAGGAGGATCACTTGAGGCAAGGAGTTCAAGACTCGCCTGGGTAACTGAAGAGATTGCCTCTCTTTAAAAAAAAAAAAAAGAAAGAAAGAAAGCCCGGTGGGTGGTGTGCACCTATACTCCCAGCTACTTGGGAGTCTGAGGTGGGAGGATTCTTTGAGCCTGGGAGTTCGAGGCTGCAGTCGGCTGTGACGGCGGTACTGTACTCCAGCCTGTCACAGAGCATCGCAAAAAACAAGGGAGGCATATTCTATGTAGAACTGTCATGAGATACAGAACTTTAAGGGGATTTGAAGTCACCCACAATCAGAGGAGTCGGGGTCCCCACGGAGGGGTACGAGCCCCAGCAGCATGCCCAGGGTCGCTTTTCACTCCTGAACCTGTTCTGTGAATGGCAAACGTGGCCTGTACTCTCAGGTGCTCAGCCCGGTGGGAGGTTTTGGCCTATCTGGGGCAGGATCTGGGCAGAAGCCACATCCTCTGGGTCTCCCAGCCTAGGGCTCGGCTTCTTGGCAGCTCCCCCAAGACTGAGAGGCGTGCAGATACATAAGGAGGGAGAGGGCAAGCGGACTTCCTTCCTTGCCTCGCCCCAGACCAGCTTGGAAGTCTGTGACCCCAGCTGGTGGATGAATGGAGGTGGCTGGCCAGAGGCTACGGGGGAGTTGAGGCTGGGTGTCCCTAGACTGGCAGGCCCATGAGGAAGGGAACGAGGAACGCTCCGGTGCGTGCGCCCCTCTGTGATGGGCACTGGCAAAGGCCCCGATGGCCAGCAGAGTCCTTGCCTCGGGGCTGGCGTGAGGGGCTGCCCTGGCTCTGGGCAGGCCTGTTGTCCTGGGATGGGATGCCTCTGGCCAGTGGGCCAGTCTCCCATTGGCCAAGTCTGGCCTGGGATGGGAGGGCAGGCAGCAGGCAGGGTGTGAGGGGCCTGACTGCCCACCTAGGAAGGAGGAAGGAGAGCTGGGCCCTTCCCAGCTCAGGGAGGGAGGCAGCAGGCAGGCAGGCACCTCGTGCATCCTGCAGACCGCAACATCCCTCAGCCACCCACACATTTAACCACCCCATGAATGGGGCCTTAGAACCCCCATTTCACAGATGAGAAACAGAGGCCCACAGAGGTTCCGACACTTGCCAGAGGTCACGGAGCTAACGGGGACACATGCTGGGCCTGAACAAGGCTATGTGAGTGTGAAGCCCGGGTTTCCCACCTCATGCTGCTGAGCTGGGATTTTAACCCAGTTCAGAGCCCTGTGCTGCCCTGTGGATGCTTCCTGCCAGCCTCTCTGCTTTCCCTAACTCACACAGTCTCCTGCAAGACGCAGGCAGGATGTGGTGACAGTGGCCTGATGCTCAGGAAGGCCCGAGTGGGGGCACATTCAGACCACTTTGTTCCCACTACACAACCTCCAGAAATATTCGCTCCCTCGAAAGGCAAATCAGCTGGCCTGGGGATTTGGGCCAAGGCTGAGAAACAGTGGCTGTTACCCCTGAGGCTGGCGGACCTCAGGAAAACTCCCTTTCCTTCCACCTGTGTGGTCATCCCATCAGGGACCTTCCCAGCCCCAAAGCAGATATGTTGGCCTTAGATGCTCCAGGGAGCTTTGAGTTTCTATGGAGTTACCATGTGCTCCAGGAATGAGCAGTTTAAAGTTTCCAAACAGGCCGGGCATGGTGAGTCACGCCTATAATCCTAGCACTTTTGGAGGCCAAGGTTGGCAGATCACTTGGGGTCAGGAGTTCTAGACCAGCCTGGCCAACATGGCGAAACCCCGTCTTTACTAAATATACAAAAATTAGCTAGGCTTGGTGGTGGGCGCCTGTAACCCCAGCTACTGGAGAAGCTGAGGCAGGAGAATCGCTTGAACCTGGGACGCAGAGGTTGCAGTGAGCCGAGATCGTGCCACTCACTCCAGCCTGGGTGACAGAGTTAGACTCCATCGCAAAAATAAATAAATGAAGAATAAAGTTTCCAAACAGATCTATGCATCTATCTATCAGACAGTAAATGCACACAATACACAGACACATATGAACACACACACGTATACATATTTCTCTGCAAGCATTAATTTGAAACCACTGCACACCTGGGTGCCAGGCACTGTTATGAATTCATTTAATTCTCTTTTTTACAATTTTTTTTTTAAAGATGGGGTTTCACCATGATGGCCAGGTTGGTCTTGAACTCCTGACCTCAGGTGATCCACCCACCTCGGCCTCCCAAAGTGCTGGGATTACAGGCGTGAGCCACTGCGCCCGGCCGAATTCATTTACTTCTCAGAGCAGTGCAGAGAACCAGAATGCACTGACGGAGATCATCATCCTTAGTTTACAGCTGGGGAAACTGGCTCGGAGAGGTGAAGTAACTCGTCCAAATTCATGTAAATGCTGAAATACGGGGTGGAGCTTGGACCAAGTTACGGTGCCTTCCAAGCCAGAGTGTTCATCCAAGTGAAGGGTCCTTCCACCCTCTCCCCATCCAGGCACCCCAGCTCCAACCCCTCATCCCCCAGGTTGGCAGTGGGTGGGCGGAAGGGAGGGTGACATGACCCTAGCTCTGGCCAGTGGCGGAGGGAACTGGGGCCAGAGGACCTGGGCGAGGAAGAAAGCCTGCTGAATGATGTCCTGCCGACCCTACCCTCGCCGCTCACCAGGCACTTCAGTGATGTCCACAGACTTTGTCCTGGACCTGGTGTTGCTTCCAAACTCCCTCTCCATCTCAGCCTGTTTACCAATTTCAGCCATACGACATGGTTCTCTAACCCCTAAAAAAATCCCCCTTTCCTGCACCAAATTCCTGGTGTTGCTCCTCAGCAGAGCTGTGGTCTCAGGGCGGGGAAGTTATTCACGGAGCAGAACTACGGCAGGTAATACAGGATGTCCCCTGGGTCTACCTCCTGGTCATGGGTCATGAGGACAACCCTCATTTCATCCACATTTCCCTGAAGTTCCCCGAGGAACTTCCCCATCAAGGCCTCTTTCAAAATCTAATGTTTGCAAAGAGCCCCCAGGAGCAGATGGGAGCTGATCAGAAACCCGAGCTACCCCGAGGCCCAGTGTGCCGGGTCTTCCACACTCCGCCCATCCGGCTTTACAGCAGCCCGGCTGAGCGCTGATGTCACTACTCTTAGCACCTGGCAGTACTGAGGTTCAGAAGGACTGAGGACAGGGACCAGCATGGCACTGAGCATAGTCTGGCCTGGTGTAGATATGCCAAAAAAAGCTGGACGATAGAATGAAGAAACAGGGGGATAAAGGAGGGTGTGACTCACAGACAGGTGCCCACAGGACAAGAGCTGGGCTCCAGTGGCTTCATCATCCCACCCCTCCTGGGCCCCACACGGTGATTTTTTTTTCAGAATCAACCTCTACCTGCACTTGGAATCGTTTTCCTTTTCAAGCATCCAGGAAATTTTTGTGACTGAGGTTACTTTTCAAAAGTGTCAAATTCTATTGATGCAGGGGCCTTCCTATGGGAACACATGGCAACTGATCAGGGCCTGTGCATCACTATCCCTGGCCCCAGGCAGTGGGGCGGGAAGCATGACCCATGTACGCTGGGACCAGCACTGCCCTCTCCGACGCACGTGGTTGGCCCCACTGGGCCAAGGCTCTAAGCGTGCCTTCCTCAGCCCATACACAACGCCCTCTTTAAGACCCCTCAATTCCACACCAAGTCATTTGCTTCTCTCTTTCTCTCTTTTCTGAGATGGAGTTTCACTCATGTTGCCCAGGCTGGAGTGCAATGGCGTGATCTCGGCTCACCGCAACTTCCGCCTGCCGGGTTCAAGTGCTTCACCTGCCTCAGCCTGCTGAGTAGCTGGGACTACAGGCATGCACCACCACGCCTGGCTCATTTTCTATTTTTAGTAGAGACGGGGTTTCACTGTGTTGGCCAGGCTGGTCTCAAACTCTGACCTTAGGTGATCCACCAGCTTCAACCTCACAAAGTGCTGGGATTACAGGCGTGAGCCAGCGTGCTCAGCCATTTTTTTCTTTATGTGTAGTTCTTGTTTGGGTGGCAGTTCAATATTAATAACAGCAGTTCACTCTTTTATTCTTGAGACGGAGTGTCACTCTGTCGCCCAGGCTGGAGTGCAGTGGCATGATCTTGGCTCAATGCAACTTCCACCCCACTGGGTTAAACCAATTCTCGTGCCTCAGCCTCCTCAGTAACTGGGACTACAGGTGCCCACCACCACATCCAGCTAATTTTCATATTTTTGGTAGCAACAGGATTTCATCATGTTGGCCAGGCTGGTCTTGAACTCCTGGACTCAAGTAATCTGCCTGCCTCAGCCTCCAAAAGTGCTGGGATTATAGGCATGAGCCACTGCACCTGGCTGATAACAGTAGTTTACTCTTATCAAGAACCAGAGGCTGGGCCAGCACCAGAAACCCCCAACATCCCAGAATTCTCATGTAGTCCTCTGAGAAGACACATACTTTACAGACAAGAAAACTGAGGCCCAGAGGAGCCAAGCACACTGGCCATAGTTCCACAGCAGCTAAGGCACACGCGCATTTACTCAGTACTTAGATGCGAGTTTCCTGAAATCCAAGTGTGCACTGAATGCCATTCGGCTTCCTTCCCAAAGCACTGTTACTGTATCAGTGACGCATCTCGCTCTCAACGGGATGGTCAAGTAGTGGGAACACGGCTACTGCCGATGGCCGGGTGTTCACCTCGCACTCAGGGCCGGCCCCTCCCATCTCGTCACCAACGCCAGCCGCAGCCATACTCGCACCGCCTCCCAGCCTGGGACCGGAGGCTCACAGAGGATGACCAACCATCCAAGGTCACAAGCAGTAGGTGGCACGGTGGGACTTGAACCCAGCGTGGTCTAACCCTGAGTCTGTGCCTGTCCCCACGGATCTCACTTTGGAGCCCTCTGAGCAGCTGGAGTTGTTTGGATCCCACCGGCTTGAGGCCTCCATCCAGCCAGCGACTAAAGCAGCCTGTGGGTGCAGGGAGGAATGCTGCTGGGAAAATAAAGCTATCAGGCCCAAATTGTGTTGCACTCCCCCAAGGTGGAAGAGGCTTCCGGAAGCAAAATCCCATTCTCTGGAGGCCTTGGGGCTGGGCGGGAGCCGCTCCTCTGTGCAGCCCCATTGGGAACGCCTCCCGGCTTGCCCTGACTGTCCTGGGCCCTTGGCAACAGCCCTTACCCCCACCTGCGCCCTGGCAGCTGGGTGATGCGAGCAGGTTGGGGGTCTGGACGCAGATGGGGGAGAACAGAGCTCTCATTCATGAGCATGTTTATGAAGAAGGAAAAAATGTATGTCAACTATGCAATAAAATCAAACGCTTAGTGCTTCATGAGAAATAGGAGTCAGGCCCAAAATAGCAGAAGGCCCAGGAGTTCATGGTGTTCACAAAACACAGCTGGAATTGGGGAGCTGGAGTCTCTGGCCTGGCCAGTTGCTGGCCTGGGGGCTTCTACCTCCATCAGAGCAAGGAGCCCCCTCCAAAAATCCAGGGAGATCCCCACCCTGACTGCCACCAGGAAAGCTAACACCCTTTGCCCTGAAGACACTCAGGGCTGAGGTGAGTTCTTAGAAACCCTCTCTTAGTGGGATCTGGAATTCCGCTTGGTTAGGGGTGGAGGTCACTGAACGTGGTTATGCCCTCATTTGACCTCTGCTGCTGGGACCATGGGGCGGGGTTGGTCCTGAACCCCTGGGCACACCGCACCCCTTCCTCTCTGGGGCCAAAGCCGGGGGCAGAGGAGGTGATGTGGGAACGCCACCTCCACGATCTCCTAGAAACCAGCAGAAGCCACCTTGTGACCGTGTGTGCATAAAGGTTCACCGTTGGAGGCACCAAAGGCCTTGCCTGTAGAGCACAGGGTACACTCCAAGGTGCCTCCCAGCCATTCCTTCAGCTCACCAGGCCCCTGGAAGCTGCCCTCCATCCCTGCAAACCCTGAGCAGGCTCCAGCATCGACACACACATGACAGAATGAACAAACGCTGCCCAGCTGCGTGACGACACAGGGGCTCAGGGAAACCCTGCCCACCCACACAGACAACACCCCAGGCGCCGGGCTTCCAAGTGGCTTCCCCGCAGGCTGAGGGCCAGGGAGCCCTGGCTCTAGACAGGAACCACGCACTGGTTAAATGTGACAACACAGCCGCAGCCCCAACCCCTTCGAAAAGTCTAGCAACCATGAGCAGCTGCATCTGAAAATGCCCATCTCTGGATTCAGAGCTCCTGAGAGCGGGGCAGAGCTTGTTCCAAAGGAGTTTGTGGAGCAAGAAACGGGGAGGCGTCTGCTGAGTGTCTGCAGACTTAGCTTGTCTGTGGGACCACAGGGCTCTGTGGGGATGCAGAAGGGAAGAGTCAACAAGGTCCCTCAAAGGGGCTCCCGGAACCAGGTGCTCACAGGTCTGAGCTACACAGGTCAGGTGGAGCGTGTGGATGGCAAGGCTGGAGAGACCCTTAAGAGTCAAGGATTAAGAACTGCACCTCCCTCCACCCTAGAGTCACACACATGAGGTTCAGGGAGGGGCAGGGACAGGCACAGAAGGAGCCAGTTCAGAAGCCACACCACCCAGAGCAGCCCCGAGTCCACAGGTCTCCTATACCCACACCCAGGCACACGGCACCAATGCGCACCCACGGACACCCAGGCACACAACGCCAATGCACACCCATGGACACCCGGGCAAACAACGCCAATGCGCACCCACGGACACCCGGGCACACGCCAATGCGCACCCACAGACACCCGGGCACACAATGCCAATGCGCACCCACAGACCCAGGCACATGCCAATGCGCACACACAGACACCCGGGCACACAATGCCAATGCACACCCACGGACACCCGGACACACAACGCCAATGCGCACCCACGGACACCTGGGCACACGCCAATGCACACCCACGGACACCCAGGCACACACCAATGCGCACCCACAGACACCCGGGCACACAACACCAATGCGCACCCACGGACACCCGGGCATGCGTCAATGCACACCCACGGACACCCAGGCATACAACACCAATGCGCACCCACAGACACCCAGGCACACGGCACCAACACGCAGAGTCACATACCCCAAGACAGAGTCACACACTCCTGCACATCACCCACCACTATGACACATGCACACACACAAAGACTCACCCTGAAGCACACAGCACGCTTGGCTCACACAACACAAACATGGGCTCATGCACACACCTGCAAACATACACAGAGAAACATACGCGCTCTCCAACCCTAGAGCACAGATGGTTATACCCACATGCCCGCATCCACAGTCACCTGTGCACAAAAGCAGCACAAGTGCCTACACACACCCACTCTTGTATATTACACACACACACACGCACACCCCTTCAGAGAAATCCACATGCATGCCCATATCCATCTCCTATAAACCCACACACGGCCAGGTGCGGTGGCTCATGCCTGTAATCCCAGCACTTTTGGAGGCCGAGGCAGGCAGATCATGAGGTCAAGAGATCGAGACCATCCTGGCCAACATGGTGAAACCCGTCTCTACTAAAAATACAAAAATTAGCCGGGCATGGTGATGGGCGCCAGCAATCCCAGCTACTTGGGAGGCTGCGGCAGGAGAATCGCTTGAACTTAGGAGGTGGAAGGTGCAGTGAGCCGAGATTGTGCCAAGCTGCTCCAGCCTGGCGACAGAGCAAGACTCTGTCTCAAAAACAAATAAACAAAAACACACACACATTCGGCCAACCACATGTGCTGTCACATCCACATCCACCGATGGCCATTTAGCCACACAAAGACACAAGCTCAGAGGATCCCACACACCCAATACCCCAGAGGTGTCCACACACTCACAGACACGTGTGGGCACCCTTGTGCTCCTGCTCACCCTGGAAGATGTACCCAGATCCTCATACACACACAAACTCATGCACGCATATGTACACATGTATGCTTGGGCATGCACCCTACACATACACCCAGGCACTCCAGCATACAGGCACAAAGCCATGCATGCACCCCGCATGTGTGTACACACACCCTATGTTCAGATACACAGCCATAGCCACTCATGCACACACCGTGTGCCCTCACACACTGCCACACTTGTGCTTAGATTCTTGCACACACCAACTTGTGTGCACTCACACACATGCTACTCTACCATGCGCACTGCTGTGTAGCTCGAACCAACAAACAGCTTTACCCAACAGCTAAGCCCAGTTTCCTCCCACCTGCCCTGGCGGCGGGCACACGAGGGGCACTCACAGCAGCTTGAGGATTTCCACGTAGCAGCCGAGCGTGCGGTCGGCCTGGGGGCCCAGCTCGATGCTCATGGTGCTGCAGGCAGGGCTGACCATGAGGCAGTCGATGAGGTTGGGCTCGCTGTCGTTGCCCGCGCTGGCCGTCAGCGCCGGCTTGGCAGTGCTGGTGCGTTCCACCTCCACGTGGATCTCACTGGAGGCCACGACCACCGACTTGAGCCGGGCCTCAGACAGCGTGGCTTCCTGAGACACCAGGTCCGGGCTGGGGTGCAGAAGGCGCAGAGGTAAAGTGGGCTTTCGGTCGCATGGCTGCTGGCAGCCATTCCGGATTTCCTTCAGGCTTGGGGAATTGTCGCGGCTGCGGAAAGAGGCAGGAGAGGGAACATGAGTACGGGCACCGTTCATGATGCACCACGACCCACCACCCGCTGGCTAAAGGCCTCCCTGAATCCCAGGATGAGGCCACGATGTAGCGCTGTCATTGTCCCTGTGCTATAAATGAGGAGACAGAGGCTCAGCCTGGGTGCACGGCTTGTCCAGGGTCTAGATAGAAGAGGTGGGGATGATAGCCCAACCCAGGTTGCCTGTCTCTATAGCCCATGCTGTGACCCCAGCACATAACAGGTGCTCAATAAACACCTGCTGACCGAATGAGTGGACGCTGATCTCTACGTAACAGCCACAAGGCTCTTGGCATTCTCCAAAATGCCACTGGCCACTATCTGGATTTGCCAGTGAGATCTACTATTTTGCTTTTAGTTTCTCCCTGCAGTCTAACTGCCCTCCAATCCCTGACCACATGTCACAATGTCCTCCAGGATTCTGTTCTCCTGCCCCCAACCCAGCCAGGTGAGAAAGCTCAGGATCTGCCCCCTCCTGGGAACCCACTTCAGTGGGATCCCAAACTCCAGAAGTCCAGTCCGGGCCCTCCTGCCTGCAGAGCCCCACTCTTCCTGGGTGTCCCTCCAGGCACAGCGTCAATAACTGCCTGGAGGGACAGAAGCCTGCACAAGGTGTTCACAGGTGTTCACTCAGAGAGGGGCTCTTGACATTATTAATGTCACACCTGTTTGGGAAATGCTGGGGCAAACAAGATGGAATTAGGCCTCTTTGTGGTAGGACTTAATAGAGCCTTGACCCGGTTAAAGTCCCTCCTCTGACTGAGAGCTTCCCAAGGTGACCAGTTGCCTGGGAGGTGCACTGTAAGGGACAGTAGTACTGTCAGCGGGTTTACTGCTGGTGCCCACGGGCTGGCACAGTCCAAATGCAGTCACACAGATGCTCAGACATCACTGAACAGTGATTCCTACCATCTCTGTGCCACAGGTAAGGAAAGACCGCCTCAGAAGTTAAATGATTGACCCATAATTAAACAGCTCATGAGTTGGTGGAGATGGAATTTGAAGCCAGATCTCCTGGACGGCAAAGCCCAGGATCCTCCCAACTAGGCTGGCTTCCAAGGTCCCCTAAGATCTGTGCAGGTCCCCTCCTCCATGAAGTCTTCCTTGATTTCTTCCTGCTACTCTTGCCCTTCCTACCCTCGAACTCCTCCTAAACCAAAGCTTTCCACCCTTGGCTGGACACTAGGATCCCCTAGAGACACTTCTAAACATCCCAAAGTCCAATTAGATGGGAATCTCCAGGGTGGAACCTGGACATGAATAATTTTTTTTTTCTTTGAGACGGAGCTTTGCTCTTGTTTCTCAGGCTGAAGAGCAATGGTGTGATCTAGGCTCACCGCAACCTCCGCCTCTGGGTTCGAGCAATCTTCCTACCTCAGCCTCCCCAGTAGCTGAGATTATACACATGTCACCATGCCTGGCTAATTTTTGTATTTTTAGTAGAGATGGGGTCTCTCCATGTTGATCAGGCCAGTCTCCAACTCCCGAACTCAGGTAATCCATCCAGCTCGGCCTCCCAAAGTGCTGGGATTACAGGTGTGAGCCACCGAGCCCAGCCTGGACATGAGTAATTTTTGAGGCTCCTCATGTTTGTGGTCAAGGTTGAGATCCGCTAATCCAAGACTTCAAGCACAATGGCATGGTTGAAAACAGCTGCTTGTTTAGTCCTTCACCAGATGTGCCACAGGCATGTGTCCTGTGCCTCTAATGGAGCAGGCTTGAGGACAGGGTCATGCTGCTGGCATTCTGCTGGGGGAATTGTTGTGGCTGGGGGAAGTGGTGGGAGGGGGCATGTGGGCAGCAGCTCCAAAGGCTGCGTGCAGAACTTGAACCCCATGCCCAGGAAGGGTCTGAATGTATCATCACATGACAGGCCTGAGCTGAGCCCACCAAGGGCGTTTAATACATACACTTTCAGCTTTGCTGGGGGAAATAATCCATCAGCTAAATCCCAAGAAAATTGTGTGTGGTCTGTGATGGGGGAGACCTAAACTCTTTGGCTCAGATCTGATGTGCTCCCCACGTGCTCAACACTCCACTTCTCTTTGTTTGCCTTTGCTGGGTTTTAAAAGGGGATTTTCAAGGCTGTTTGGCTCAGATTGGTGATTTTCTAGAGAGCCACGCTAACCTGGGTCAAGCTGTCTGTTCTTTTCAGTTTGAGTACACTGTGTACATTTGCCCACCGAGGGCACCATGGATGGCCTAGAGGACATGACGGGCTTTATCTTGAAGGGACTGACTGAGGGGGCGTCATGGACCTGAGCCCAAGACCTGAGCCCAGGACACGTCTTGGCAGCATCATGCTTCTCTGGGTGATACACAGGAAACTTAGCATCAGCTAGAACCCAAGCTACTGTGGGCCCTGAGGGGGCCCAGCACAGCCAAGTGGGTGGGAGGCAGCAGGCACCGCCTCACCCTCGCCAGCCTCCAACCTGGCATCTCCTTGCCACAGCCGCCGCACAGTTCCTCACGGTCACACCTACCTCCCTAGTCCATCCCCCTTGCAGCAGCAGCCAGAGGGAGATGGAACTGAAACCCCATCACGTCGCTTCTCCACTTAAAACCCACTGTGGACTCTCCAATGCTCCCAGAATAAAAGTTCTGCCACTGAAACCCAGGACCGCTCCTCTACTCACAGTGTCATCCTCAACCTGCAGCATCACCTGGGAGCTGGTTTGACAAGCGGAGTCTCAGGCCCCGCCCCAGACCTCAGGAATCCCAATCCGAATTTTAAGGACACGCCCTGGAGAGTCCCAGGCACCAGGAGGTTTGAGAGCACTGCCTCCTCTCTAACTCCTTTCGCTTCCCTTTCCTTCTCTCTGCTCCAGTCACACTGGATTTCCTTCAGCTCCTCCCCTGCTGGGATCTCCACATTAGGTGTGTGACAGAATCACTTGTGGAGTTTGTTTCGAATGCAGGCTCCTGGGCCACAGACCAGAAACACTGCAGCCAGGAATCTGTACTTTAAAGCAGTCCCAGTGATTCGGAAGTAGTGATTCAAAGACCCACAGATACAAAAACATTGCAGCCCATTGTAGACGGGTATGGTGGCTCACGCCTGTCATCCCAGCTCTTTGGGAGGCCGAGGTGGGTGTTTCACTGGAGGCCAGTTGTTTGAGACCAGCCTGGCCAACACCGTGATATCTGGTCTCTACTAAAAATACAAAAAAAAAAAAAAAAAAATTCAACCAGGTGTCGTGGTGCACACCTGTAATCCCAGCTATTGGGGTGGCTGCAGCATGAGAACTGCTTGAACACAGGAGGCAGAGGTTGCAGTGGACAGACTGTGCTACTGCACTCCAGCTTGTGTGACAGAGTGAGACTCTGTTTCCAAAAAAAATCAAAAAACGGAAACACTGTGATGAACGGCACCTTCACTCATCACTGCCAGGCCTTTGCCCCTGCTGTTCTCTCCCTGGGTCACCCTCTTCCAGCTTCTTGCCTGGAGAACAGCCAGGAGATCTCAACTTAAATATCCACCTCCCCAAGGCTCCTTCCTTAACCTGCACCTGATGTGGAGTCTTGAATAAAAAAAGGATGCCAGGGCCATCCTAATTAAATCAGAATGGCACTGGGAGGGTCCCGGGCACCCTTTCGTTTTTCCTTTCTTTTAAATTGAGATATAACCCAAGTACAACGGTAAATGTCTAGCAATCAGCTCTCCAAAGAAAGAAGCCCTGATCTGGCCGGCACAGTCGCCCAACACTTTGGGAAGCCAAGGCAGGTGGATCACCTGAGGTCAGCAGTTTGAGACCAGCCTGGCCAACAAAGTGAAACCCCGTCTCTACAAAAATACAAAAAATTAGCCAGGTGTGGTAGTCCACACCTATAATCCCAGCTACTCAGGAAGCTGAGGCAAGAGAATCACTTGAACCCAGGATGTAGAGGTTGCAGTGAGCCAAGATTGTGCCACTGCACTCCAGCCTGGGTGAAGAGTGAAAATCCATCTACAAAAAAAAAAATAAGAATCCCAACACTTTGGGAGGCAGAGGTGGGCGGATCACGAGGTCAAGAGATCGAGACCATCCTGGCCAACATGGTGAAACCCCGTCTCTACTAAAAATACAAAAAATTAGCTGGGCACGGTGGTGTGTGTCTGGAGTCCCAGCTACTTGGGAGGCTGAGGCAGGAGAATTGCTTGAACCCGGGAGGCGGAGGTTGCAGTGAGCCGAGATCGTGCCACTGCACTCCAGCCTGGCGCCTGGTGACAGAGTGAGACTGTGTCTCAAAAAGAAAAAAGAAAAAAAAGAAGAAGCCCTGATCTGCAGTGTCTACCAAATACTCCCACCACAGCTGACTTCAAGCTACCAATATATCATTGCAGAAATGGGAAGGGACATATTCCCAAATGTAATGGGTGAGCTGGCTCTCCTGCACACTCTGGGTATAACTTAAATACTATAAAGTCTGAAACTCTTAGGTGTAAAGCGTGTTGAGTATCTGCACACACACCCCTATGTAATAACCACCCAGACCGGAGGACCGTAATTTGGCTCTGTGGATGTTCTGAGCCAGGTAATACTTTCTAGCAGGGGCTGTCATGTGTGTGCACTGATGTTCAGCTGCATCCCAGCCTTCTACCGGCTACATGCCAGGAGCACCCCTTTTCCCACCCAAACTGTGGCGACAAAAATGTCTCCAGACATTGCCAAATATCCCCTAGGAGGAAAAACTGCCCTGTTTGAGCACCACTGACCTACATAAAGCAGTGAAACATTTCGAGGAGTCCAGAAGCTTCTCTATGTCCTTCCCCAAAACTCCCTCATCCCAAAGGTGGCCGCTCTCTGGCCTCTAACACCATTGATTCGTTGTGCCTAGTCTTGGGCTTTGTGTAAAAGGGACCCCACAGTATGTAACTTTTGGGCTGGCTTGTGTTGCTCAACATCAGGCTGTGAAATTGAATCCTGGTAGTTGGCTGGTTGCACTGGATGCATCATTCCTGCTGCTACATAGTATTTCTCGTGTGAATAGAGCACATTTATGTATCTATTCTACTGCTGCAGGGCATCTGAGTTGAGTAGGTTTGTAGTTTTGGGCTATTACAGACACTGCTGCTACCAACATTCTTGTATTATACACGTCTTTGATGCATATCCTCCCCATGTGCACACACATACACACAGTCACATGTATGTATACAGTTCACATACGCATTTGCATGCCCATGTGCATACATCCACACATACCAACGTGTCCCACCTCTTCAGGGGTGAGAGATCTTCAGCATAAAACATCTGTCCCTGCACAGCTGCGGGGCTGATTCGGTGCTTGCTTTCAGCAGCATCCCTGGGTTCTGGGCCCAGGGGAACTGGCACACACACCATGAGGCCTGCCCGGGAAGCAGCCACTCTGCCTCCCCGGCCTGGTCAGTTCTTGGTGACTTTGTCTGTGATGGGGACCGGCAGCATTCCCCTCCCAAGCCCTCCAAGCGGCAGTTCAGGAACTGACCTGTTGATGAACTCTTCGTAGCAGGAGTAGATGGCAGCCAGGCACACGGCCACCAGGTTGGGCAGGACCCGGGGATGGGGGCAGTGCCCTGTGGGGCCGTGCATGCTGGAAGAAAGCAGAGGGCTGGGGTGAGAAGCCTGCAGGAGTGGGGCTCACAGACAGGGAAGGTGGACAAGGGAGTGGCGCTGCTCACGCACAGGGCTGCTGCTCTGCCAGCACCCCTTGGGGCTCTGAGAGCCTTTGCTGTGCAACTGGTGGCACCAGGATTTGGGTTCTGGCTGTGCCATGTGCAGGCAGCGAAAGGCAAAGGTCTCAGTTGCTAACTCTGAATCCAGGGTTCCCGGGTTCAAACCTCCGAGTGGCCTTGGAAAGCTCCTAAACTCTCCACCGTTTCTGCAACTAGAAAATGAGGATAACAGACCCCTCCTCAGTAGTGGACAGTTAGGACAAATTTTTGTAATTCACAGAGACCCCTAGCATACGGTATCCATATGTCCTGGGACAGTCATGCTTCTACCTGGGGTGGGGGAGCGGTTCAGGAATAATTATTCCTAACACCTCATTTTACTTTCAAACACGTCCTGCTTTGGAAGAAAAATGATTAGGGTCATTCTGGCTTAGCAAAGAGTCTGCAAACAGTCACTAAGCCTGCAGTAAGTGCCGGCAATTACTACTTGTCATGACTACTTCTGTCCTTCATTTTCTTGTCTGTAAAATGGGTTGCTTAGGGCCCTGAGGATAACACCTGTTCCACTTCTGGGAAGCTGTCATCGAGGCTGCTCTCACTAAGAAAGGCCTAACCTGACAAGATTTTGCAAACCGTATCTGGGTGGCAACACCAGAGCTCCTATGAGGGCACGTCACAAAGCCACCCTCAAACAGCTTTGTGAGTTCCAAGTGAGCATGTTTAGGAAATATATAGCTTCAGAACTTGTTTAAACAGGTTATTTTGATTATCTTAAAATATTAGAAGAGGCTAGAGGCAGTGGCTCACCCCTGTAATCCCAGCACTTTGGAAGCCAAGATGGGCAGATCACCTGAAGTCATGATTTCGAGACCAGCCTGGCCAACATAGTGGGAGACCCCATCTCTACTGAAAATACAAAAATTAGCCAGTGTGGTGCTGTGCACCTGTAATCCCAGCTATTTGGGAGGCTGAGGCAGAATTGTTTGAATCCAGGAGACAGAGGTTGCAATGAGCCAAGATTGCGCCACTGCAGTCCAGCCTGGGTGACAGAGTGAGACTCCGCTCAGAACAAAGAAACATGCGGAGAACAAGATGCTGACGGCTTGGCCTGACGTGAGACTTCTGCAGCGTTCTCCATGTGCTGCGGCTACTAGCTCACTGGAGCATCACTAACCGGATGAGGGGAACTACGGTTCCTGTGTTACAGACGAGGAAACTGGAGCACGGAGAGAAAATTTTAAAATAAAGAAAGCAAAAACAACCACGCCCCGCCTCCCCCCGGCAAAAAAAAAACAAAAAACAAAACAAAAACAAAAAAACCTGAAACACCAACCCCAAGCACCAAAAGCGAGGAAGAGCAAGAATAGGTGGCTTCCTCTGGGTTATGTTACGAAGTGGCTGTTCAAGTACCCGACAATGACGCTCTGGGACCACGAGGGCGGGAGTGAGTCCTAAACACGGGGCGCCCACAGCCCGAGGGGCTTGGGACCTGAGGAAACGCCCGTGTTGTGCAGGTCCCCTGCCGTTTTCCGAGTTCCTCCTGGGCACCACGCAGTGGGCTAGGGGCTTCGTCACAGACGTGGTCTTCATTTAATCACACAACCGCCCCCCATGGCTAACCGAGGAAACAGGATCGGAAGTGGCTCTGAGGCCAGGGAGGGGGGGCGTCGCCCTGAAGACCCACCTCTGAATGAACTTCTTCACCACTTCCATCCCCGCGTTGAGCTCGTTCAAGGCAAGGATGTACTCCTGAGTAAACAGCCTTAGTCGCGGGCACTTCCCAAAGTCCTGCAGAGAGAGCAGAGGCGGGAGTCAGGGGACGCTGCAGGCAGCCAGACACCGGAAGGAAGGGCAGGACCCAGCTCAGCCTGGAGCTGCCCACGTGGAAGGCAATGGGGCGACACCAACCCTCTCGAAAGCACAGGGGGCGTCTACTTCACAGAACAGCACCGCAACACTGCACCTCTGCTCTGAAGGACCATCGAGGCTTTTGGCTGTAGGGAAAGCCGCCCTCAAAAGGCACGTGCAAGACAAATGAGAACGAGGAAGGAGAGCCAGGAAGGCTGGGGGAACAAGTGAGGGTGCTTCTGAGGGGAATGTGGAGTACAGGAGGTGTGAGTGTGAGGTGAGTGTGGAAGGAGGTGTGAGATGGAACGAGGTGGGTGTGGAAGGAGGTGTGAGGTGAAAGGAGATGGATGTGGAAGGTGGGGTGTGGAAGGAGGTGAGTGTGAGGTGGGTGTGGAAGGAGGTGTGAGGTGAAAGGAGGTGGATGTGGAAGGTGGAGTGTGGAAGGAGGTGAGTGTGAGGTGACTGTGGAAGGTGTGAAATGGAAGGAGGTGAGTGTGAGAGGTGGTGTGGGAGGAGGTGTGAGAGGTGGGTGTGGAAGGTGAGTGTGAGCTGGGTGTGGAAGGTGTGAGCTGGGTGTGGAAGGAGGTGGGTGTGGAAGGTGTGAGATGGAGGTGGGTGTGAGGTGGGTGTGGAAGGTGTGACAGGTGGGTGTGGAAGGTGTGAGCTGGGTGTGGAAGGAGGTGGATGTGGAAGGTGGGGTGTGGAAGGAGGTGAGTGTGAGGTGGGTGTGGAAGGTGTGAGATGGATGCAGGTGGATGTGAGAGGTGGGTGTGGAAGGTGTGATGGAAGGAGGTGAGTGTGAGGTGACTGTGGAAGGTGTGAAATGGAAGGAGGTGAGTGTGAGAGGTGGTGTGGAAGGAGGTGTGAGAGGTGGGTGTGGAAGGTGTGAGGTGGGTGTGGAAGGTGTGAGATGGAGGTGGGTGTGGAAGGTGTGACAGGTGGGTGTGGAAGGTGAGAGGTGGGTGTGGAAGGAGGTGTGAGATGGATGTAGGTGAGAGATGGGTGTGGAAGGAGGTGAGTGAGAGGTGGGTGTGGAAGGAGGTATGAGACGGAAGGTGGGTGTGAGGTGGGTGTGAAAGGATGTGTTTGTGTGAGGCTGGTGTGGATAGAGGCGTGCATATGCAATGAGGAGCCTGGGCACGTGTACACGCACCAGGCATCTGTGGTAGAGGAGGCACTGGTGTGTGTCACCATTGTGAGGGGACAGGAGAGGTCACCTTGGTCGGAGGTCCAATCTGTGACACACTAGGGAAAGCAGTGCCTGCGTGTCTCCATCCGCCAGCCCCCTGTAACTAAAGGGTCCACTGCAGGGCTCTGTCCAGGGGCC
This sequence comes from Leontopithecus rosalia, assembly GCA_028533165.1. NCBI lineage: Eukaryota > Metazoa > Chordata > Mammalia > Primates > Cebidae > Leontopithecus > Leontopithecus rosalia. The sequence goes on from CM052654.1 coordinate 7,845,682, forward strand.
AGGTCAAGGACATAGGGACCCTGCCTGTGCCCAGCAAGGGCCGTAACTGGTGCTGCTGTGCTCGGCCTCTTCCAGGTGTCAGGGGGACAGGGGCCACAGAGCGCTCTGCCAGGAGGCAGGAAGGAGAATGCCCAGGAGCAGAACAGAGGTGCAGGAGAGAGGCCTGGGCTGGGCAGGGGCCTGCGAATCTGGCCACCACATTCATTCCCAGGGTCATGGCTAAGGCTGGGGAGGTGCCGGGACCGTCAGCCCCTTGAGCTGTGTCTGGCCAGTCAGGAGCAGCACAATCCCGCCATGACCCTCCAGAAAAGTGATGCAGCCGACCAGCAAGACACGGAGGAGAGCCTGGAGTCTCTAGACCTGTTCCTCTGTACCCAACTCAGTGGAACCCGTTTTTTAAAGAGAGCAGTCTGAATCAGGACTTTAAGCTGTAGAACAGAAACAGAGAGCCCCCTCAGGTCTAACTGTCCCCGAAGCTGGCACTGAAAGCTCTGAGTGGAACCCGTTCCTACCACGCCCTCCTGCAGGCTCCCAGGAGAGTTTCTAGAGCTGCTGGGGACTTCTTCACGTGGGGTCAAAGGGGCTGAACTGGGGTACTCAGAGACAATGGAGGGGCGCTTTTACTCATCTGCTTGCTAAGCCTGCCCCACTACATAAAGAGGGAAGCAGAGCCGCCAGAGCAAGTTCATAAAAACGCACGCAAAGGCACGAACACACATACACACATTCTCTCCCTCCCTCTCTCTCTGTCTACTGGGTTAGAAAATGAGACCTCTGCCTCACAGGCTTTGGGCTGGCACATCCCTCTCTGGGCCTCGCTGTTGCCATTATGGAATGAGGGTCCGCAGAAGTGACCACCTGCCCCTTCCACCTGTAGGGTTTTATGATTCTATGAACTGCTCCATCAGAGACTTAAGACTGGCATCTCAGCTACTAGGTTTTTGAATAATCAAGGTCATTTCCATGGAAATAAACATTTACAGAGGGATCCAGCAGCTTCCTCCTCTCTGGGAGAGTCAATATGTTCCCTTTGGAAAGTTGGAGGTCAGATTACCTGGTGGTCCACTAGGGACAACCTGCACCTCTGTTCTGCTCCTGGCCACCCCCACGCCGCCTACTGGGCTGGGCGCTAGCCTTCCTTCTCACCTTTGTCCCACGAACACTCCGAGCGGCGTGGGGCAGATACATGGTCGCTCTCCAGAACACGGTTTAGCCAATTATTTGGATTGAGTCTCCAGAGAAACACACTGAAGAACCGCTTCCTTGTGTTTCTAGTTTTTATTTCAGTCTAGCAAGGGACGTTCTTTGAGACTTTCAAAGCTTGTTTGCTCATCCATGAAATGGGGCACATGACATGTTTGCAAGAGATGCACTCAGATCAGGGGAGCCCCCAATCCCAGAACAGCAATGTGGCTGTATTTCCCGCGTTTGCTAAATGTCTGAGTGCCTCCTTAAGCAGAAACACTGCACCTGGAGTGAAGAGAAGTCACTGTTCATGCCACCCCAACAGGCTCCTGGCTTAGGCAGGTTAGGTATGCTCCTTAGCCAGAGACCTGACCCCACACCAGCCTCAGCCACAGCTCCAAAATGGTGCCGCTGGCCCATGGCCACCCAGTAAGCATCAGGGAGCATCCAATGAGTGAGTGTCAAAGCTCTCTCTTGCCCACCCCACCTGTGTTGCTAGGATTCTGTGAGGTCAGGTCTTCCCGTGCCTGATATGGCCATAATCGCTGCTCAATACAGTCTATTCTTCTACAGGAGAAGCGGATCCTCCTCAGTCCTCCCTACGGTTCTCTTCTAACTCCACCCCCGGTGTATAATTAGCAGGCGTCAAGGGCAAGGTGGGATCTGGGTACATTAAAGCATTCCCAGACACCTGGGATCACTTAGGAAGTGCTCATTACAAGTGAGGCGAGGACTCACGGCTGAGGGTCCCTACTCTCTGCCAGACCACCGCAGATACTATAAATTCTGGGTCTGTGCAGAGCTGTTCTGATTTTTACACAGCAAATTATTACCCAGTCAACACTCCAGGCCCATAAAACTAACCAAATACAGGAGAGGTGTTTGGTGAAGCCTTGAGAGCCTGCCTGAATTCTGAATTTTTTCCCTTTCAAGTCAGATGTCCCCAAAGAACCCTTATGAAACAGTTTATTGACTAACATGGAATATTCAAAAATGTTTATGTGCCTGAAGAGGCATCTCCCTGTCCCTGCCAAGTATGTCCTGGGGGTGTGGCTCTGCCACTGACGAATTAAGGTCCTTTGCAAGAAAACCTGACAAGCAGAGCCCCCTTCCTCCCAGTTGGCCAAAGCCAGAAAGAGCTCCTCCTTGAAACTGTGAGAGCCCAAAATAAGGCAGAAAGCCCTCCCCATCCTGCAGCGTGAGTCTGCTCTCTGGAAGGACCTCACTGTGCACAGCCCACACTAAGGGAATGAGAAGTTATGCTCTGGGTCCTTGAGGCTGGGGTCTCTACAGACATTATTTGGGCCTATTCTGCCTGGGAGGCTCTCCTCTTCTCTAGCCATGGTATGCTTGTAATTCTTAGGTGCTGCAAAAAGATTCTTCCTGTTGCCATAATGGAGGACAAGCTATACAAAACCCCCAAAGCTCCTTAACCAGAATCTCAACCCCAGTTCCTGGCTGTCAGGATGGGCCAACCTTATTCCCCAAATCTGTGCCAATGCAAAAGGCCAGGGAGGTGCATGGGGCCTTGGGTTCTGGGCGCCACGGTCTGGGTGTTGGGGCAGGGGGACTCACCATGTTATGCTTGAGGATTCGCTGCACCACGGGGGTGAACACCTCGATGACCACCATGGACCGGGGCCGCTCTCTGCAGTGCTGGGGAGAGAGTGGGGTACAGTTACCACGGGCCTAACAATGTTCCCTGGCTGCTAGCAGGGCTGGGGACAGCGAGCCCAGCTGTGGGTGCTTGGGTACCCTTGATGCACAATGTTGCACAGCTTTCTAAAAAACAAGTTGATTGTGGAGGACGGCCAGGTCTAGGTTCAGAGCGGAATAGAGAGGAAGATAGAGAGCTTTCCCATATACGCTCTGCCCTCAGCAGGCACGGCCTCCCCTACTACCTCTGTACATATCATGTTTAAGGATGGGGTTGGGGCGTTCCAGGCCCTGAAACGTATCCTGGGCACTCGGCCAGCAGGCGTGTGGGGCACCAGAAAAGGAATCCTGGTGGAGAGACGGGACCAAGAGGACAACAATCCCCTTTCCTGACTCCTGACACACATAGAGGACTCCGGGAAGGGGGTAAAGTGCACCACGGTCCCCTTTCCTCCCATGCGCTTGTGCTTCCACCCCACAAGCTGGAAAAGGACAGTGTGGTGTCACTAACGTAGCACGTACACCCTGCAGTGCAGCTGTTACAGTGGATAACCCCACACTGACACACCACTATCACCCAGAGTCCACAGCGGACTCAGGGTTCACGCTTGGTGCTGTGCTTTCTGGGTGTTTAGACAAATGTCTAATGTCATGGATTCACCACTGTACTATCATAGGAAGTCGTTTCACTGCCCTAAAAATCCTCTGTGCTCAGCCAGATCATCCCTCCCTCCCCTAGCCCCTGGCAACCACTGATCCCTCTACTGTCCCTATAGTTTTGCTTTTTCCAGAATGTCCTGTAGTTAGAATCACGCGGTGCAGCCCTTTAGAAGGGCTCCTCTCACTCACTAACAGGCATTTCAGCTTCCTCCTTTCTCTTCGTGGTCTGCTAGCTCATTTCATTGTCTGGATGGTCCACAGTTCATTTATCTGGGAGATCTGGGAGAAACCCCAAGTTTGAGAGGCGAGCATGGGGCAGCTTTGGGTTAAACTGGACAGAAGATGGAGGAGGTGATCTGCTGTGACAGACAGAGGAACAGCTAGCTGCTCTCTCAGGACATGGCTATTAAACTCCACTCTGTGGAGGGTATGATATTCATGAGTTCTGGGGGCAGAGAAGGCTTGTGTGCCGTGAGGAGCCCAGGGTGTGTATCCACACCTGTATGTGTACACACACACACACTCGTGGGCATTCACCCCCTGGGTCAGGGGGCACTCACTGTGCATGCCCACATGAAGGATGGGGGTGGAGGTCGTTCCAGACCCTGGCAGGTACCCTGGGCACTCAGGCCAGTGGGCGTGTGGATCACTGGAGAAGGAGCCCTGGCAGGGAGGCAGACTCCAGGAGGACAATGGAATCTTGTCTCCCTTTCAAAGCCCTCGTCCCCTGACACACACACAGAGGACTCCCTGGATGAGGGCAAGGGAAATCAAGTGCACCATGGTCCCCTGCCCTCCCGAGTGCCTGCTGTTCCACCCCACAGGACAGTCCCATCGGTGGACACAGTCCACGCCTCTCCAAAGGACAGAGGGTGACCTTGGCAGGAGGCAGGTAGTGGGAGTGGGGAGGGATGAGGACCAGGTGAATGGGGCAACAGGGGCACGACAGGGGAGCGCCAGAGACGTGTCTTTCCAAGAACATCAAATTATTACCCTAAAAAAGCCACACAGCAAAGAACAAAACAAGTCTGTGGCTGGTTCAGCCTGAGACGCGAAGATGTGCTCTGGGAAGGAGAGATGCCTAGTCCCCGATGTGCCCTGGATGGGCACGTCCTATGTGAATTCCACTGCGAGGCTGGCGCCAGGTGCCTGGGAGTGGATGCCCTGCTCCATGGCTCCTCTAAGCACCCTGCAGCGCCCTGCTGCTTCCCGTTTCAGGGAAAGCCCCGCAGCCGCACCCCACCGTGGGCCAGCCGCTGCTCAGAGGAGCCTTGGCTAATAATAACCAGCTCTGACGTCAGGAGCCCAGAAAATCTGCAGCAACCTGTCTCCCAAGACAGCCAGGAAGCGATTCCAAGGAAAAGCAAGATGCTCCCCACAACTCGTTGTCACCTGTCTGGCAGAGAGGTGGGTGTAGCCCTAAGAAAGGGTGCCTGGCATGCCCTCCGCCTGTGTCTGGGACCCTGACCCAAAATGGTGGGGCCCAGGTTTTCAGACTGTCTGTGCAAACCCAATCCCCGGTGTGCGCACCCAGAGGCAGGTTCATTCCTGCAGGCAAGCACCAGCTCAGCAAGCCCATACCTTGCAAAAGAATTCACAGAGATCTGGTGGTGGGTGGTTGTTTTCCAGCAAAGGAGCGATGGCCTGAAAGACAACGAACAAATCAGGAACCGCAGGGGAGACGCCATGAAAGGACGGAGAACAAGCTCCAGGCCATATTGTTAAGTGAAAAAAAGAAACGCAGAACGACACATCCTGCATCACATCATTCATCTTAAAGCAAACAAACCCCCCCAAAACCCACAACCATATCTGTCTGTGTGGGTCTGTCACCACCTGACAACCAGGTGTTTCTGAAGAGGGCACCGGGTGGGATGAAATCCTCTTTTCCTGATGAAAACAAACTCATGAAATACTTGCAAAATTGGCCGGGTGCAGTGGCTCGCGCCTAGAATCCCAGCAAGTTGGGAGGCCAAAACAGGTGGCTCACCTGAGGTCAGGAGTTCGAGACCAGCCTGACCAACATGGTGAAACCCCATCTCTACCAAAAATACAATAATTAGCTGGGCATGGTGGCGGGCGCCTATAATCCCAGCTACTCGGGAGGCTGAGGCAGGAGAATCACTTGAAATACGGAGGTGGAGGTTGCAGTGAGCCAAGATCACACCACTGCACTCCAGCCTGGACGACAGACAGAGCAAGACTGTCTCAAAAAAAAACTTGCAAAATGGTATTTTAAATAAAATTAAAACTTCTGTCACAGCAGGTATGGCTGGGGCCTGGGTCCGAACTCGATTCTGAACTTGAACCCAGATTCAGCTTTACGCCCACGTTCTTCACCGCCATGGTGAGCGCCCTCCACGGTGAGACGGAGCACAGCTGCGGTTTGGACTCCTGGTCCATGACCAACAACGGCTACTATTGCCTGGCCAATGGAATGAATAAAACCAACTCAAGCTACGGTAGACTAATCAGCGCATAAAAAATACCAAGCACCGTTGGGAGAAGACTAACTGCCAACAGGGTGAAGAGGATTTAACTGCTGGAATGAAAGGAGGCACCAGAAGACTTCCTAGTAATGACAACAGCAATAGCAAGAAAGAACACTGAAAGGTGAGCCTGTAAAATGCAGGGGTGAGAGTCAGACCCTCAGATCAAATTATTTCCTGTTCTCAGGCATTCCTGCTGAGCCGGGAAGTTCAACCTGATCCAATTAAGGGTTCAGTTCAGCCACATTAACTGGATAAATGCAGCCTGGATTTCTAAGATCAAAATTTCTTTCCCAGGCTTGTCCTGATGTAAGGCCTTGTCCTCCGTCCAGGGCTTCCAGGCACTCAGTGGGACCCACAGGTGTTGCTGGCAGGCAGAAGGCAGTACTTCCTTCCCGCCTCTCACGTTCACTCCTGGCTCTGTAGCAGCCAGTCTTACCACTTTGCCCTTGTCCATGTCAGTCCCCCTGCCTGGAGTGCCTTTCCCAGCTCGCTCCGTTTACCTGACATTCTCCTGTCTATCCTTTAAGATTCAGCCTGGACACCTCCTCCTGGAAGTCCTCCATCATCATCCTTCCAGCACCCTCCCTGACAGAGGGTGAGTACCTGTCCTCTGTGCCCCCCTAACACCCAGAACAAACCTCAGCCCTTGGCCATGGCATTTTTTTTTATTATCTGTTGACCTGCCAGGTTCTCTCAGGACACATTCAATCCTCAATGGCAGGGCTCATGTCTTGACCAGCCCTCTATCTGTGGGACCAAGTTAGTGTCTGGCACATACTTATATTCACAAGTTCAGCAAAGTTTGTTACATGGATTGATTAATTAAAATTATGGCAGACAAAGGTGGTGGTGAGTGATTGGGTGCACCCAGGCTGACTCGTCCTCCTGTTCTGGCAAGAGAAGGCAATGGACGGTCAGGGTGAGAGCATGGAGAAGATGTCTCTACTGCTAGAAAACACCCACTGAGTGCCGACTATGTGCCAGGCACTGGAGCTGAGAGCAAACGCAGAAGCTGCTGCTTGACTCTCCGAAGCCAAAGGCCTGGGGCTCACCTCATTTTGTGCATACAGGAACCAGCTCAGCTTGTCAGGGCCGAATAAGTGGGTCCCCCAAGGCCCTGATTCAGCTATAGGAGCCTGAGGGGCCTATGACTGATGCCGCTCTTGTTCTGTACCTTGTAACCAGGAGACACCCCAGGCGGGTTAGTTCCAAGGTCCCCTCCTGGGCACCGCAAGGCTCTGCCTCTTGCTTCTATTTCATCTCCCATCTGCTTGCTTCTCATTCCCTTATGCTTTATGCCCCAGCCATGCTGAAGCTTCTAGAACACACCATGCTGCTTTCAATCTTTGTGCCCTTGCACATTTTGCTTCTTCTCCCTGGAATGCTTTTATCCCATTTTGCTACCTGGCAAACTCCTATCGATCCTTCAAAACGCAGCTCAGCCACCACTACCTCCGGGAAGCTTTCTGGCTCCTTTCCTAGGTGAGTTTATCACTCTACTCTCTGCATTCAGTGTCTATTTTTGCAATGATCGATCACCTCTGTCTTTCTATAATAGGTGATGAACTCCTTGGAGACTAAGTTATCTGTGGATTCAGATACACAGCACGGGGCTTGGCACTTAGCAGGTGCAATTTCATTTCCTTCTTCTCTCACGTGAGAGTTAGGTTTTGTAGCTAAAAGTCACCCAGGAAGATACTTTACCCCAGAGATGCTTACATCATGGTCGAGTCCCAGAAAACCGCACCTCACGTTATGGATCACAGGGAATTAAACCCAAGTTCTATCTGTGTATTAACTGGGAGACATGTCCTGGGGCAAGAAAGAGAACATTTACCTTTCAGCTAATGGGGTGATGCCTCTGAATAAATTATATGGTCTCTGCCATCTCTTGCCCTCAACTCCCTAGGCAGACTCAGGAAGGAGGAGGCGATTAAGATGCATTTGCTACAAACCTCAAAGACAGATAATTATACTCCCTCTCCTATCAAGTGGGGCTCTGAAATGTGCAAAGGCAGAGGGAGATGCGACCGGCTTGCTAGAAAAGACAGAAGGGAGCAAAGCCAGGGGCTGGTGGGTTACAACTGGCGCCAGAATTACCCCACACCAGGACAAGGGCTGTGGGCTCCAGGAAGCGGAGGTGGTGGAGGGAGCTCGTTGGAGAGGAACTTACCACGATGATGTTTTCATGCTCCTGGGTGGTCAAGTTTGTGTTCTAAAGGAGTGAACGGAGAAACCAGGAGGAAAAAAAAAGAAAAGAAAATTAAGAAAACGAGTATTTGGACTTCAAGATCCACAATTTTGAAACATCTTCGGCGTCACAGACCAAGTGTTACTGTCATTTTTTTCTTAATTAAACAGATCAGAACACCCTCAGAGGCAAGGTTGGGAAAGGGGAAAAGTGTGGCTTTGCTTTGGGGCAGGGAGAACTGAGTTCTTGTCCGTGTTTCAGGACTTGAGTTACGTGACCTTGGGTGAGTCGAGTCTGGGGGAGACTCAGTTTCTGCTTTGATAAATAGGGTTCCCAGTAACCATACCTCATCAGGCTGCTGGGAGAGGGTCTGGCCCTTGTCAAAGTGAAACTGCTTAGAAGCCAGAAGGCAGACTCATAGTAAACATGTAAAGAAACACCTTGTAAGGGTCCTACGGCTGTGCCAGGCAGCCTTTCAGGAGTAACACACACACGATTTCAGTGCTTCTCAAACAGTTCTGTGAGTGCGCCCGAGAGGTTTTAGCTGAATTCAAATTCTAGCAACTGACTTGTAAAAACAGAATTAGGCTGAACGGATTACATTTGCTGAAAATTTTAGGGGTCTTCTTTCCTCCCCAGTCTGGACTTTTCTTAAATAACTGGTAACTGTTACAGGTTGAACATCCCTTACTGAAATGCTTGGATTTCTCTTTTCTTTTTTTTTTTTTTTAATTTTGGAATATCTGCATTATACTTAACCAGCTGAACATCTGGTCTGAAAATCCCAAATCTGAAGCTCTCCAGTGAGCGCTTCCTTTGAGTGTCACGTCGGTGCTAAGAAAGTTTCGGACTTTGGGCCGGGAGTGGTGGCTCATGACTGTGATCCCATCACTTTGGGAGGGTGGGGAGGGCAGACTGCGTGAGGCCAGGGGTTCGAAAGCAGCCTGGCCAACATGGCAAAACCCAGTCTCTACTAAAAATACAAAAGTTAGCTGGGCGTGGTGGCGGGCACCTATAATCCCAGCTACTTGGGAGGTTACGGCAGGAGGAAAGCTTGAACCCAGAAGGCCTCCGGAGGCTGTAGTGAGCTGAGATTGTGCCACTGCACTCCAGCCTAGGTGACAGAGCGAGACTGTCTCTTTAAAAAAAAAAAAGGAAAGAAAGTTTTGGACTTTGGAGCATTTCAGGTTTCCGGACTAGGGAGGCTTGACTGTGCTGCCTTCTGTGAGCACGTGAACAAGGAAAGAGATGGATGTCCAACAAACAAGTAATCAGTGGAAAGCTAAAAAGCTCCCGCCCTTCTTTCTTACTAGTTTCATGGTGTGTTCTGCTTTGCTGGACACAGGCCTTCAGAGGTGCCAATTCCTATTTCCTAACAGAGCCACATTCGCTGCTTGTAAAGAGACCCTCATTTGAGCAGTGTTGGTGAGTTAGACTGTTCTGGTTCTAGACAGAGCTCCGTGGCTCCCACCTCCTGGACAGGCTTACGGCATACGGGGGTAACTAATGTGTTTATAGCAGCCCAGGCAAAAGAAAAGCTCACGAGCCATTATTTGCTTTTGCCCAATGAGCTGGCTCCCTGAGGGCTGCAGGAGGCTGTGAAGCCAGGGAAGCATCTGAACATGAGTCTCTACAGGCCCCCATGAGACGTCTTGACCTAGGTGAGGCTGGACCCAAAATACTAGAATCCATATGTGAAAGGAGGTTTCTTGGATTTGAACATTTCTTTAGTGGAGTCTGAGCAGCCTGTTTATGGTAGATTATTAAGTATCAGTCATTTTCAGCCTAGGGGGAAGCCTGGCCTTGGTCTCTCCTTAGGGCTGCTGATGAGCTCGCTCTGCCTCCAGCACTGTGTAAGAACTCTGTTTTGCTCATGCCACCAACTTCTTTTGATTACAACAGGTTCTCTACTATCCCACTGGCTGATCAGCTGCCTGAGACTAACGGGGTACAGTGACTAGCATGTTTAAGGTAACGGGATGGGGTGAGGATCTGAACCCCTGTCTGTCCTGACTCCAGAGTCTATTTCCTACCACTGAGCTCCAGTGCTCCACCACCCATCCAAGAGGCAGTTCCTTATCTCAGGCTGCCAAGGGCAGCTTGACAAGCCCATCCCTGGCCCCACCCATGCACCTTTCCAGGAAGGCCTCGGTGACTATGGACACCACTTCCTCTGTCCCAGTCACAGGGCAGCCCGTGCATTGTGCAGGGAGCCTTCTCTCCGCCAGAGCCATTTCCACCCCCGGTGGAAATGTCCACTAATAGCCACCGCATCAGAGGGAACACTTGACTCTCAAGCTGAGTGGCCATTCTACATACAACTTAACAAAGGCCTGGGAGGGTGGAGACAGCCAGCTTGGCTTTGCTGGAGGACAGACAGTTCTTTCTCAAAACTGTTTTGCGTGCTCAGCAGCTCCCTCCACGATGCCCCTCCGCCCACTCCCTATAGAACCTTCCACTTTCTGGTCAGTCTGGTGATGCTTGGGACCTCTCCAGAGGAGGCCTTGCAAACAACCTGAGTAAACAGAACAGAGAAAGAACCCGGCCCCAAAACAGGGCACGCAGGTTCAAGGCAGATGTTTGTTTTTCCAGACACCTGGCTGGGGGCGCTTGTGGGATTCAGACCACACCATCCCTTCTGACAATGAAAACGTTGGCCATTTATCAAAGACCCTTGCATGTGAGGCACAGTGCCAAGCGCTTTATGGGTATGAGGGCATCTCATCCTCAATTCTATGACATGGGTGCTAGTTTCAGACCCCATTTACAGAAAACAACTGAGCCCAGAGAGGTCTAGCAACTTGTCTCAGGCCACTCAGCTGCTGAGTGCAGGACAAGGTCCTTTTCTACAACACATACCCTTAATCTACACAGTTACATACCTGCCAAAAAGTCTCTAGCAACCCAGGTTTATGCCACATCTATGTGCAGGGGTGTCAGCCCTACCACTGGGCAGACCCGGGCAAGGGTCCTGGCCCACCACTTATCTGACTGGCCCTGTCTAAGCTACTTAACCTCTCAGCACCCCCGGTTACTCCTCTGTACATTTTCATACTTACCTTGCAGGATCCTTGGAAGAAACTGGGGAGGTCTAAGGTCATCAAAGTGACCAGTGCAGAGTTTGCATGAGTGGATGCTGGGGCAGGCAGCCTGGGCTGGAGTCCCAGCTCTGTCCCTCACTAAATGCCAGCTCTCTTCAGTAAAGTAACGGGAGTAATGCCAACTCCCTGCCTGACACAGTAGGCTCAAAGCACATGGAAACTTCTTCCATTTTCCTAATTTAAATGTCGTCATTCCTCTATCCTAGAACGTAGGGTTAGCTGCCTTTGAGATTTTTACTTTAAAGCCCAAAAAGGGGCTAGGTGTGGTGCCTCGTGCCTGTAATCCCAGCACTTTGGGAGACCAAGGTGGGAGGATCGCTTGAGCCAGGAATTTGAGAACAACCTGGGCAACATAGTGAGACCCCATAGGTTATTAAAAAACAAAACAAACAAAAAACACTCAAGGAGGGATGTGAAGGCCAAGGGCGTGCAGCCACCCGAAGCACATCTGAGATGGGAAAAAAGTCTCAATGAGGCTGGCAATGGGGCACATCTGCCGCCCTCAGTACTGCGCTGATTTAATGAGGGTGTGATGGTGGGTGGCGCTGCAGGGGTGGCCAAGTTGGTCTCCAAAGCACTTGGCAGCCCTAAGGTGGAACTTCTAGCTCCATTACAAACTTGCCATGTGAGTCGGGCTCAGTATCACTGGGCCTCAGTTTCCTCATCTGTGAAGTGAAGACGGCAAGGCCCACCTTGGAGGGAGAATGTGAGTTTTAAAAGAGAGGCTGTCTCACTTTGGGAGGCTGAAGCAGGTGTCCCTCTTTGGGAGACCGAGGCAAGTAGATCACTTGAGGTCAGGAGTTCAAGATCAGCCTGGCCAACACGGTGAAACGTTGTCTCTACCAAAAATACAAAAAATTAGCTGGGCATAGTGGCATGCATCTGTAATCCCAGCGACTTGGGAGGCTGTGGAAGGAGAACTGCTTGAACCTGGGAGGGGGAGGCTGTAGTGAGCCATTGCGCCACTGGACTCCAGCTTGGGTGGCACCTGGCACCTGCCTGGCTTACTATAAGGAGAGTAGGGCTCCCTTCTCCAGATGTAAAGTCTGCACCTGCGGCTGGACATCCACCACCCAGCCTCAGAATTCCAGCTATTCTGTGATTCATTTCCCAGCCTGGGTTTTTACTCTTGTTGGAAGGATGCTGGTCTTCCAACTGGGACATCACCTCTGACCTCTGTCCCTCTGTCTGAGACGGTCACTGTCACCTACTTTCTACCTCCCACTCCGCCCCTCCCAGAATAAGGGACCCTCTCCAATCCGCAGACACGGAGGGCTGGTGCCAAGCTCCAGTCCCATGGGCAGCGGCCAGCCTGGGCCTGAAGAGAGAGGGGAGCTCTGCAGGCAGCTAGGCGCTTGCATGGGAGCTTGACGGGAGTGACTCAGGAACTGGGGATGCCACTGTCAGGGGAGAGGGACAGAAGCATCACTCTGGTGGCTGTGCACAGTTTAATCAGGAGTCATCAACTCCAGTGTTCCCAGAGGGCCGGATGAGCAAATAAACGAGAGCAGTATTAATATTTGTAAAGCGCCTAGAATAGCACCTGCAACAGAGAAAACAGAAAGAAGCACATTTCTGAAGCGCCTTCTGCCTAATCAACAGCGGGACTGATGAGAGTCACTGTTCGCTGCTTGTCTCTCCCTGCCGGGACGCAAGCTCCAGGGGGGTAGGGGGCTTGTCTTTGCTTGAATTCCCAGATGGTGCCTGGCACACAGCACACACTCAACATGCGGGGAGGCCAGCAAAGCAGATGGCACAGGAGGCCCGGCCGACAGGTGGCACCAGGTAGCACCAGCTGCAAATTGCGGCTGGATTTTCTGATTGTTTTCAAAATGAACCTGGAAACTGACTGTTTTTAAAGAGAACCTGGAAACTCCCATTGTATTGTGAAATCTCCTCATTTTAAAAATGGTGTTTAAATTAGCACATCTAAAGGCTTTGTGGAGTGACTAGGGCAGAAAGTGGAGTGCACCTGGACCCCTAGAGCTCATGTGGGCCAGTTCTGGGGGAAGAGAGAGATAGGGCTGGGACTACCAGCCCCCACTGCATGGGGGGTGGGCAACACCTCCTCTTCCGTGCCTACAATTCCCAGACAGCACAGCTGGAAGCAGCTGGGGCAAGCCTCCCTCACCAACTCCCACAGACGGCTTGGGTGGGCAGCGGCTCACCTCCTTCGGCAGCAGGGTGACGACACAGCCCACACGGAGCTCTGCCCGCGCGCTGCTTGGCGTGGAGCCGGTGCTCCGCGGAGGGAAAGGCAAACAGCGTAAAGGGGGCTGGGGGAAGGGTTTTACCTCGGAGAGCAGTTTCGAGACGATTTCCAGTGGGGCCTGGTTGATGGAGTCATCCTGCAGGGGGGATGTCAGGGCCATGTCCACCAGGGTCCGGATCTCTTTCAAGACAACCTCCCAGCGGCTTGGGTTACTCAGCACTTTCTTGTATTTGTAAATCTTTTTCTGGTTGAAAGAGAGAAAGCGACAGGAACGTGTTACTCATGTAAGGAGGGCAGAAGATGGAAGACGATCAAAGAATCAGAGGCTTAGGGTGAAAAGGGCCCTGAGAAGCCACCAACTTGGCCCGTTCCCCCGTATACGGAAACTGACAACTCGAGAGAGGAAGGGGCTCGTCCAAAGCCACAGGGTGCGTCTGCAGCCGGGCTTCCTAACACCAGACAGTCCTTCCCCACACAGGCTCACTCACCCCGATGATAACCCTTGACAGTGACCGTTTTCTTTTTTTTTTTTTTCCTGTTTGTTATTGTTTTTGTTAAAAGGTTGAGAAAATTGAGGTACCCAAGAGGTTAGAAGATTTGCTCAAGGCTCTAGAGTTGGCAAAGCTGGGACAGAAAACCATGCGTTCCGACTGTAAAGCCAGTACCCTCACCACCATGCTGTATGTTGCCACACACTGTCCACCAACTTACAAAAGAAAACGGGCTGGTTTGTCTTTTAGATCACGTCTTCTGCCAACTCATTCCCCAACTATTCAAGTGCAGTAAGAGTGGGAACGGGTCAGTCCACAAAGGGGCTTTCTTTGAGGTGAAGGCACTATTTCCACCTATGCCAATCCCAAGAGGTCCCTTGGAGAAAGGTATTCGGCTAGCGAGCACGACAGACAGACAGGATTAAGCCGACGGGAATTCAACTCTTGCCAGGTAGGGACTGAGCCCAGAATGCTCCCCCGGCCCCCGGAAACCCAGCGCTGCCCTCCGCATCCACCTGGTGAGGAAGACAGGAGAGCTCTCACCTTTGCTGGGCACTGTGTCGAAGCCAGAGAGTGGCTGAGGCAGGGGCTGCTGCCTCCCTGGATTTGAGGCAGAGCTGGTTCCGCCTCTCTGACATCATGGAAACGAGGCCTTGGAAGGCGAGGTCCGGGCCCCACCCCCGCCCGCCCCACCGCACCAGGCCTGCTTGGGAGACTATCTAACTGGATGAACTCCTTCATTAAGTGCGCTGTTCCTTGGGGAGAGCCTAATTTTAGTGTTACCATGCCGGCAACCAGCTGGGGTGACATGTTATAATCTTTGAGCCAAAGTCAGAAAGAGGAGGGGGGAGAGCAAGGCCCCTTGCTGAACTTTGAGGCTCAAACAGAAACCTACAGGCTGCCACAGTCTCCCTGACCACTTAGTTTCTGAGTCAGGAATTATCAAGTGGTCTTGGGATCCACTGCTATCAAGGAAGCATTTGGGAGAAACATTCCATGCCATGTTGAACATTATTGTGCGGGTGAGGCCCAGTGGTGGGACGGCAGGTACACCGGAGTTGGACAGGTCTGGTTGTTACTAGAAAACTTTCACCTTCGGAGCCTTCGGGTCCTGTTCAGTAAGTCAGGCTTGAAAATACCCGCATCTCTTTCAGTCTGTTACCCTCATCCATCCTGGACCCATGTGGTCCAGTCTCTTCACGGAGCAGCATTCAAAAGGCAAGTCCAGATAAAACAGCCAAGACTAACAAAAAGGAACTCTGAGACTTAATCTGTCTCTCGAAAAACTGAAGGAGACGAAATGTGAAGCCCAGGCCAATAAGGCATCCCAGCTTCCTCGTCTCCATCACTTCCCACACCCCGTGACTTTCTGGGGCCTCTGACACACTCATCGACACTGGTGTCGCCCCTGTGAACTCACACCAAAGACGTTTTTCAGTCCCCCCATCACCCCAGGCCTTTCCCATCATCTCCCCCTCCTCCTCCCTCTGCTCCTCCTTTCTCCTTCTCTATTTTTCCATCTACCCGCCTACCCACCTTTCTCTCCTCTTTCCAGCGCACTGGTCTTACTGCTGTTTGCCTATTCAGCCATTCCACATCAAGAATTAGAAAGAGACCAGCTCTTCTCACAGGCCCAGCAAGGCAGAGGAGGCCAAGGCAGCCGAGCATTCCCTAGGCAGGAGGAGGTGAAAGGCCAGAAGCATTCACTTGCCAACCATTTGAGACTCTATGAGGACGGGAGGAAATGCAGGGCAAGCTGGGGGGGCGTGTGTGTAAACAGTGAACAGGCTGCTGATGTTGATGGTGGTGACAATGACAACTGGCTGAGCTTCATCAATGACGGGATGCACCCCGTCCACTGAGTCTCCGGAACCATAACCAGCCTCCTTCCCAGTTACCGTCCATGGAAGCCACCCTGTCCCAGTGCTGCGCGCGGGACACGCCGCCTGAATCGCACAACCATGGCTGCAAAACATAAGATCTCTGAAGCGAGAACCCTACTGCTCAGAGAATGAACGCTCCTTTGAGCCTTAGAGCCTGTGGTTTCTTAGTTTGCACCCAGAGAATTGTTTAATTTTTAAAAGACCACGAAATGTTCACACAAAACCCAGCATGTATCAAGCCCCAAAGCAAACCACAGCGGTCCACACCCGTGCCTTCCCACAGCATTATGAGGATTCGCATGGAGGCTGGGCTTGTAGTGCACTCTCTTCTGATCTTCACAGTGTTTAGCTTTGAAAGACTAATGATTTCATTCTCTTGGTAAAGATGATGCATGCTCACTGCAAAAAAAAAACCCTAAACCATATTGAAAAGCACCAACAAGAAGGTAAGTTTTAAAAGGCCTCGAAAAGCCCACAACCCAGAAATAGCCACCATTAATATTTGGTGAACATCGTTCCAGGGAAGTTTCATTTAAATTCTGTAAAATACAACCAGCCCTGCGGTGGGCGGCCATGAGTACAAACTCCTGCTCTCCACACACACACGCCACTCGAGATGCAGAGGCGACCAGTCTGAGGCACGGCAGGGCCCACTGGGCAACGCCAGCGCCAACGCAGCTCCAGAGACGAGCCCCCGTGGTCGGTGCGCCCAGCCTCAGCTCATCCACAGCTCCCCTCCTTCAAGCGCGGAGGACAACAGCTTTTCCATGAGGTCCTGGGCCCTTGCTTCCCAGGCATCCATGGGAGGGCCTGCAGGAGCTGCATTCAGAACCAGAAGGTCCCAGGGCTTGTACCAAGGGCTGACATTTCATGTGCCTGTACCATGCACCAGGCACTGTGTTAGCTCTGTGATAACAGAGCTTTATCTCACTCAATCCTCACAGTACCCCATCAGCTGGGGGCTTGCGACAGGGAAGACCCTGAACAGGGGACTGAGTGCAAATGGCTTACTGATTTGAGCAGAGACTGCAGGAAACACTGGTGGGGAGAGCGGGGAAGTGAGACGGGGAAGAGAAGATGGTCTATAAATGGGGCATTGTCAAGCACCATGATGTGAGTAATGGGGGCTCAAGGGGACAGCGCAGATCACACTCAGAGACGATGTCCCTAAGGAGAGAGGGAGCCGGGCATTTGTCCATCAGCTCCCTAAATTCTTCAGGGCTTCTTATTTTTGAAACACAGTCTTACTCTGTCACCCAGGCTCAAGTGCAATGTGTGATCTCGGCTCACTGCAGTCTCCGCCTCCCGGGTTCAAGTGATTCTCCTGCCTCAGCCTTCCAAGTAGCTGGGATGATGGGCACGCGCCACCATACCCAGCTAATTTTTGTATTTTTAGTAGAGATGGGGTTTTACCATGTTGCCCAGGTTAAAGTGCTCAAGTGATCCTCCCACCTTGGCCTCCCAAGGTACTGGGATTACAGGCATGAGCCACCATGCCTGGCCAACTCTTCAGGGCTTCTGACTGCTCTGTGCCCAGGCCAAAGTGATCCCAGAGCCAGAAAAAAGCATGCGCTCAGGCAGGGGCACAGGTGTTGACAGTGAGCAGCCTGCAGCCCTCACGTGATGCTGAGGGGGAGGCCAGCTGCAGCTGCTGCCAGAAGACTGTTAGTGTTCTCTGTGCACAGAAACCGATCATGGCCCCGGGAAGAGAAGTGACTTGACCAGAGTCAAGCAGCTGGAAAGGGACAGTTCAGGAGTGAAAACTGGCTCTGTCCACTCCAAAGCTCTTTCCATCACATCAGTGAGAGCAAGCGAGTTTGGGTGGTGAGGTTATCAGATTTGCCAAAAGATCCTGAAGAAGGTGTGAAGAATGCTTGGTAGCATAGGGGCAAGAGCCAGAACAAGCCCAAGAGGCTCTAAGGCTGGCGGCCAGGTGACCAGAGGCGGCGGAAGCCACAGGGGGAGGGTGAGTGTGGTGGTGCGGGTGCGGGCGGGCTGCAGGCAGGCCCCTGCTTCTAGAAGAGTCTCTGAGCCCTGGATCAGGGTGGCCAAAGGGATGAGGGAGACCCGCCCAGGATCAACACGGCCCTGTCCCTCCTCCTTAGGTGACAAATTGGCATGTCTCATCCCAGGAACTCTGATGAGCTCACCAGGTGATGAATCATGGAGGAGCTGGGACAGGGACGCCTCCGGAATCCCCACTGCAGGCTCCCTGGAGGCTGGCCCTCATCTTTGCAATGTGTTCTTCCTCCTGAGCATGCTTTGCCAGGTGGGATGGGGTAGTCTGGTGGTTTGTCTAGTGTGGACCCCTCAGGCCACTGGATTCCTTTGAAGAGGGGTGTAGACAGGGGCCTTGGAACTGCTCTGTGGCTGGGCACATGACCTGCTATTTCTAGAAAGGGGCTGACTTACAGCAGGATCGGGAAACTACAGCATGCAGGTGAAACCCAGCCCCTTCCCAGTTTCTGTTTGATGAAACCAAGAATGGTCTCACAAGCTGTAGGAGTTACGAGGGAAAATAAACACAGAATATACAACAGAAATCGAATGTGGCCCACAAAGTCTCAAACAGTTGTTATCTGGCTCTTTGTAGAAAAAAGTTTGCCAACCTCTGGCTTTAAAAGTCAAATCCCAGCCTAGTAGTAAGCACGCAAAAAGGTGCTCAACGCCATTAGCCCTCCGGAGAACACAAGCTAAAACCACAAAGAGATACCACTCGCCCCAGGAGGGCGGCTGCGAGAGAAAGGCAGACAACGTCAAGGGCTGGCAACGATGTGGAGAAACCGGGAAGCGTGTGTATTGCTGGTGGGAAGGCAAGGTAAATTGGTACAGCCACCTTGGAAAATAGTTCGAAAGTCTCTTAAAACATCATACGTAAATTTATCATATGACCCAGCAGTGCTGTTCCTAGAAATCTACCCGAAAGAAAGAGAAACACACTCCAGAGACATGCCCAAGAATGTCCGTAGCAGCGTTCTTCATAGAAACAACTTAAATCCATCAACTGATGAATGGATCAACAAGATATGGTACAGCCATTCAGCCAAGCAGTATCTGGCAATAAAAAGGACTCAATTACCCACACGCTGCAAGAGGGATGCATCTCATAATCACCACGCTAAGGGAAAGAAGCCAGATACAAAACATATATCGTACGATTTGTCTTATATGAAATGTCTAGAAAAGGGAATTTTATAGAGACAGAAAGTGGAACATTCATTGCCTGGGGCACAGAACGGGGATGAGACTGCAAACAAATACGAGGGCATCTTTTGGGAAATATTCTAAAACTGAACTGTGGTGACAGTTGCACAACTTTATACATTTACTAAAATCACTGAATTGTATACTCACAATGGGTGAATTTTATGGTATGTGAATTCTATTTCAAGAAAGCTGTTTTTAAAAAATGCTATCCATCTACCCACCCACCTACCATTCACCCACACATCCATCCATCTGCCCAACCACCCATCCATCCATTCATCCATCTATCTCCCCATCCGTCCTCTCTCCATCCATCCACCCACCCACCCATTAATCAGGCCACTCATCCATTCATCCATCTACTTATCCATCCAACCATTCACCTACCCACCTAACTATGCACCCACCCCCCATCCATCCATCCTCCACCCACCTCACCATCCGTTCAATACCATCTACTATCTACCATCCCTATTTCTATCACTCACTCATCTATTTATTCACCCTTCCATGCAACCATCCCATGAAGATCTACTAGGACGTGCCAAGCACTACGTTAAGTACTAAGGATGGCCGTGGTGAGCAAAGCAGACAAGCCCCGGTGCTCATCAAACTTACAGTCTGTTACTTGCATCACTTTCCTTGTCTGCAAATCAGGATAAGAACAACTACTGTCAAAGGCTTGCTGTGACCATTCCATGAGGTAATATAGAAAACACTCAGCCCAGTTCCTCACTGAATAGCAAAACTCTGATTATCATCACCTACCAAGTTCCGTAAAGGAGTAGTCCAGGGCGGCAGAACTCAGGAGGACTCCCCACACCCAAGCCCAAGCCCCGCCAGCCAGCAGGCAGAGCCTCCTGCTTCCCGTCTGGCAGGATCAGCCACTCCAACACTGGCCTCACCGTCTCTGCTTGTCAAGGAAGGGACGTTACCTGGGCAACACTTGCCATCGCTCTGGCAACTGTTTTCCCGGCAGCGGCAAGCACATACGCCGGGGTTCTCAGGCCTGGGAAAGCAGAGCCTGTTGCTCCTCCGTGGGAGACAAGTCGTCAGCGGGAATGTGCCCCTTGCCAGGAGAGGCGTAACTCAGAATGTGCTGGAAGCACGTCGCACCAGGCTGGGGCTGCTGCTCGGCTGCTCCGCTGCTTGCCGCAGCCTCTGAGGCTCGCGCGCGTACACACACAGCACGCATGCTCCCCACCACCTGTCGTGAAGAGAGGACGCTGCACGGGCACTCCCATGGAACTGCAGAGTGGAGGAGGACCGCACAGGGAAACCGGAGCCAGGGAGGAGCCAGACCAGCTCTGAAAACTTTTTTCCAGGGCAGGTCCTAGAGTTGAGCTGCCTATTCTGGCAGCTACCAGCCTCAGGTGGCTACTCACACTGAACTTCATAAAAATGAAATACAACTACAAATCCAGCCCCTCAATCACATGGTGACACTAGAGTTACTCGGTAGCTAGCTGCGTCTAGTGGCGACTGCAGTGGCGCGCAGAGAACATCTCCGTCATCACAGAACGCTCTGCTGGGCAGTGCTCTCCTAAAGTCTTGGTGTTCCTGTCACACACCTCCAGGGGCCCAGGAGCATGTGTTTGCCTCTTTCCATCACTGCTGAGGTCTAGTATGTGTGTGGCACTGTGCTCGGCCTGAGGAGATGGCCATGGCCCTCGCCCACCTCCTCCCGCAGGAGGCCTCCCTCTCCCAGCCCCCATCTCACTGGGACCTCGCCTTGGAATCTTCTTCCAAGGTCTACCAAGGTGCAATGCCTTGCACATCCAGGGAGAATGACTGGTTGCTTATCTTCTCTGGCTTTCCTGGTTCAAGACTCACCATGGCTGCAGATGGAAGTGTGTAGGAACAACAATCTGTTATCTCCACCAAGCCATGGCTTCTGGGAGGACTGGACACTTGGGAGGTAGCACTTTTGGCCTTCTCTTGAGCCCTCCAGAATAGCTTCCTTAAATCCTGTGAGCACCAAAGACTGTCATTTTACCTTCACATATAATGGAGGCTTCATAACCGTCCCATGTGGGTTACCCCTAAACTGCCCTTTTGGCCCCAAATCTTCACAAGCAACCGAAGACCAGCTCATAACCTCTCAGCTCCCTGCTGCTGCATTCCCCACAGAGACCCCCTGGGGCAAACACAGCCCCCCGGCCTTACTCGCCACGCCTGCTAGCCCACACAATCCATGCCACGAACTCAGCCACGGTGCTGTGGCTGCCATTCGCAGGGAAGGAGGCACTGCCCCAGCGATCTGTGCACTTTTCCAGCGAAACGTATAAGCACCGGCGCTGCGATGACTGGAGGGCATTCGTGACCTACCTGTGGAGCAGAAAATAACTAGAAGATCCTCAACTTAATGAGAGTGCGACACCCTCAAAATCTCATTTTTAAAGAAATACTGTACGTGCATGTTTTGTTTGTTTTTGTTGTAGGTCAGAACTTTAGAGTCAACAGTGCCTTTGGGATTAGACTGAATCGTTTTTCTCTCTGGTTGGGGTTGTTTTCTTGTCTCAGCCTTGGTAGAGACAACGCTGGTGCCTCTGGGAGTCACACAGGGGCTTCCCAGTGAGATGCCATCACTCTGGCCTGAGAAACCAGGCTCTCTGAGGGACCAGGGAGCTGCCATCACTATATACACATACATAGAGATTTACTTCATTGAGATGAAATTCACACACACAATAAAATTAACCATTAACCATTATTTATTTATTATTAGTTTTTGAGATGGAGTCTCACTCTGTCACCCAGACAGTGGCATGAACTCAGCTCACTGTAACATCCAGTTCCTGGATTCAAGTGAGTCTCCTGCCTCAGTCTCCCTAGTAGCTGGGATCACAGGCGCCTGCCACCATACCTAGCTAAGTTTCGTATTTTTAGTAGACACGGGGTTTCACCATGTTGGCCAGGCTGGTCTCAAACTCCTGACCTCAGATGATTTGCCCGCCTTGGTTTCCTAAAGTGCTGGGATCACGGGGGTGCACTACCGTGCCTGGCCACCATTAACCCTTTTACAGTGAACAATTCAGTGGCATTTATCAGTGTTGTGTAATCACCACCACTATGTCCAAAACTTTTCCATCATTTCAAAGGAAACTCTTTTAAGCCATTACTTCCTGTTATACCCTGCCCCAGCCCCTGGGCAACCACCAGTCTGCTTTCTGTCCCTGGATCCCCCCATTGTGAACATTGCAAATAAATGAAATCATATACTATGTGCCCTTTTGTGACCTCCACGAGGCCTGGGAATCTGCATTAAACAGCTTCCAGGTGACACAGATGTTCTTGAGCCCTCTAAGCAGCAAGGTTCTCAGCCACATGCCTCCCTTCCTCGCCTCTACCAGGTGGATGTGATACAGAGAGGAGGAGTTCACACCTTGCCCAAGTCACACAGCTGGTGTTGTAGGTGGAACTGTGTCTCCCCAAACTGCCGTGGGTTAAAAGTGTCTTTCACTGCATATGAATCATATACGATGTGGCCTTTTGTCCACTTAGCATAACGTCCTCAAGGTTTATCCAGCTCTGGCAGGTGTAGGGATAACCGTCTGCTGCATGCATACACTGCAATTTCTTTGTTCATCTGCTGGTGAACACTTAGGTTTTACCACCACGGGCTATCACGAACAGTGCTGCTACGCACACAGATTGCTGCTTTTCGCCCTGGCCCTGTGCCTCAACTGCACTGAATCGGGTTAAGTTCTGCCACAGGACAGCAAAGAGTTTAAGGGGTCTTTTAGGTGACCCCAATTTACCCCACGCAATTACTGAACTCTGTTACTTGCTGGTTCAACTAATTCACAGAAGAATTAATCAATGCTTACCCTTCAGGACTCATGTTTTCAAGGTGGGTAGAGGGATGCCTACTCCAAGTGGGGCACCGTCTCTGTGGAGGCGCAGGGAGTAGGGAAAATGATACACAGATGAGACGAACCAGCCCCTGCACACTCCCAGCCTGGCTGAAGGCTGAGGCCGGGCACAGAACATTCTAACGAAATGACTCATTACAGTCACAGTGGCTACCACGTATGAAGTGCTGACATTTTCCTAGAACCAACACCATGCATTCGGGGTTATGACGAGTGACAAGACAGTAGAAAAGCCATTGCTTTTGGAGGGCACTCCACAGGCCACGTCCTGTGCTAAGCACTTTGTATAAATACATTTTAAATCATCCCAGCCCCCCAATGAGGTGAGTGGTATAAGTCCCATTTTACAGATGAGAACATTGAGGCTGAGAGGTAAGTCATGCAGTTACTAAGAATCACATAGAATTGGGATCCAGGTCGAGCTCTGGATTCTGAGCACCTGACCATCATGCCACTCTGAGAGGCAAACCTGAGCACCTTCTCCGCCTTGATCAATGCTGCTGCCTTTCAACTGGAAAGTTGAGCCTTGCCTCCTCCGCTTCCCAGCAGCAACTGCAGGCTGGTGCAGCTGGGTGCCCAGTGGACAGCTGACAGAAAAGCCAGCTTCTGGGAAGATGGGCAATTTGTTTGCAAGAGGGGAAAATGCCCAGGCACTCAGCCCCAAGTGCCCACAGGAGGTGGCCTCCTGTGGTCAATGCTGCTTCCAAGGGAACAGAGGGAACTCAGGCGGGCATCCTGCTCCACTATCACTACTGCATCGGCTGGTTGCCTAGGTAACCACATTCCTGGCTGGCAAGGAGATGAGCTGGCCTTGGTGGTGTCAGACTGCCAGCTGAGTGCCACATCTTACCTGGCTCTTCAGGCCAGCTGCACCCTGGGCAAAACCAACCATCATGCAGATCCTGTCTGAGCACATTAAAAAAAATTGTATGTAGCTGTTTTCCTCGCTGAGCTAGGAGCTGCTCGGGGACAGGGATGATGCCTCATCTTTTCCTTCGATGTGTCTGCATGGTGACTGCAGCCACCCAGGGAAGGTGCTCTCGGTATCTGTTCAAGGGAGAACTGGCAGTGGAGAGAATGCTAATTGGCATTGAGAGCTAACGTGCGTTAGGTGCTGGTTTAGGCCAGGCTCTGCACCAAATCCTTTTACCCACCCTGTGATTCTTAAACATTGGCATGCACATGAATGCCTGGGGGTCTGGTTACCATGCAGAAAGCTCAGCAGAGCTGGGCAAGGCCTGGGAATCTGCATTAAGTAGCTTCCGGGTGAGACAGATGTTCCTGAGTCCTCTAAGCAGCAAGGTTCTCACCCACATACCTCACTTCCTCTCCTCTATGAGGTGGACGTGCTGCAGAGGAGAGAGGGACTTCATACCTTGCCCAGGTCACACAGTTGGTGGTGTGGCTTGAACTGTGTCTGCCCAAATCATAAGTCCAAGACCTAACCCCTGGTATCTGTGACTATGACTTTCTTTGGAGATGGGATCTTCGCAGATTTAATCAAGTTAAATGAGGACATATTGGATTAGGAGGAGGCCCTAAATCCAATGACTGGCATCCTTATAAAAAGGCTGTGTGGACAGATACACACACACACACACACACACACACCCCTCAGAAAGACCTCCACGTATGGAGGCAGAGCCTGAATGTCAAGGTGCATCAACGATGGCTGGACACTATCAGAAGCTGGGTGGGGCAAGAAAAAGGCCCTCCCCTAGTCTCAGAAGGACTGTGGTCCTGCTGACACCTTGACTTTGGACATCTGGCCCCAGAACTGTATGAGAACAAATTTCTGTTGTGTTAAGCAACCCAATTTATGAAAATTTGTCACAGCAGCTGCTGGAAGCCCACACAGCTGTAAGGAGCAAGCAAGGACCAATCCCAGGACGCCTGGTCCCAGTCACTGGGTCATCTTACTGCAGTGATGCGAGCTGAGCCGTCCAGTCCCCTCATGTCACAGAGGGCAGCAGGGCCCTCTGCAACTGTGGTTGACAAGGTGTGAGCTGGGTTTGGAATTGGTTGGGTTTTCTTTCCCTGGGGTGTCGGGTGAACCTGATGTCCTATCCTGTTCTTGATCCATCAGGGGACAGAAATGCTGGCGTTCACCTAAAGCCTGCCTCCAGCCCATGACCCCACTGCACAAGCCCTCGCCCTGCCCTGCGTCAGAAACAGCACACCTGGGCACCTGCATCATCAGTGAGGTCAGAAGGAGCCACTTGGGGACCCAGGAGGCTACAGGAGTTACTTCCAAGAGAATTCGGGCAAGGACGTCAGCATGGGGCTCGCACAGAGTCCCTGGCAAAGAGGAATCACAGGGGAGGACTCTGTCCCCAAGCTGTCCTCTCATACGGCTGCACATCCTGACACCAACAGCCACCATCACGCCAGCCCACAGCCCAGGGCTTCTTATATACTGGGCCTCATGCTGATGTGTGCCCCAAATGACCTGACAGGGTTCTCAACCCTGGCTACCCATTAAAACCACCCGAGAGGCCAAGAATTATGATAACCGAGTTCAACCCCAGGCCAACCCCATCACACTGGTGCTGGGGGTGGGCGGAGCCTACGCATCAGGACTTTTTTTGGGCACAGGTATATTTTAAAAAGTGTATTTGCACACGCGTGCTCTTAGCAGCGTCATTTCCAACCACCAAAAGCCGGAAGCAACACTAGTCCCCCAGCGGATAAAGGGAGACACACAGTGTGGTCCAGCCATTCAATGCAGTATTATCCTGCCTTCAAATGGAAGAAAATCCTGACACATGCCACACCATGAATGAACCTTGGGGACATTAGGCTGAGATAAGCCAGCCACAAAAGGCCAAATCTTGTGTGATTCCATGCATATGAGGTTCCTAGAGTAGACGAATTCTTAGAGACAGAAAGCAGAATGGTGGATGCCAGGGGCGGGGGAGGGGGTGATAGGGACAGAGTTTCAATATGGGAAGAGGAGAAAGTTCTGGAGACGGATGGTGGTGACCGCAGCACAACAATGTGGATGAACCCCTGAACTGCCACCTAAACACGGTTCAGGTGATGCCTCATGCTGGGCGTATCTCACCGCACTACACAAGAGGATTTTCAGATCTCCAGCTGATCTGAACGTTGTGCAGCCAGGGGTCAACAGGTGTGACCCCCATTCTACAGCCTCGAAGACCGCAACACACAGAGGAAAGGGTCACCCGCTCCAGGTCTCAGCTGGCCCTGAGGGAATCAGGACTTGTGGTCAGGTTCACCCCCTGGTCCTGAGCCCTGGTCCTTGAAGAGCCTGAACGGTACACACAGGAACAATCCTGGACTCGCCCTCGGCATTTGGGAAAGGCTCTCTGGTCTTCACACGGCCCTAACCCCAGGGGAGGCTGTTTCTCCGAAACCTATCGGGTCCAGTGGAAAAACAGCCTGCAGGGTGGGCCAGATGCGGGGTGGCCTAGCCAAGTGTAATTCCTCATGGACTAGAAGAGGTGCCCCTTCCAGAATTCTAAAACTCAACAATGTCTGCCCACCCCTCCTGTCCACCTGGGTTCCCTCCTCCTGGGTTTCCTGTCCTCGTGGGCCCCCTGGCAGAAACACCCAGTTCAGCAGTTTTAAGTGAAGATTTTTAACATACTATAGAAAGGGGGAAAGGGGAGAAAACAGTCTTGGGTGCAGGCAGAAGCCACGGGGTCTTCTCCAAGGACGAGGGAGACAGAGGAGAAGAGAGGGACGAGGGGAGGAGTGAGAGGTGACAGAGGGGAAAATAGGGAGCATTGCCTCGGGCGTGTTATACTCTGGCAGTGATGAGGACAAAGCCAGTTTCTCAGGGTTCCTTAACCAAATCCCAGGTACCGTCCCCTTGGAGAGTCCCGCGCAGGCGGGCATGGGCCGAGAGCTGTGGGATTTTCTCTAGCCCATGCCTGTGCCAAGGCGCCCTGGGGGGAGGGCTGTGCTCGGAGACACTTCACCAGGAGAGGGAAACTTCTGCCTGTTGCTCTTGTCAGCTCAGCTGGGGTCATGAGGTGACTGGTGGCCCCAAAGAAGATACATCCGCATCAAACCCTGCCATCTGTGAATGCAAGTCCCAAGTTCGGGATCTTGAGATGGGTAGGTCATGCTGGATTATCTGGTAAGTCCTGAATACAAGTGTCCCCAGAAAGACACGAAGGAGAGACAGAGGCGCAGGCCCGTGTGACCACAGAGGCAGAGACTGGAGTGAGGCCACCACAAGCCCAGGGCTAGGGTTTGAGTGTTCGTATCCTCAAAAAATTCTCTGTTGAAACCAAATCCCCAGTGTGGGCGTGTGAGGAGGTGGGGCCTCTGGGAGGTGATTAGGTCACAAGGGTGCAGCCCTCACAAATGGAATCAGTGCTCTTATATAAGAGACTGGGGGGAGCTCCCTCACCCCTTCCCCAGGGGAGACACCCTCTGCAAAGCAAGAAGTGAGCCCTCACCCATCTACCCTGTTGGCGGACTTCCTGGCCTCCAGACCGTGAGAAATGAATTTCTGTTGCTTATAAGCCACCCAGTTTATAGGGTATTTTGTTACAGCACCCGAACAGGCCTAGACACCAAGGAATTCCTGGAGCCACCAAAATCTGGAAGAAGTGAGGCATGGAAGGAACCCCCCGGAACCCCCAGAGGGTGCGTGGCCCTGCAGAACTGGAGAGAGAAGTGAGCGCTGCTTCACAGGAGCGCTGGGACACTCACCCTGCTGGATAACACCATGGCAGGGAAATTCCAGGCTGCTTCGTCTGCTCTGGCCTTTGCCTCCACAGTGGCCCAGCCCCAGCTACTACCAAATGCCGTCAGTGGTGCCCTGGGTCTGAGAGGCTGCACAGTCTCCCACTCTGATTGCAGCTCCCACCTCCATGCTCAGCAGGCCAACACTTCCACCCTCACCACTCTTCGTTCACTCTTTGACCTGGGGACCAGCTGCCTCCCCACCAGCAAGCTCACTCCTGGGAGCTCAGAGGCTCAAGCAAGCCGTGTTTTTGCTGGAAGGTGTGTGCCTCACTGCAAAGAGTCGGGCAGACCTACACTGGGATCTCTTTTCTGCTCCTCATGAGCTGTGCAGCCTTAGGCAAACTGCATCCCCTCCGGAACCTTACGTTCCTCATCTATAAAATGGGGATAATAGTAGCAATTGCCTCCTGGAGCTGTTGGGAGAATTAAATGTCACATTTGAGGCTTGATAAATGAAACCTATTGAGTTCAGTACGACACTGACTGAAGACAGTTAATGTCTTAGAGAAAATAATGGTGACCGGCCGGGTATGGTGACTCGCACCAGTAATCCCAGTACTTTGGGAGGCCAAGGCAGTACTGAGGTCAGGAGTTCGAGACCAGCCTGGCCAACATGGTGAAACCCTGTCTCTACTTAAAATACAAAAATAGCTGGGCATGGTGACGTGTGCCGGTAATCCCAGCTACTTGGGAGGCTGAGGCAGGAGAATCACTTAAACCTGGGAGGCTGAGGTTGCAGTGAGCCGAGATTGTGCCACTGCACTCCAGCCTGGGTAACAAGAGGAAAACTGTTAAAAAAAAAAAAAGGTGACCAGAAACTCCCTAAATGTCCAATCAATAGAGAAGTGCTTAACACTGCGGCCCCTGCAGCCTAACAGCACACAGCAGTTATAGGAAGGAAGGAGGGTTATAAGATCTGCCGTGGATTCCATCTCCACAACACAAGTACACAAGCAAACACGTGCACACATCTACGCTGACAGGCACACATGATGTAATTCAAGGGCTTCAGGGGTGGGGCAGGGACCACGTCCTGCTGGTGACAGCTGCCTTCTTTGGAGAAGGAAGTAGCTTGGGGAGGACCAAGGGGTAGGGCTCAACTTTATCTGCAATGTTTCAAATTGTTGCAGGAAGCCATATTCATGTATTGTACATTTAATTAAAGAGAAATAAACCAAAAAAAATCTCCAAAGAGTTCAGAAATTGGAATCATGGTGGTGGTATTTTATCTTTCACAGAATTCTTAAATTGGTCAGAATCCCATATTCTTTTTTTTTTCTTTTCAGACACAGTTTCACTCTGTCACCCAGGCTGGGGTGCAGTGATAGAATCTTGGCTCACTGCAACCTCTGCCTCCTGGGTTCAAGTGATTCTCATGCCTCAGTCTTCTGAGTAGCTGGGATTACAGGCACGTGCCACCATGCCCAGCTAATTTTTGTATTATTAGTAGAGATGGGGTTTCACCATGTTGACCAGGCTGGTCTTGAACTCCTGACCTCAGGTGATCCACCTGCCTCAGTCTCCCAAACTGCTGGGATTACAGGCATGAGCCACCGCAGCTGGCCAAAATCCCATATTCTTAAAGAGAACTAGAAGGCATCTGAGATCTTATTACTTCTGACTTTTCAGTGGTCTAGCAGGTTATCTGATTTTTGAAATAATGAATGTTCTTTAAAAAAATTCAGAATCATACAGAGCACAGAACTCCAGCACGGCGAGCTTATGGCCTGCACACTTGTATCATGGTGTATGTGTGTGCGTGCACACGCACACCTGTACGCACACACGTGCACACACACACACACACACACACACACACACACACACAGCCCAATGTAAAACAGCACATAGTTTTGGCTGCATCATGGATGCTGGCTTTCTCCCTTTTAACCTCACCTCTGCCCTCCCTCCTGCCACCCTGAATCCATGCTAACACCATGATACTGTAAACCCTGAAAATCTGAGGCCATGTTATATATTGGGGTACAGAAACCATTTTCCTAAGGGCCAGATAATAATAGTCCAGGCTCTGCAGGTCATACCATCTCTGTGGCTGCCAGCATAATGCCACTGAGGAATGGGCAGACCTGTGTCCACCTCCCCCAAATGGGCAGAGCTGTCCCCCCAAGCCCCAAAACCCCTTATTTATCAAAATAGGCAATGAGCCAGATACTTTGCAGACCCTTGACATCTAACATTTCATCTCTTTCTCCATGGTCACGTATAATCAAACACAAATACATATGACACATTTGTCTGGCAACAGACTTTCAGTGGCAAAAACCGCAATGACTTTTGCAGCAATCCAATACAGACAGGATTTTTGGGGTCCTTGTTTCATTTTACACAAACGGCATTGCATCATACTATGTCTGCATCTGGCTTTTCTCTCCCAACACCTGGTGGGTGTTATTCCAGATCAATTCATACCCATTTCCCAGTCTGTGTGCTTTTCTAAGCCACCTCGAGGGTCACCAGGCAGAGGCAGGATATACCTTTAAAAAATTAAAAAGGGCCGGGTGGATGGCTCACGCCTGTAATCCTGGCACTCTGGGAGGCCCAAGCAGGTGGATCACGAAGTCACGAGATCAAGGCCATCCTGGCCAACATGGTGAAATCCCGTCTTCATCAATCAATCAATAGCTGGGTGTGGTGGTGCACACCTGTAATCCTAGCTACACGGGAAGCTGAGGCAGGAGAATCGCTTGAACTAGGGAGGCGGAGGTTTCAGTGAGCCAAGGTCGCACCATTGCAATCCAGCCTGGCGACAGAGCGAGGCTCCTTCTCAAAAAAAAATGAAATGAAATGAAGCCAACATAAATGCTTCCCCCTGACTCTGCCCTGTGCGCCAATCCTCCTGAGGGTCTTTCTGGCAGGGCGGCCAGCTTGGCCTCCTGAACCTCAGTAATCGGCTCTCCCCTCTTGACCAAGGCCACCCAGAATCAAAGAGCTCTCTGCACCTAACATTAAAGACTACGGGGTGGGGGTGGGGCGCACCTCTTATTAATCATTAACATAAGATGGCATTTTCAGAGCATTCCAGGAAACACCCCCTGATTAATTGCAACCCACCAAATAAATAAATGCAAATACTGTACCAGAGCCTGCTCCTCCTCTGTGGTGTGGGAGGCGGGCAGCCCCAGGCAACTTTTTAGCCCTTTTGAAATACAGTGAGGGTCACCACAGGCTCTGTTTCCTTTGGGCCTGATAAAGGGAACTCTCTCTATCCCAAATAAGGATTTCCCTGGCTGGGCCTCCAGATGAGATGGTAGCATCTCAACAGGAGCCCCTGTTGTTTATTTTACTAAGAACTTTATCTAGCGCCTGCAGCACTTCAAAGGACATCTGATCTGTTCATGGCTTTGTCTGGAAGCCTCCATCCTTCCCAGCTGCCTCCTCTGGGTGGGAGTCACCTAGAGGTTCCTACTACAAAGGGCTTTAATTTATAAGAATCCTGGAGGAGGATCCTGCTCTTTCATAAATTAATGTTCAGTTAGTCTCTCATGTGAGTTTCAAGCCAGGTAATGCTGTTATGCTTGAATATAGGAGGTGTATTTCTGCCTTCCCCCGGGAGGGGCCTTCTCAGATACTTGCTCGGAGGACTCTACTTGTCCAGAGAAGCCCAGTGTCCCAGGAGGGTGAGTTCGATGATGTTTACCACAGTGAATTCTAAGTGAACCGCACAAACAGAGGGTCTGGCAGAGTAACCCAAAAGCTATGGACACGTTTAGACACCTGTGCTTAATCTCAGGCTGTGAGAAACCCAGTAAGAGGGTGTAATGGTTACAGGAGACTGCGGAGCCTGGGTTTGAGTTCTGGCTTGGTTAATCTGAGAGTCAGACTCGTGTTCTTACAATGGAGATATAAAACCCAGGGATTGTGCAGCCTAAAGAGGATAACGAAGATAAAGTAGATGGAAAACAGCAGGCACTCAACAGAAGTTTATGGTTCTTTCCCCTTTCTTCACACTACCGCTGTGATTCTCAAACTCCGAGGGCATCACAGTCACCCAGAGGGTGTGTTAAAATAGCGTGCTGCTCTCATCCTGCCAATTGAGAGTTTGTGAAACTGAAGACCGGCATTTCTAGTGAGTTGCCAGGTGATCTGGTCTCTGGACCCCACTCTGAAAACCAATGAGCCACTGGTTCAAAATCCCCAGATCTGCAGTGGCCAGGAGGCCTGGGATGAGGTAAGGACCCTCTTGGATGGAAGATTGGTTGGAGACTTTAACAAAAGCCTCAAAAGTCAACAGACATGATGAATGGTCTGCTGGAGTCCGTTCCTGCCCCAGCTGGTGCCGAGCTGGCCTCTGACCTCCGGGTTGTGCTTTCCAAGGTCCTCATGCTCCTGGGCAGAGGTCAGGTTCAGCCCAGTCTTCCAAAGGGAATGGTCCAAGTTCAGCCCAGTCTTCCAAAGGGAATGGTCCAAGCATGCGCCATCCCATCTGGAAACAAACCACCCAATCCTTCTGCCACCATGTGCCAGCAGGCTCCATTAGGAGTGGCCTGAAGTTCTCCAAAAAAGGGTCTCTGTCCCTTTCAAGGCTGTCTGCAAAACAGTCTGTTGGTTCTGAGAGTGCAACGGGGTGCTCCGGGGAGCAGAATGTGGGCAACAGCCCCCAGAGCCCTGGTCGTTCTGGCATCATCTCCCAGTTAGTTAGCCTCTCTCCCAAACACCTTCCCTTCCAGAGTGTTCGCTGGCTGCCCCGCTGGGTATTTTCCAATCATCTCTCAGTGAAGCAAGGACCTAATTCCTCTGTGGGGACAGGCACTGCTCTTTTTAGTCTCTGTTTGGCCTCATCTCCAAGCCAACAGGGCAGCAGGTGGAGGCCTCGGAGGCCAGCACAAGAACAGCAGGCCACCTCCCTCTTCTGGGCTGGACACCTGGCCATGGTGTGCCCCAAGGGCAGAATAAGCACCCCAACGTGGGGGCCTCCACTGCCCACCACGGGCTATAAAAGAGACTCACTGTGGACACTTGCAGAACAAAAGATCTTGTTCATCAAGACACTGCCTCCCATTTCAGTTTTAAAAACTTGTCTTTAAAGGGCGAGAAAAAGAAAAACATAAAATTCTGCCTTAAAGGGCAAAAAACAAGTTCACCCACAAACCGTTTACATGAAAAACTTCCTTGTATGGTGGCTGGGTGAGTCATCAGCCTAATCAAAGCCTGTGCTGGATGACACATGAATGCTCGGGTCCCCCCTTTCTTGTCCTCCCTTCCTTGCCCAGAAGAAACGATGACAACCCACAAACGCCACTTTTTCCTTGGCAGTCTGGGAAGCCACTGTAAAGTGTCATTTCTGAGACTCAGGAAAGACCGGTACACAGAAGGTGGGGGGTGTCTTGAATGTCCCAAATACCAAGGCTGGCCCTTATGCAGAGCTGAGGAAGCCCTGGCCAGGGACAGGAAAGTGCAAGGGAAGGCTGGGTGACCCAGGCACGTGGTGCAAATCTGGCACCTCCACTTCCCAGATCTGCAGCAAGGGGCAGGTCACTCGACCCTGGTCCCTGGGGTGTGGTTATGGGCTTCTGGGTTGGAGGGCAGTGAGGCCTGGGCAGCAAAGCAGCTTGTACGGACTCTGGCCTGTGGACAGTAGATGCTCAGTAAACATCTCCCTCTCAGCAGAAACTTAAGTCTCCCCGTGTGGATGACAGCATTTTCCTGAAGGTTCTAAAGTTCCATCCACCTTAAACTCTGTCTGAAGGGAAGACTATGTATGACACTAGAAAAGCAAATGGCATGGACTTGTGGGCTACTGCAGAGACACTGCCGCGATTTTTATTAAGGAGCGAGGAATGGACCAGTGTGGATGATAAAGTCTGTGTGGTATTTACAAAGGAATATTCGTAAGCACTTTCTGGGATGCCCCGTGTCGCTGCTAACGGTGACTGCCTATGGGAAACACACTTGAAGGAGTGGAGACCAACCTTTCATTCACACCTTTCTTTTTTTTTTTTTTTGAGACGGAGTTTTGCTCTTGTTTCCCAGGCTGGAGGGCAATGGCGTGATCTCGGCTCACCGCAATCTCCGCCTCCTGGGTTCAGGCAATTCTCCCGCCTCAGCCTCCTGGATAGCTGGGATTACAGGTGTGTGCCACCATGTCCAGCTAATTTTTTTGTATTTTTAGTAGAGATGGGGTTTCACCATGGTGACCAGGATGGTCCCGATCTCTCGACCTCGTGATCCACCCGCCTCGGCCTCCCAAAGTGCTGGGATTACAGGCGCGAGCCACCGCGCCCGGCCCCTCATTCACACCTTTCTATACTTTTAGGACTACCACCCGTAAAGATGCATTTCATTTTTCTTAAATGTTCACACAGGATATCGGGCAGGACAAGGAGCTAGCTGGAAAGGGTCGCGAGGAGATTTTCTGGGTGATGGAGGTGTAGCTGGTGGTTCCTCAGGTGAGTACAATGGTCAAAACCCCTTCCCACGAAGCAGTTAGGACATGGGCCTTCTGTTACACGTAGATAATAGCTTGACTTTTAAAAATTCAAAAGAGGTTAAGAGAGATTTATGGGTAGTGGAAATTTTCTTAGTTTTCTTTGTCCTTTTCAGTATTTTAAAAAGCTTAATACATGCCAGTTTTTGGTTTTGTTTTTTGAGACAGAGTTTTGCTCTTGTTGCCCAGGCTGGAGGACAATGGCACAATCTCAGCTCACTGCAACCTCCATTCCTGGGTTCAAGTGATTCTCCTGCCTCAGCCTGCCGAACAGCTGGGATTACAGGCATGTGCGTCACCACACCCGGCTAATTTTCTATATTTAGTAGAGACAGGGTTTCTCTATGTTGGTCAGGCTGGTCAAAAACACACAACCTCAGGTGATCTGCCTGCCTCAGCCTCCCAAAGGGGTGGGACTAATACATGTCAGTTTTTAAATGTTCTGTGTCTTAGGGCTCTTGTGCACTGCTGGTCTAAGTATACAATGGTGCAATCCCTTTGCAAAACTGCAGGGCAGCATCAACAAATGACAAGAACGAAAATTCAGCTCCCAAGCATGCGCTCAACAGCACTGTGGACACGCAGTGACCAGAGGAGTACACTGGAGTGTTTACAGTGGTTCTATCCGTAACAGCCCCAAACTGGGAAGACCTACCCATAGAAGGAACAAGCTAAGAGTCTAATCATACAACAGAACACCACCCAGCAAAGTGGACGGACAAATTATGGCTACACACAACATGGATAAATTATAGAAAGCGAGTCAAAAAGAGGTCAGAGTGTTTGAGTCCATCCAGATAAAGTTCAAGTAGATGCAAAGCTGATCTATGCTGCTGGGAGTCAGGATAGCAGTGGCTGCGCGTGGTGGGGAGGAGGGGCTGAGATGAATGGTAACTCTTTGATTTGTAAACTTTTTTTTTTTTTTGAGACAGAGTCTTGCTCTGTTGCCCAGGTTGGAGGGCAGTGGTGCGGTCTTGGCTCACTGCAACCTCCCTCTTCCAGGTCCAAGTGATTCTCCTGCCTCAGCCTCCAGAGTAGCTGGGACTACAGGCACACACCACCATGCCTGCCTAATTTTTTCTATTTTAGTAGAGATGGGGTTTCACCGTGTTGCCCAGGCTGGTCTCGAACTCCCGAGCTCAGACAATCCGCCTGCCTCAGCCTCCCAAAATGCTAGGATTATAGGCATGAGCCACTGTGCCTGGCCTGATTTGTACACTTTTCTAGGTTTATTTTATCCTTCAAAGAAAAGTTTATTTCGAAAACGACCTGTGTCTCTTCCAAAGCAGCTCTAGCTAGGGAAAATGGAGGATCTGTGGGCTCCAATGGAAGAGGCTGAAAGGCCCAACCTCCTCCTGTTCCCTGGGTTAAATTCCCAGCCCTGCCTGTCTCTAGCTCTATGACCCTGCACATGCCCCTCTGCTTTCTTAGCTCCTCCTTTAAGACAGGCCTAATCAAATCTTGAGAAGATTTCATAAGATAATATACAGAGAAGCCCCCAGCACAGCTCCTGACCTAGCAGGTGCCTAATAATTGTTTTTCTCTCCCTCTGCTGTAATGAAAGCCCATGAGAGCATGCGCTCTCCTTCCCAAGGCTCCCGGCCCTCTGCCACTTGTTAGTTTCAATCCCTGAAGCTGCCCTTACTAGTTATGGGGTCCCTGATGACCCACTGTGGGGCTTGGTCTGTGGCTGGGAGACACTGGAGACTGTGACCCTCAAGGGGGCATGGCAACCTGGCCCCAAAAGGTTCCCCTACTTGGAATGAACACGTGCACAAAGAGGCTGCTGGGCTGGACCCTCCTCCATAGGGGCCTTGAGGGCCTTTGCCTGGTCACCAGCTGCACTTCCCGCTGTGGGTCCCTGCTGCAGTCTTGGAGTGGGCTGGGCCCCCTGCCTCTGGGGAAAGCCCCTCCTTTCACAGTTTTCCACTGAATCCTTTTGATCCCCTCTTAAGAGGTCACAAAGCCGTCTCTGACTGAATGCCAGAAATTAATCTGGATGGAATTCCTGCCTTTTCAACCTGGATGAAGCAGGCAGGTGGCCAGGCCTGGAAAAGGACCAAGGCTGACTCCTGGCCATCCTTGCCCCCTCCCCTGTTGTGACTTCCTTCTCAGAGGGCAGGACCCTTGAAGAATGGACCCACAGTGCCTCCTGGAAGCTCCACAGAGGCTTCCATGAGAAAGCCCCATGGAGACACAGGCAGAGCCAATGGCACTGACTCGGCCTCCAGCAGCACTTGTGCCAAAGGCCTGGGCAGTCACTCACGTAGGATGGGGGGACGCTGTCGCTGCTTCTGTCAACTGGGTGGCCCGACAGGTGCTGTGTTAAGAAGAGCTCTGCCTCAGGGCAAGGCATGCGGTGGCTGACAAGCGATGCCTGCCCTGGGCTCCCGAGTCTGTGTCCCGCATGCCACACACGTGCCTCCGTCTCCTGCAGCCCTGTCTCCTGGCACCACGAGCCTGTTTGCCTCTGTGCACTTGTTCATCAGAGAGGAAGAAGGAATGTTCTGAGTGGGTAGCACGTGGCGGGTGCTATTCTAAATACCCAAGGGCTATGAACCCATTCAATCCTCACAAGAACCCAGTGAACTTGGTCTCATTTCACTCAAGAGGCCCAGAGAGGAAAGTGACTAGTCCAGGGTCACACGGCCAGTAGGTGTCAGATCAGGGATGGAACCTGGGCAGTCTGGCCCTGAAGTGTTGCCGAAAGTATTATTTTGGGAGCAAATAGGTAATATGTGGTGAGTGCCACCAAAAGATACCCATCCTCTCTGGTTCAGCAACCACTTCTAGAAATCTGCCCTAAAAAAGTAGTTCAAAACAAGTGACAGCTGAGATACAGATGGTCATGGCTGCATTATCTGTAATTGAGGGAAGCTGGGAGCCACCCAAATGGCCACCACAGTGGAGCCCTCTGGTAAATGGCACCTGGCCTCTTCACGGATAATTATGGAGCCAGCAGGAAGCCTCCCTCGGGAGCGGTGGCACCGTACCGGGATATCTGATCTGCCATGCCTTGGCGAGGCTCACAGGACTATCGGTGTGCCCGGCCACAGCTGCCAAAATAGCTGGTGAAGATGGACAAAGCCTGGGAGGGGAAGTGCAAGGTCAGAACTGGCAGGAGAGGGGGGCGTTGACCTTGATGTGATTGTAAAACGGTAGAAAAGGAGACAGAGAGGAAGGTGGCCAAGATCGGGTTAGATGGGCAACATGGAGATAGGGTGGGTTCAAGGGCAATGTCCTCCCTCAAGACCAGGGATGAGCTGGGCTGGAGGGGACAGGCCCAGCCAGGAGCCACCTAGGACAGTGCCGGTCTGGAGTGAGGGAGTCAGGGGCAAGGCTGGATCTGGGCTTCCAAGCCTTGAGTTTAGAGTCAGGCGACAGCGGCCAGCATGTCTGGGGGAGATGAGGAAGCGGTCAGTCCTGAGTGTGACATCGGGCCTGGGAGAGGTGGTCTGACAGCGGCTGTGCCGAGATGTCCAAGGTCGGACGAGGCGATCAGCCCTTCTGCAGAGAAACGGGCCTGCCCAGTCAGAGGTCAATTCACACAATCTTGTTTTGGTTTCTCTTTTTGAGGCACAGTTTCACTCTGTCACCCAGGCTGGAGTGCCATGGTGCCATCTTGGCTCACTGCAACCTCCGCCTCCCAGGTCCATGCGATTCTCATCCTTCAGCCTCCTGAGTAGCTGGAACCACAGGCACACATCACCAAGCTAGCTAATTCTTGTATTATTAATAGAGACAGGGTTTCGCTATGTTGGCCAGGCTGGTCTTGAACTCCTCACCTCAAGTGATCTGCCTGCCTCTGCCTCCCAAAGTGCTGGGATTACAGACATGAGCCACCTTGTCCAGTCAATTCACATAATCCTAACGGTGATGGGAGACTTCGGAGAAAATGGAAAGCTCTCCTGCAGGCCTCAGGCAACAGAAATACCCAGGCTCTACCCAGATGTGCCAGGAGGACAGGCAGGAACCAGGGCGCCACTCACAAGTGCACAGGCAGTGTGGGAAGTGTCTGAGGTGAGTGTGTCTGCTCCATGCTCACAGGCATGTACGTGCAGTTGGGAGCCACACTCCCAATGGCTAAAGTCCCAGGTTCTGGACTCACTCAGACTTGGGTTCAAATCCCAGCTAAGCCCTTTAATAGCTGTGTGACCTTGAGTAAGTGACTTAACCTCAGCCTCAGTTTCCACATCTGTAAAATGGGAGAACAGGAAGAACAGGCACCTCCTCAGTCAGAGGTGAAGATTCGCAGAGGTGAGCAAGTGAGGCACTGGCACATGATTTGCACAGGAATAAGTGCCCATCATGGCTCAAGGACCAGCTGCAGCCTTATGCTGAGGCCTGGGGATGCAACTGGGGCTCAGCTTGGGCTGAAGACTCAGGAACGTGAGCTTGGGAAGGGATTTGCAGTCTGGAGAAGAGAGTGCCTGAGGCTGCAGCTCTGGGACACTAGGAATGGCTCTTTCCCACGGAGGCTCCCATGATCAGGAGGCAACCCAGGGGAGGAAGGTCAAAGCCAGGGGTGATAGCCCCCACTGGAGGCCCTGTCTGAAGCCTCAGACTCTCCCCTTTCCTAGGGATCCCCTCTCTAGCATGGCCCTCATTGAGGGGCCATGGGAGGCATCAGCTCAAGGACCCTGTGTCATTCTGACCTGGTCCCCTGGGCCTTTCCCCGGCATGGGGATGAGGGTAAGGGATCCCGCTCTCCTGAGAGAGCAGCAGGTCGGGAGGAGAGGACCCACGCCCTGCCCTCAGCTTCTGGCCACATGGGCTTCACCTCTCTGAGACCCAGGCACTTTGCCTTGATGCTGGGGACTCAGAGTGGCGGTTCCCCAGCGCTGGCTCCAAACACAGAACATGGAACAGACTCATTCCCGAGGTGCTGCAGCCACTTGGGAGGTGGAAGCGAGACCGTGACCCTCGCTGGGAGGCAGCTGACTTTGGCACCATCCTTTATCCCTCAGACTATCGGTCCCTCCGCTATGAGACAGGGGAGGGACGTGGACAACACAGAACCACTTCTGGGCTCAAGGCTGCACAAGGGCACATAGTGCCGGGCACAGGGCATGCTCTGCGACCAAGGCCGGGCAGAGATGGTCCTGAGGGCACACTTGCCATCCACCCCAGCCCTCACAGGCCGTGAGTCAGCCGGGACCACCTGCAGGGGCTGGAAGGGGCTGCCAGGGAGAGGGGTTGAGCCAGCCGCTCCCACCACCTTGGACCCGCTCGGAGACACACTGATGATGGCGCAAGAGATGCTCTCATGCGCGGGCTCCTGCAGTATCCCTTCTGCTGCTGCACAAACAGAGCTTTGATCCTCACATGGCCCAGTGATGAGTCGCCATGAGCATGCCCATTCCACAGAGGAGAAAACTGAGGCCCGAATACACACACACACACATTCATTCTCTCTCATAAAAGTCACCCCACACACCACACATACTCTCAGTCACCCCCACACGCTGCACACACACGGTCACCCCAAACGCATACTCATAGTCACCCATACATCACACACACACACTGTCACCCTACACACCACACACTCAGTCACCCCACACATCACAGAGCACACATACTCAGTCACCCTACACACCACACACACACTCACAAGTTACCCCACACACACACATACACACTCATAAAACAGTCACCTCACAAGCCACACACACGCCACACACACACAAGTCACCCCACCACATACACACTCAACCTACAGGCTACACACACACTCATAAAACAGTCACCCGACACAACACACTCACACTCACTCAGTCACTCTCACTCCCACACATGCAGACACACACATTCTCACACACACACATCCACTCACACACCCCACATTCTTTTCCACCCTTCTCCACAGAGGAGAGACAGAGGTCACCCGGATGGGGTGACCCCGGAGCTGTGACTCCCCTGGGGGCCTGGGAAACCTGCTCAGCGAGAAGGCAGCGTGGGTGGGGCAGGCGGCCAGAAGGGATACAAACCTGGGCTGGGGCTTTCCCAGAGCCAAGCGCATTCCTCAGGCCCTGCCCTCCCGGGGACAGGAACACAGGCCAGCTTCTTGTGACCCAGTCTGCTCCTCAGTTCCCAGCTCGGGGGCTTGGCCCCTGGGGCTGTTGTGAGTGGCCTCACTTCCCCCGGGGCCGGGGAGGACCACCTTGGTTTCCAAGAATTCTGTGCTTTGGCATGAGGAACCCTCTTAGGAGGCGAGAAGGCTGGAGGGCCCCACAGCAGGTGCATCCTGGCTTCTCGGGCTCCTCGGGCTCCTCCTCACAGTCAGGGAGCCTGGACCTGTCACCTGGGCCTCTTCACATGAACAGGCCTGTCCCTCACAGCTGTGCATACCTGGGTCTCATCTGGAAACCCTGGACACAGAAACTTGTGTCCTTCTTTCTCATTGCCTTGTAAACACACACAGCCTGAACACAGCCTTGGCCTCGTCCCACAAACTGGGCCTTCACAGCCTCGCACACAGAGGCCTGTCCCCTTGTGTGCAGACAGGCCTGTCACCACAGGACCTGGTCTCGGAGGGCCAGGGCAGGAGCCAGGAGGTGCATCTGAGTCAGAAATGAGGCCTCATTAACCCAGAGTAACTGTTTAATGCTTCCACACCCCTGGGAATTGGCCTCAGGGCTGAACCACCCAAACCAAACAGGGCTGGGCTCCCCAGAGGGCTGCGGACTGCAGGCTCTCCTCTAGCAAATACTGGGAGGCGTAGCGGGGAGATCTGGCCCTCCTCCTGCAGGCTCCAGGCCTCCTCTGATCTCCCAGATCAAATGGCAGAGGACAGGAGGCGGGGAGAGCAGAGCTGCTGGGATAAAGAGGCAGGGATGTCTGGGGTCTAATCCCGCTCACCTCCTTGGTGGTTTTGATACCTTGTGAGAATGACTTCTATTCTCTACAATCAGATTTCCCTATCTGCAAATCTGCAAATGTCCAGCCTGGCCAGGAACACCGGCTCACACCTGTGATCCCAGCACTTTGGGAGGGCAAGGCAGGCGGCTCACCCAAGGTTGGTAGTTCGAGACCAGCCGGCCAACATGGTGAAACCTCATCTCTACTCAC